>CM032327.1:81320303-81811906 GCA_019022515.1 Quercus aquifolioides
TAGAAAGAGTCTCCTCCCAGAAGTTATATGATGTTATCTCATCTCAAAAACCTTCTTCAGATAAGTCCGGGTTGGGATACACCGGAGGAAGCGGCTCATCAGCCAGAGTCACTAAAGAAGTTAAGTTTGTGAAGGCAAGCGAGACGGTTGTAGGAGAGCCTATTCTTGAGAAAGTTGAGGACGTGAAGAAGAAGAATGTGGCTGAGCAACGAATGGTGAATAAGCCTCGAAATCAATCTGTGGTTAAACATGAAACCAGAGGAAGATCTCTTCCAAGATCACAACGGGGTCCCAGAACGGACTATGTGTGTCATTACTGCGGAATGCAAGGACATACCAGACCCAACTGTCAAAAGCTGAGATCAGACAACAATTCAAGCGCACCTCGGTCACGAGGAAGGAGAAATGACATGAGGTCTTGGGGTGGTGAACAACCGAGAAGTCAAAATCGTGATCTTGGCATGATGGACGTGATGAAAATGATTGGTGCCTTCACCACCTGCTTGGAGAGTTTCACCAGAAGGTTTGACAGTCCAAATTCTCGTACCCAATCCGTTAAGGATATCACCCCAAACGCACGTGACGTGTGGGTGAAGAGGGGTACTCATGCATAAGCATTATAACATGTCCACGCATAAATTCTTTTAATGTTTAGGGACATTTGCTGTTGCATCTTTTCATGCAATTTTTTTTTTCTGTTGTTATTTTGTCCGGTTGGTTTGTACCGGCTGTTTTTGTTGATCTTTCTTTTCTTGTTCTGCTTTGGGTGTGTTCAAAAATTCAAAAACACATAAAAAAAATAGAAAATCCAAAAAGTTTGATCACTTTGTTGAGTTTTGTCTCAAAGCATGTTTTGCCCTGTACCTTTGTACTTATGGCTTTGTGCATTTAACAAGCGTAGCTTGTCCCTTATGCACTCATATCATTGTGGAAGAAATTCTGAAATCTATGTGACTGTTGTAAATAGATCTTCAACCTTGTCATGAATGATTAGTGAATGGTTTTGTTGATCTTGAGACATGCATAGACTCATGCCTATATATCTTCCCACTTTTATTTTTTTGCTTAAAAGAGCTCTCTAAATGTAAATCTCCAAATGAAAAGAGATATAGAGTTGCAAAAGCCTGTCGCACAAACTAGTATTCGACTAGGAAAAAGGGAAAGCGACCAAAATAAAATGTATGATGCCCAAAAAGCCAAAGGCTAATTCATCAATTGAAATATCAAAAATTTCAGGCATCTTTCTCTAAATGAGATTCTCTTTGCTCAAAAATTGCAAATGATATGTTGAATATGGAGCCAAATGAAAAGCTTCAATGAATTGTTATCAAGTACGTGTGGGAGGTCATATATGCATGTTTCTATAATTAAGATAGGTCACATAATCTAGTGCTAGTTGTGTATGCCTTGATTGAATTGATCATTGAAGCTTCACATTGGACTAAGGACTATCTCATTTTTGATATCCACACACAACACACAAGTCTATGTTCAATGAATGTCATATTCATTTGTGTGATTGTACTTGATTAAATGTGTTTTCATATGCTCAATCTTTGTTGATCAAACCCAAAAAGAGTTTTGAGTGTTTTATTTGTTTTTGAAAGTGATTTTATACTTTCATGTCTTTTGTTTTTGATTAAAATGCATGTTTTTGTGTTTCTTCAAAAAAAATGGTTCAGGGGTTGTTTCGCGAGAAGCTCGCGACTTAGAGCTTCCCGCGAAAAGGAGTTGAGGGAAATATTTCTTTTATCATGTCACACAGAAACTTTCGCGACTGTATCGCGACTGTCTCGCGACCAACAGCTTCTCGCGAAATGCTGTTTGCCTAAAAATTGGATTTTTCAGAATTCAGACAGAAGTTACCGCGACTGTCTCGCGACTGTTTCGCGACCTAATGCTTCTCGCGAAATTTTTGTGCTTCAGTGGCTCTTCTCGCGACTGTGTCACCACTCCCTAACCCGCGAAAAACGCGTGTTTTCTGTTCTTATATTGCTGATGTGACAGTTTTTCAAAAACACAAAAACTTCCCTCGCTCAACCTTTGTCGAACCCTTTTTCAACCCAAGGTCATTTTTTTTCAAAACCCATCATTTTCAAGCATCCTTTCTGCATTGTCAACTTCAAGGTATGTCTTCTAAAGCATTCCTCTTCAAGTTTTGTCCTACTTTATGCAGAATTTTCGTTAGGGTTTCAAAATTTTGGGGTTTTTCGAAAATTTGGCTATTTTTCCAAAATTGGGTGATTTTTTGTCAAATCTTTTGCTTGGGCTGTGTCCCATTTGTTGTTTCTGCCTCTGTGTTGGCCCCTTGTGGCGTTTTATCATGTATTGAGAGTAGATTTTCCCATGTTCATACATTGTTCATGTTATATTTGCATTTGTGCATGCTAGGTGTTTGTCAAAATGTCCAAGTGACATTTTTATGCCAATTCGGAATCAAGTGATTTCAATCCATAGACTTTCACATGTTTGACCTTATTTCACTCAATTTGGTCATTGATTGTGTGTTTCACTCACTTTGCTCATGTTGCACACTCTTGGCACACAACTAGGCACACTTAGGCACCCTTATGCATCTCATGCCGCACACACTCATCAGCACATGCACACAGACACACACACTTGCATTGTCTCTTAATTTGTTGCATTGTGGTTATGCTTTATAGGTTTGAGTCTTAAAGCATGATGTTAAGAGTCAACCATGCTATGTTTTCATTCAGTTTAAATCTGATTTAGAACTAACTTGAATCTAATAAAGTTTGTCTTCTGGTTTGTGTTTGTGCATTTTTTTCTTCTTTGCTTTGTGAAATTGTGCAAATGTCTCCCACCAAGCATGCAGCTAGGAAGAAATCGACTTCAAAGCGAGCCCGAACTGATTCTGAGCATTTCAAGTCTATAGATGCTGATATGAAGTACAATGACTGCTACAAGGACAAGACGATCATCATGGAACGGGTAGTCCAGTTAGAGACTCTTGAGGGCACTTGCATCCCTGAAGTGTTCAAAGATAGAAAATGGACCAAGCTGCTAAACCCGACTGGAGTGGTATATTCAGAGATTATCAAGGAGTTCTTCTCTAATGCCACTGTCAACGGAGATTGTATTGAGTGCTGGGTAAGACACAAGGAGTTTAAGATTACAAGAGAGAGCATCCAAGATTTTTTGGAGACTCGTCCTCCATCTCAGCAAATTACAGTTGCTTATGAGGACAGATTGGGTTCTATTGCTGATATGATTACAGTCCTTGGTGGTGAACCGAAGAAATCATCCATGGACACTCTCAAGTTCTCTCCAGAAATGAGGACACTAAGCTATGTGATGATTCACAATCTGTATCCGATCACCAATCTCACCACTTTATCTGCTCCGAGAACAAGATTCCTGTATGATCCCTTTACACATAAGGAGATTGACATTTGTGGCCATATTATGCATGTCCTGAAGAAGAGCATCACAAAGCAGAATTCACGGACTGTGATGCCGTTCCCCTCTTTGATCATGGGATTGATTGCCAAGACAAAGCTCAAGCTACCCAGTGGCCTCACAGTTGTTCAGAGGGATTACCCCATTGGTGGTCATACATTGACTAGGAGCACTGCACACATTAGAGGTTCCAAGACTGGTGTGCATACCATACCACCACCATGACGGGTTCAGCAGGATGAAGGTGAAGATACAGAGGAAGAGATTGACAGGTTCACCTCGGCTCCAGAGCCCTCTGCACAGCCATCATCTTCTGCTCCACCACAAGGCTTAAGCAAACTTGATCAGTTGCTTGCTAAGATGGATCAGATGTCTACAGTGCTTGACTCCCATGTGCAGCACACAACAGATCAGTTCGCGTACCTTCAAGGACAGATCACCGCATTAGCATCGCAAGTTCAGGAATTGTCCTCCACTCATGGCTCAGATTCAGAGTCCGATCTGTTCTAGCCCTTTGGCCATTCCGGTCAAATAGGGGGAGAAATTTCTGAGGAGGAGCTGGAGAAGAGCTTGCACAGCGTTAGGGGGAGCATAACTTAGAAACATAGTAGCATTGGTTATTGGTTTTAAAGACGGTTTAATTCAGTTTCTTTTAGTGTTTATAACTGTTTTACTGCTTTTGGTTTAAAGCTTTGATACTATGCTTTATTTAAGTATTATTTCAGATGTTTCTTATGTGATATTCTCTATGCTTTGTAGCATACTTTGCATGTACCCATGTTGCTTTTGTAAGCTTTAAGGGTTTGTTTCATTGCATATTTTGTAGGCTTTTATGGTTTGTGCCATTCATATGCAGTACTTTGCTTATGCAGCCTTTATGCTTGTGCTATTGAAGTTTAATGTCATACATTTACTTCAGTACATCACTCTTGTGCCCGTGTAGGATTGTTCCTAGATGCATATAAGTTCTATGCATTGGTTGAGTGATGAACACTCTTGTGCCCTAGTAGGATTGTTCCTAGATGCAAATACTTCGAGTATTTTGCATTGGTTGAGTGTTGGATTTGCAAATGATACTCTTCAAATGAGCTTATCATCTTGCATATTCGGATGTTCATTCCTTGTGTGAATGAGCATAGTAATTGCTTGTGTATAGTGATTACTTGTTTGATCTTGCCATGATCTAGTGTTTCTATTTCATTTTGCTTGATCATGCTTTTATTGCTCCATATGCTTTTCAAGTTTTCTGCATACAATGATAATATTTTGTTGTTGTGTTTCAGGAGTTACTTGTTCATATGTTTCAAGAGCTTATCAGAATCTAGAATTAGGTGTGAGTGAGTTTTGCCTTTGTTCCCAAACTCACGTTTAAGTCTAGAGTCTGTTTTAGGGTTTTGTCACGGAATAGCTAAAGGGGGAGATTGTAAAGTTGTTATTTACAACTATGTGTTTTGTTGGCTTTTATTCCGTGCCAAATTTGATTGTAATTATTATCAATTGTTTATACCCTGTATTTATTGTGGGAATTGATGTAAGGGTTGTGTGATAGAGAGTGTGTGAAGACTCAAGCATTTGGAGGCTGAAGGATTCTCACGGGTATGTCGCGACTTAGCTTCCCGCGAAGTGAAGCATGTGCCCTGCACAAGCTGGAATGCGAAGAGTCAGGTCAGGTGGAGACAGCTGTCTCTCGCGAGTATCTCGCGGGTAAGGCCTTCCCGCGAGACACCCGCGAGACATGCTATTCTGCCAGCCTGTATTGACTGACTCACACATTTTGCACCTATCCTATATATACCCTCATTACCCACAAATGTTGAGGAATGCTTCAGAGAGAAAACCCTAGCCAAACACATTTGGAATTAGAGATTGTCATCCCCACCTTTCTCTATACACTTGCTTGTGGTATCTCCTCAACCCTTCCCTCTCCATTTCCACACCATTGAGAGGTTGATAGCCCAAACACTTACAACACCCTTTGAGAGTGTTGAGTGACGTTTTGGTGCTGCTGGGAAGCATTGGAAGAAGCCTGGAATGGCAGATGCAACATGGAGCTTGTTGCGGGATCCGGGGTGCTAGACAAGACACGGTTCCGAGAAGCCTTGTTGGAGTAGGAGCTTGGAGGGCTTAGGTACATCGGGTAGATTAGGCTTGGAGGGTCTCTTGCTTACTCATGTATCCCAACTGATTGTCTAGTGGATCGATTTCCGCTTGGAGGGCGGCGGAGAGGTTTTTCGCCGAGTTCTTCGGTTTCCTCTTCGAAAACACGTCTTGGTGTTTTCTGTGTTTGCATCTCTCTTCCCTACTCTTGTTCATTTCATTTTTACTACTGTGTTGCTTTAAATATGGATTAGAGTAGTTGTATTGCTTATACGCTTGGGTTTACACTATTCCGCACTTAGTATTAAGTTAGTGTAAAATCAACCAAGCCGTAATTTTAATTGGGGGTCTAAATTGCTCTTGTGTTTTCAACACATTTTCGAGCTTTCAGTTTCTAACATACCCAAGGAGCCACAGATGAGCTTTTGGGTCTCAAGTGATGTGTTTTTTTAGAAAAGGATACGAGATTTATCCTCACTTTTTAGCCCAAGTGGTTATAAAAACTGGATAGCACATCGTCAATGGCAAAAGAGTTCTCAAGTGTTGCTCGGCCGAAGAAAATTAGGTTATTAGCGGCTTTGATGGGTTTCCAAGTCTTTTCAGCATTTTTTCCATAGATGAGAAGCCCAAGATATTCTAGACATAAAAAAAAAATGTAGGGTGACAAGGAATCTCTTTGGCGGATTTCGTGAGATTGGTTAAAAGGCTGAAGCTTTTTTCCATTTCCCGAATTGAAACAAATTTGAATTCTCAATTTTCTATGATGCCTTGGGGATAAAATTTTTTCAGGAAAAATAAAATCATAATTATTTTTGTCTCTATTTCTAGTCATTTTTTTATGTAGTGCAATGGATTCATCAAAATCCTTCTTATTCTTATTTCCTCCATTGAAGAGGATGGAGACAAATGTGGAAGAGATACAATCCATAATGATAGTGGCCTCACTCATCTCTAAAATTTCTTTGATTCTATTTCTACGTTTGATTTCATTTTTAATCGATGTTTGATTTCTTGCTCTTAATTTCTATCATAATTGCACCGTTGGGCCCTACCATCAAGGTAGTATTTGTCTTATAATTTGGTTCTTTTAGAGTTCTTAATCACTTCATTTTCAACTTTTTAAGGGTTTTGTTTTCAGTGTTTTTTTAGTGCTTTGATGGTTGTCTCAATGTTTTGGTGGTTTTTGAATTGCTTCTCTTTCTTCAAACAAACCCCCCCACCCCCCCCCACCCCTTTTTTTTTTTTTTTTTGTAATTATATTTTTGGTCCCCAATTTGTCACATTTGACTTGTACTTCAAAAGTCCTTACTCTAATAATATGCATGAAAACTGTTGGCATAGCAAATAAAATTCTTAAAATAAGATCAATTTAATGACTTGAGCAAATAATGTGAAAGTAGTTTTGTTTGTCATTTCATAATTTCTCATTCATTAGATGCTAAAAAGGACTTTTTATAACACAGTAACACACTAGCTTAAATTCACATATAATGAATAAAATATTGCATCTCAAAGCATCTCCAAATTCTATAGGACAATCCTTTATTAGGCTAAATTCACAAATGATGAATTAAATATTGCAACTCAAAGATCTCCAAATTCTTGCCCAAATTTATCCCACCCTTTTATTTTACCTCTATTGATGGTTGTTTTTGCGACAAAATTTCTACAAGCCCAATTCCAACCAAGCTCGATTCTTGTTGGCCTAATTTATGTATTATATTATATTTTATTATTTTAAGTATGACCCAAGCTCATGTGATGTCATAGAAATTTGAGGGAGTGTAGTTTGGAGAGTATGAGTTGACTCTTTTTAAGACCTTTTGCATCAGCTCGAGCTATGCATGTTGCTAAGTGGGCTAGGAACACTTGCACCTAAAGCTAATTAAAATGGTCTAGTGTTCAAAAATTTCACCCAAATGGATACATATAACTCCTAATGTATGTGGCTAAAGCTTTAAACAAACCAATTTAGGCCCCTAAAAATAAACTAACTCCTTGACCAACTTTTGATGGTTTAGCCACATAGGGCAACTCCCTTTGGGGCTGAATTAGCTGGGAATGTGTAGCCCATGTCAACTCATGAAAAATTATGCAAAATAGGATTCTAATTATAGTAACTGTGGTATACCCGGTTATTGTTCATATGCAAAAAAGTTATTTTAATATTTTCTTTACTCAGAGAGAGAGACAGATGATTTGGGAGAGTAATAAAAAATTGATAAAGAAATGATATTTGAATAAAATTTAGTATAAAATAGATAATATAATGTTGGTGTTTTTGAAAAGTGATTATGTAAAATAGAAAAAATAAGTTCTTGTGCTAAAATAAAAAATAAAAAAAATTGCATGAGTTGATGCGAATGCTCTAAGTACTTCAGTTCCCACTTCTTTCTCTCAATCTTCATCTCTTGCTGTAAATAAATACCACCACCATACCAACTATATTAAGGGTCTGGTTGGATTGAGGAGGGAGGGAGGTGGAGTGGAGGGGAGTAGAATAGTAGGTTAATTTTAGGCCAACTCTACTTTACTCTATTATACTCTACTTTACTCCATCTCTTTCTCTCTCAATCTAAATGGACCATAATATTAGAGCCTCAGCTTTCAAGCTAAGAAATTACTCCTACATAAATAAATGGATTTAACTAAAGAAGAAGCTAGAAATTTCGCATACCATTTCAAAGTTAGAGTTTCCTTTCTTTTCTTTTTCTTTTTATTTTTTATTTTTTATTTTTTATTTTTATTTATTTTTGTGTTTGATCAGATTAGAGCAGCTTTTTGTGTTGGAGTCGTAACTAAAAAATATCTCAGGGAGATTTGGTTGTGTTTTTGAGTTGTTGTGTTGCTAAGAAAGTGGAAGAAAAGCTAAATTTAGGGAGAAATTATACAGTCCTAATGGTGGACCACGTCACTTGTCCACCATTCCAGTAAAAGACTCCCACCCATTTAAAATTGCTGAGTCAGTATTCAGTTTTGATTTAAAACTCCACAATTTTAAATAGGTGTGAGTCTTTTATTGGAATGGTGGACCACATCACTTGTCCACCATGAGGATCTTATGTTGGCTAAACAGAGTTGCCTTCCACATGTGCACTGAAATTAGAGTTTGCTACTCGCCTTAGGCAAAACCCGGAGTCTTTTGCTTGAACCTCATTCTCCTATCTTAAATAAGGCCGGAACGGTGGCATAAAAGCCTTGGAACGGCTGCCGCGCCTGATTCGACTCACCATTATTATTAGGCCTTCTTTGTCTTCGCGTTACCCTAGTTCCTTAATCCAAATAGCCATAGGAGAAGCTGAGCTAGCTAACCTAAGTCCGTAGCTAAAGTTCTCAAACAAGAGTTCCATTCCCCTTACTCGTATTGCAGGCAAATCCCGTTACTAGTAGTTCTGGTTAGCCCACTTGCCCGAGCACACTCTCAACTTGTAGATGCGCCAATCCCGCCTTCCCCCACGAGAACAGAAAAACCAACAGACCACGAACACCAGCACGCATGAAAACAGCCCTTTTGAAAGCATACCCAAGGAGCGGGCATCCATCCAATCTTCACTTATAGACATAAAATGGCCTCATTTCCGTTCGTTAACTACTTATAACGAGCAAGTTAGTAGCCTACCTCGGCTGAATGTTGGGACAAACAGCAATAACCGTGCTTATCCTTCTAATAAAGAAAAAAAATCCCATATTAAATTGTTATAATTTCTTGAATTTGGGAAGGGAACAATATTTTAGATGTTTTTAATGGCTAAGAAACTGCAAGGGATAAAAAAATTGCAGGATGAGATTTTGAGATTTTTTATTCATTAAAATTTGGAATTAATATTATTTTCATTTTTTGCCGTAAAAAAAAATATTGTTTTTAATTTTCTAATGTTGATTTTTTTTATGAGATTGACTTGACTTGTTTTAAGGAAAATGTTACTACAAGTTTTACTATGTAAAACTTAAGTTAATATACAAATGACACCCTTTAAGTTTGACTAAAATTTATTTAATTTCACTAACTTCACTTCCATTTAATTGAGTCCTTTAAGTTTCAAATTTATTTAATTCATGGCTTTTGTCCAATTTCGTTAAAAATTTTCCATTAATTTTTTTTCTCACATGAAAAAAATCTATCAAATTAAAAAAAATATTTCATAGATATTTTATGCGAGAATTTTTTTTTTTTATTTTTAAAATTCATTAGTTAATGGCATACTTGTCGGCAATTTTTTTAATGAAATTGGACAAAAAACCTAAATTAAATAAATTTGAAACTTAGAGAACTCAACTGAACAAATATAAAGTTAGAGAACTGAAATAAATTTCAGTCAAATTTAGAGAATGCAATTTGCATTTTAGCCTAAAACTTACAAGTTGATGTGGCAATAGATATGATCGGTGAACTTCAACAACCTCATAAATAAATATTTGAATTGCCTTTTTATAATTAATGACACTTTAGTTTGTAAACTCAATGTAGTAAAACTTATAGAACTTGTAACACTACTTTTTTTTTTTATAATATTTATTAAAAAATTATTATTATTGTACGGCCCCCGCACCATGACCCATAGTGGGCCTTGGGCCCTGGCCTGGGTATATGGCCCATGAGGCCGGTCCGCCTCTACCTAGCGGCCCACCTCGAGCCACGCAAGCTGCAGGCCCAAGCTTTGCCTTTACATCGTTTCTTGGCAAGCCCCTTACCGAGCAGTGATGAACACACGGCTCGCGGAGCACCCCGCCTGTACCTACCCGGCAGTCCCTCGGAGAGGCCCCGCTACCGGGAACTGTCGTGGAAGTGGGAACCAAGTTCCAACGCCACCCTTACCGCTTTCCATGCCCACCTAACCACCCACTTACGATCGATAACACTGGACCGCCGGTCGCACTTACTGGCGAGTAATTATGACCTCTCCACTACTTCGTGAGCTATAAATACCAGAAGTTTTGAGAAGACAAGGGTTGGAGAATTGAGGGAAGGAAGAGTGTAAACAGAGAGAAAACAGAGTAAGGAAGTAGTTCATACCCCCGAGGAGAGGAAAGTGATTCAGTCGAGCCTTGGTGTTTAAAACGACCCAGTGTAGGAAATCCAAACCCACTATACAAGTAAGTTGTGAGTCCAAGTGAGGCCCAGCCCAACGGGTTTCAGTTTCTGGTCTGCACAATTGGCGCCGTCTGTGGGAAATCCTACTAAGCAGTGGTTCCGCTGAGACTCGTATATAGGAAAGATGTCTGGAGGTAACGTCGAGAGTGGCTCGGCAGGGTCTTCCAGGGGCTCCACCTGGCGGGAACAGAGGCAGAAGAGACGCGAGGATCCGTTTCACGAGCAACTGGAAGAGCGGTCCGGCCTTGGAGAAGGGTCGTATCAAACGGGGAGAACGGCATCCCATGCTTCCCGGCATAGGCAGCCCGACGTCAGGGATGAAGAGCTTGAGCGGCTGCGGAGGTTAGTACAAGACCTGGAGTTGGAAGCACGAAACGAGCGCCGCCGAGCCGGTCAAGACGACCGAGAGAGAGGGCCAGGCGCCGAGGGAGAAAGACGCGGGATGGGATCGAATCAATCAGGATCCCGCCACCACAGGGAGCGCTCGCACTCGAGGGAGTCCCGTCGCCGCCGAGACCGCTCCCATTCAGCAGAGTCTCATTGGCGGCAAAATCACTCTCGGTCGCGGGAATACGGGAATCGGGGCTCGGAGTCTCCAGAGGGACGGCCGAGGAATGCGGCCATGGATGCTATGAGCCGTGCATTGCGCAGGGCGGCTCGGTCACCATTCTCAGCAGATATTGAGCGAGCACCGATGCCGGACATATTTACGCGCCCGCCGTTCAATTCGTATGGTGGGAAAACAGACCCCGTAGAGCACGTCAGCCACTATATCCAGATGATGTCTTTGCATACCCGCAATGACGCTCTGATGTGCAAGGTTTTTCCCTCCAGCCTTGGTCCCACGGCCTTAAGGTGGTTCAACGGGTTGCGCAAGGGCTCCATTCACAGTTTCGCCGAGCTAATACAGGAGTTCGGTTCCCGTTTCGTGACGTGCAGCCGGGAGCAGCAACCGGTGGACGCGCTGCTGTCTATGAAGATGAGGGCAGGGGAAACCCTCTGAGATTACGCTAACCGATACTGGGAGCTCTACAACGAGATTGGCGGAGGGAACGAGAAGATTGCAGTGAGCACTTTCAGATTGGGATTGCCTGACGACTCGGGGTTGAGAGAATCGTTAACTAAGAAGCCTCCCGAGGATATGAGGCAGCTGATGAGGCGCATCGAGGAGTACAAGCGGTTGGAAGATGATAAGATACAGAGCAAAGGCAAAGCACAGGTGACTGATCGTCCTCGGCTGAGCGGTTTTCAACAGAGGGCACGGGGAAATTTGAGGATTCAAGAGCCAGTAGCACCAGCAGGGGAGGTGAACGTGACGTTCAAGGAGCCCATGCATAAAATCGTGGATAAGATCAAGCACGAGCTGTACTTCAGATGGCCGAACCGGATGGCTGGCGACCCCTCTAGGAGGAATCAGAACCTATACTGCACCTACCACAAAGACCGGGGGCATACTACCGAGCAGTGCCGAGTGCTAAGGGACCATCTCGGGCAGTTGGCTAAAGCAGGACACCTCAAGGATTTTGTGACGGACGCCGGGGATAGAGGAACAGGGCATGGCGCCCCACACAGAGGGAATCCCCTTCCGCCCCCTCTTGGGATAATTGATGTTATCCACGTCGCCCTGAGGGGCATTTCGACGGCAAAGGGGAAGGAGGTGCTGACGATGATATCGGTAGAGGGGAGTACGGGCGTGCCGCCTGCCGCGAAGAAGATCAGACCTACCCGAGAGCCGATCTCTTTCGACGACAGTGATTTAGAAGGAACCATTCAGCCGCACGACGACGCATTGATAGTAACGGCAAGGGTTGGCGGCTTCGTTGTGAAGAGAATAATGATAGACCAGGGAAGCGGAGCGGATGTTATGTACCCGGACCTATTCAGGGGGCTCGGGTTGAGGAATGAGGACCTGTCGAAGTACAACACTC
The DNA here is from genome assembly GCA_019022515.1 of Quercus aquifolioides. NCBI lineage: Eukaryota > Viridiplantae > Streptophyta > Magnoliopsida > Fagales > Fagaceae > Quercus > Quercus aquifolioides. Next base: position 81,332,844 of record CM032327.1, read on the forward strand.
CCCTGGTTGGGTTCGATGGGAAGATGGTGGCGCCCGAGGGGCAAATCTCTCTGCCCGTGAACATGGGGGGCAAGGAGGTGATGGTAAGCTTCTTCGTAGTTACCTCATACTCCCCCTACACGGCGATTCTAGGGAGGCCATGGATACATGCAATGGGGGCTGTCCCGTCCACTCTGCACATGAGGGTCAAGTTTCATACTGATTATGGTGTCACGGTGATACAAGGAAGTCAGCAGGCGGCCAGGCAATGTTTGATCGCCATGGTCGATTGGAAGGAGCAAACCGACCGGGAGGGTCAGGCCGATCCCAAATGTTCGTCATCGGGGACGCCTTTATAGCAATTACAGGGCCCGCCAGAGAAGGAGGTCGCGCGCGCCGAGAACATGCTGAGGGTAAAGGTGTTGCCGGATACGGACAAGTACTTCCAAATAGGGGAGAGCATGGAGGACCGGGAAAAAGTAGAGATGTTGCTGCTCCTAATACAGAATGTGGACGTATTTGCTTGGAGTCCGTACGAGGTGCCCGGGGTGGATCCCGAATTCATCGTGCATAGACTTGGAGTTGACCCCTCATTCACCCCTAAAAAGCAGAGGCCGAGGAGATCAGCCTGGGAGCACTCCGAGGTAGTAAAAGTGGAAGTTCAGAGATTGAAGGAGGCAGGGGTGATTCGGGAGATCATCTTCCCGGATTGGTTGGCGAACACCGTGGTAGTGAAGAAGAAGAACGGCAAGTGGAGGGTCTGCGTCGATTTCACCGATCTGAACAGAGCCTGCCCGAAAGACCCTTTTCCCGTGCCGAAGATTGATCAGCTGGTGGACGCCACGTGTGGGCACCCGAGGATGAGCTTTCTGGACGCTTTCCAAGGGTATCACCAGATCGCCCTGACGCCCGAGGATCAAGAGAAAACGGCGTTCATTTCCCCGGAGGCAAATTACCACTACACAAGGATGCCCTTCGGACTGAAGAACGCCGGGGCCACTTACCAACGAATGATGACAAGAATGTTCCGAGACAAGATAGGGCGCACGGTCGAGGTGTACATCGACGACATGGTGGTTAAAAGCAAACAGGAAGCCCTGCATATGGGGGACCTCCTGGAGGTTTTCGAGGTTCTCCGACGGCACAAGTTGCGCCTTAATGCGGAGAAGTGCACGTTTGGCGTAGGGGCCGGGAAGTTCTTGGGGTACCTGATCAGTACACGGGGAATTGAAGTCAACCCCGACCAGATAGAAGCTGTGAGAAGACTGAAGCCACCGAGCAACCCGAAGGAAGTGCAAATACTAACCGGGATGCTGGCCGCCCTTAACCGATTCATCTCAAAATTCGCAGATCGCTGCCGACCATTCTACCAGCTGCTGAAGAAATGGATGGGATTTCGGTGGAGCGAGGAGTGCGAAAAGGCCTTTGTGGATCTGAAGATTTATTTAGCACGAGCGCCCATGCTTGCGGCACCGGAGGCAGGTGAGGATTTATTCATGTATCTGGCGGTATCCGAGCACGCCGTGAGTGCTGTGCTGCTGAGGGACAAAGGGATCCAGCAACCCGTATACTACATCAGCAAAACTCTTGTCGACGCCGAGACGAGGTACTTGCCCTTGGAGAAGCTCATACTAGCCCTGATACACGCCACAAGGAAGTTGCCGCACTATTTCCAAGCTCACACCGTACACGTCTTGACCGAGTACCCATTACAGTCGTTATTGAAGAGGTCTGATTTCACGGGCCGTATAGCCAAATGGGGGACTCGACTCGGTTCCTTCGACATACGGTACAGGCCTCGAAGCTCGGTGAAGGGCCAGGTCCTTGCGGATTTTATCGCTGAGTTTTCGCCCAGAGAGAAGGGGGAGATGGTTTGCCGACTGGAGGCTCGACCGTGGAAGATATTCGTGGACGGCGCGTCGAGCTCCACGGGGGCCGGTTCAGGAGTTGTTATGATTACCCCCGAAGGAATACGGCTAGAACACTCGTTTAGATTGAGTTTCAGGGCATCCAACAACGAGGCGGAATACGAGGCTTTCCTGGCCGGACTGAGGGTAGCTTCGAACCTGGGGGCTCGGGATATTGAGCTATACTCGGATTCGCGTCTGGTGGTTAATCAGGTGCAGGGTAGTTTTGAAGCCCGAGATCCCCGGATGAAAGCATACCTAGAACAAGCAAGGCTAGTTATGACCAGCTTCAACACGGTGAAAGTCTTCCACATAGCCCGAACCCAGAACAGACACGCTGACTCCCTAGCCATGCTGGCGTCCTCAGTAGCCGAGGAGATACCACGGCAGATCAAAGTCGAGCTTATTTCGGAGCCGAGCGTCAGCGTAATGAGCAACTCGGGATCTACAGGGATCAGCGTCACGGCCATCGCAGCCCCTGCCACGTGCTGGATCGACCCCATTATCGACTTTTTGGCCGACGACCGACTGCCGAGTGACGAAAAGGAGGGCATCAGGATCCGCAGGATGGCTCCTCGGTATTGGTTGGCATAAGACCGGACTTTGTATCGAAGGTCCTTCGGAGGGCCGTACCTCTTGTGCTTACGCCCGGAGAAGGTGAACGAGCTCTTGGCGGAGCTCCACTCTAGGGTGTGCGGCGGCCATGTCGGGGGACGTTCATTGGCGCACCGAGCAATGACTCAGGGGTTTTGGTGGCCTCAGATGCAGAAAGACGCCGCCGAGTATGTGCTTAAGTGTGAGCAGTGTCAAAAGCACGCCCCTCTGATCCACCAGCCCGTGGGCCACCTGAACCCGATCAGCAGTCCTTGGCCTTTTGCGCAATGGGGGCTGGACATCATCGGCCCGTTCCCTAGGGCGACAGGCGGCCGAAAGTTCGTTTTGGTGGCCGTCGACTATTTTACCAAGTGGGCGGAGGCGGAAGCGTTGGCCAACATACGGGATGTGGAAGTGAAGAAATTCATATGGAAAAATGTCATCACCAGGTTCGGGGTGCCGAACACTATCATATCTGACAACGGGCTACAGTTTGACAGCCGGGCGTTCCGAGAATTTTGCAGTGGTCTCGGCATCAAGAACAGGTACTCAACTCCTGCTTACCCACAGGGCAACGATCAGGCCGAGGCCGTGAATAAGGTGATTGTGAGTGGGCTGAAGAAAAGGCTGGAGGGAGCGAAGGGAAACTGGGCCGAGGAACTTCCCAAAGTCTTGTGGGCCTACCGCACCACTCCTAGACGGTCCACCGGGGAGACCCCTTTCTCTCTCACGTACGGAGCGGAAGCCGTGATCCCTACCGAGGTGAATCTGTGCAGTGCGCGAGTAGCGGGTTTCGATCAAGCCCAAAACGACGAAATGATGGTAGGATATTTGGACAAGGTGGAAGAGTACCGCGAGATGGTGACAATACGGCTCGCGGAATATCAGCAGAAGCTCGCCCAGAGATACAACCGAGGCGTGAGAACGAGGGAGTTTGTCTCCGGGGATTTGGTTCTCAGAAGAGCCGTGGGCAACATGCGAGACACTGGTGCCGGGAAATTGGTACAGACATGGGAGGGACCCTATAGGGTCACGGCTGTGGCGGGCGCCGGGGCTTATTTCTTGGAAGACCTGGACGAGAGACAACTTCCCCGACCATGGAACGTCCATAATCTGAAGAAGTACTATCATTGATGGGCGATTCTCCGAGCATAGAGTTAACCGCGACATGTTGTATATGTTTTGTTAGTTGTACTAATGATGTTTTTCATGCAGATCCGCACTGTTCTAACCAAAATTCTCGGTTCGATCCCATTCACCGAGCAATGTTTATTCTTAGCCGATGCGTTCTGAAGACAGAAGCCCGATCCTCGGTTCGATTATCGCCGAGCATGCGGAAACCTTAACAGCCCGTTCTAAGGACAGAAACCTGACTCTCGGTTCGATCCCAATCACCGAGCAGGTGGAAACCTTAGCCTTTTCGTTTCAAGGACAGAAGCCTGACTCTCGGTTCGATCTATCACCGAGTAGGTGGAAACCTGAACGACTCACTCTAAGGACAGAAACCTGACTCTCGGTTCGATCCCTATCACCGAGCAGGTGGAAACCTTAGCCTTTTCGTTTCAAGGACAGAAGCCTGACCCTCGGTTCGATCCCAATCACCGAGCAGGTGGAAACCTTAGCCTTTTCGTTTCAAGGACAGAAGCCTGACTCTCGGTTCGATCTATCACCAAGCAGGTGGAAACCTGAACGACTCACTCTAAGGACAGAAACCTGACTCTCGGTTCGATCCCTATCACCGAGCAGGTGGAAACCTTAGCCTTTTCGTTTCAAAGACAGAAGCCTGACCCTCGGTTCGATCCCATCACCGAACAGGTGGAAACCTGAACGACTCACCCTAAGGACAGAAACCTGACTCTCGGTTCGATCCCTATCACCGAGCAGGTGGAAACCTTAGCCTTTTCGTTTCAAGGACAGAGGCCTGACCCTCGGTTCGATCCCATCACCGAGCAGGTGGAAACCTGAACGACTCACTCTAAGGACAGAAACCTGACTCTCGGTTCGATCCCTATCACCGAGCAGGTGGAAACCTTAGCCTCTTCGTTTCAAGGACAGAAGCCTGACCCTCGGTCCGATCCTATCACCGAGCAGGTGGAAACCTGAACGATTAATTCTAAGGACAGAAACCTGACTCTCGGTTCGACCCTAACCACCGAGCAGGTGGAACTCTTAGCCCCTTTTGTTCTAAGGACGGAAACCCGACCCTCGGTTCGATCCTATCACCGAGCAGGTGGAAACCTGAACGATTAACTCTTAAGGACGGAAGCCTGACCCTCGGTTCGATCCTATCACCGAGCACGTGAAAACCTTAGTCATTTCATCCTAAGAGAAAAACCCGACCCTCGGTTAGATCACTACCGCCGAGCATGTGGAGGCCTTACCATGGTCGGACACATCACAACAAAAAGGCAACCAACAAGAATTCATTACTCGGTCAATACGAAAGAGCAACACGGTAAAGCATTCATATTAAAACGTGAAACTTAAATTAGCGTTATGTTGCCGAAACTCGGAAACCCGAAATAAAGAAAAGACAACATAAACAAGTTATCCCGTCACCACATCCCGGTGACATAGGCAATTCCGCTTATCTAAAATTCTCAAACAAAGGAAAAATAAAGAAGGGCTGGCTTTCAACTTTAGGTGTCTGCCGCATGGGCGGAGGATGCGTCCTCTTGGGAGTGTTGGTCGGCGTGAGGAGTTGGCGGCTGGATGTCCTCCCCGGTTTGGTCCCCGGCATGGGGTTGGCTGGTCCCCTCCATGTCGGTCGGCACTGCATGAGAATCAATGGCGTTCACCAGTTCCCTCATGCTGGAGGTCTCTTCCTCGTCAATGACAAGGGGCGCAGGATTCTCGGTGTGGGGGATGCTCGGGAAGGGGATCTTGCTGCGATCCCTCAACGGAGAATCCTCGGGAATCCCCAGGGCTTGGAGAGCGGCGAACCAACCCTCCTCATATTCGAGCCTGTGGGCCTGGCGAATGATAGGTTCCGCCGAATTCTCGGCGTCCGCGAACCCCTCGTTATACCACTTGTTCTCACAAGCCTCCAGCGCCGCCTTCGAGCCAGCCAACTGCCCTTCTAGCATGGTATTCAAGCTCTGAGCCTCCGCCAATTTAAGCTCGGTGCCTCCCAATTGGAGTTCTAGTTCCTCACACTTCGTCTCGGTAAGAGTCTGGACCTTTGCGGCCGTAGCAATTTTGTCCTTTGCCTCCTCGGCAATTTTCGACTGCTCCTTCGCCGTGGCCTCGGCGACGTCCTTCAGAGCTTTTTCCTGCTCAACGTCCTCGGCCAGCTCCTTCATCCTCCCGTCCGCAACGTACGACATTTGCGCGGCCTGGCCACACAATATTCACTTTGTAAGGTAAAATGGAAAGTACACGTACATAAGCAAAAGGGAAACCGAGAATCATAAAGAAAAGTGAAACAGTTACCGCTATGGTGTGCCACTGCAAACGTCTCCCCAAAGACTCATCCGTCGATTCCGTGAAGGCGTGCAAGTCCTCGGGCAAGAGGATGCTGCGCGCTAGACTCTGCGCCACGCAGCCTCCATGCCCTTTGTCCCACACTCGGGCACTGGCCGTCGACGGAAGAGGCTCACCGCCAAGTTGGAAGGAGGGTCGCCATGCTGCCGGAGCCCGGGAAGTAGACGCCAGGTCTATCCCGGTTTGCGCTACCGGTTCCTGGATGACGATACCGGCCGAGGGTCGGGTGGGCACATTGCCCGAGCCCGTCTGAGTATGATCGGTGGTGCGCGCCCTCTTTCGAACTCGGGTCGGTGGGGCAGCGGGAGGCGAAGCATCTCGGGCGGGTGTTTGTTGTTGCTGCACGGTTGGCCGGGCACTCGGGACAAAGCGGTCTATTGTCATCTTCCTCCTAGCCACCATGGCGTTGCCTTGATCGGATCCTGTTTCCGAAGAGTCTGTCGGTTCTGCGGCTGCACCCTCCCCTTCCCGAACAGGAGCCCCGGGCTCTACGGTTCTCTCAGGCTGAGCAGGAGCTTTTTGCTGGATTTGTTCGTGGGCGCGTCTCCTACGCTCGGCAGATACGCGCTCGGCTGATTCGTCACGGATGGGCGGTCGCTCGTCTGAACAAATGTACCGGGGACCGAGATCACGTGCCTCGCTTACGGTTAGCCTTGGGGGGAAGAAGTTTGCGTGCCGGACGTCGATATATGAAAGAAGAGGGCTGTCAACTAGCAAAGCTTGGCTGAACGCCTGCCAAGTTGAGTAGACGGGATTGAAACGGAGGATGAGGTGGGACGCTCGGAGTTGTCCGTCCGTATGTATGATGATTTCCGACCTGAGAACGAAGTTCAGGTCCCGAACATGCACCACTCTGATGTCCGGCTTGAATCTTTTGCCCTCTGCACAAAGGAAATAAGGGTTAACAATTACATAACCAGGCCGAAATCAAAATAGACAATAGTAAGGGTTAGTCACTAACCAACGTCGCGCGGCGAAAACGCACAGGGGATCTCCTCGGCAAACCAATTGCCGCTCACCCGAACAAAATCTTTAGCCGAGTTACAATTCGAATCTGGTAGGCATGAAATAAGCCGTACCCTCACATCCCTAGTCTTTATATAATAGTCAGACTCGATATTGCCGCACAGGCTATACATCTGGTTAATGTCGTAGTGGTTTAGTTGCAACCCGTACAACTGATTAAGCCTACTCACGTAACTCACTACCCGGTAAAAGTTGGGAGGGAGTTGGTCGGGACAGAGACCGTAAAATCTAAGGGTACTAAGAATTAGAGGGTCAACCGGGAACCTAACCCCACCCTCTAAAATGGCCATCAAGGGGAAGAACACCGTGTTTTCACCATGGCGCCTCTGGATGTCAATGTCGCCCATATTGCAGTAGGCAATATCTACGTCACTAGGAACGTTATATGCTTCCCTAAATCTAGCCAAAGCATGCTCGGAGGAAAGGAGGTAAGAGTAACTCATGTTCTTTTCAAAACGAGTATTTTTTAAAAGGGAAAAGAAATGCTGTGATTCTCAAAGAATAGATTGAAATGGCTGACCTAAAAAAGAAAGAAGAGGGAAAGGAACTTACTGTGGGCTCTAAGGAGGAAGTGTGTTCTGGGCCAATAGACGAACCACGAAAGAGGGATGCTCGGCAGAGTAAGATACTGAAAGGTGATGAATGCGAAAGTGAGAGTCAGTGGTTAGAAGGATTATTTATAGGCGTGGGAAGTAGAGAGACATTTAATGATCCACTGGAATGAAACCACGCGCGACGCCTCGGTTCACGAACCGTCAGACAATGATGGCGGTTAGGCCGTCAATCAATTCGAAACGCGTCTTTTGAGACGCGCATTAATGCGCCCTTCTATGGCCGGGCACTGACCCTTCGACTTCCCAAACGGGCATTTACCCCTCGTGATCCTTGATTCACCCCCGGGAATGGGGAGCGAATCAAGGGGGGGCTATTGTACGGCCCCCGCACCATGACCCATAGTGGGCCTTGGACCCTGGCCTGGGTATATGGCCCATGAGGCCGGTCCGCCTCTACCTAGCGGCCCACCCCGAGCCACGCAGGCTGCAGGCCCAAGCTTTGCCTTTACATCGTTTCTCGGCAAGCCCCTTACCGAGCAGTAATGAACACACGGCTCGCGGAGCACCCCGCCTGTACCTACCCGGCAGTCCCTCGGAGAGGCCCCGCTGCCGGGAACTGTCGTGGAAGTGGGAACTAAGTTCCAACGCCACCCTCACCGCTTTCCATGCCCACCTAACCACCCACTTACGATCGATAAAACTGGACCGCCGGTCGCACTTACTGGCGAGTAATTATGACCTCTCCACTACTTCGTGAGCTATAAATACCAGAAGTTTTAAGAAGACAAGGGTTGGAGAATTGAGGGAAGGAAGAGTGTAAACAGAGAGAAAACAGAGTAAGGAAGTAGTTCATACCCCCGAGGAGAGGAAAGTGATTCAGTCGAGCCTTGGTGTTTAGAACGACCCAGTGTAGGAAATCCAAACCCACTATACAAGTAAGTTGTGAGTCCAAGTGAGGCCCAGCCCAACGGGTTTCAGTTTCTGGTCTGCACAATTATTATTATTTTATTAGTCACATAAGCCATTTTTTTTTTAATATTTTATTTTTATAAACAATACTATTTGAGACACACACATGTATAGGGGAAGAGGATGAGATAAGGGAATACATTTACACGCCAACACCAAAATTGCATGCGGCAAAGGTTATGTAAGCTTTAAGTGTGCAAGTTGTGCTATAAGTACCAACAAAATGTAAAGATCAAATTAACAATAACAATAAAATATAAATATGAAATTGACACTAAACCGTAAAGGACAAAAATGATATTTGCCCCTAAAATATATTATTTTGTTAATATGTTTTTTAAATTTCGGAAAGGCATTGTTTTAGCTGTTTTGTAATTTGTATTCCTTGGTAATTATATATTTAAATTTCAAATTTATTCCAACCAAATAAATAGGTAGGTTGAGACTTGAGAGCAAGAGTAATTCTAGTGCCGTATAAAGACAAAGTGGCACAATTTGTGCCACGACTCCCCTCTTTATAAACTTTGACTTAAAAAAAAAATGGTTTAAAATTGCATTTTATTAATGCAAACAAAAACCTCACGGGACCTCTTGCCATAAATATTCATCCACGGACCTCAGTTGTAACACAAGTGAAAAAACAGAATAAACAATCTGAAACTGAAAGAGAAACACAAACCATGTTGCTGCTGCAAATGCAAGTTCTAGTCCCCATTTTCCTTCTTTTACTTCCCCTTCTCTTCTTCTTCTTCTTTCTCAATTCCAATTCCAAATCTAAATCCAAAGTCTCCAAATCGTACCCTCTAGTGGGTTCATCATTCGCCATCTTCGCCAACCGAAAGCGCCTACACCCATGGCTCTCAGACATCCCCCAAGACTCACCCTCCGCCACCATCGTTCTCCGCCGCTCCTACGCAGCCTACCAGGTCTTCTCCGGCAACCCCACCGTGGTCCAACATATCCTCAAGACCAACTTCCCTAATTACGAAAAAGGCGACATTTACCGTCGAGCTCTCACCGACTTTCTTGGCCACGGCATCTTCAACGTCAACGGTAAGTCCTGGAAGTTCCAAAGACAAGTCTCTAGCCACGAATTCAACACCAAATCTCTCCGCAGGTTCATCGAAATCGTTGTCGACACCGAGCTCTCTGATCGCCTCATCCCCATTCTCTCCTCAGCTGCCAAACATGAAACTATTGAAGACAAAAGCATCACAAACGGTAGAAGTAACAGCATTAAAAACGACAGAAGAAAAGGAAGGTTGAAGTGTGAAACGACAGAGGAAAGAAAAGACTTGAAACGAGGCGTTTTGATTAATGAAGTCACACAGGCAGCACGTGTGGAAGAGCACAGAATTTAGTTGAAGTGAAAGCCAGCTGTCAAGTTGTAATTAGTGGATTAGTTATAAATCAGTTAGTTAGTTTCAGCGCCTGAAGTAATGCTCTGTTTTAGGATTGTATATATATAGCTCAGTTGGTAATTATAACATACTTGATTCATTTTGTACCAATTTCTTGTTAATAAGAATTTCAGTTTCTCTCTCTATTCTCTGTTATTTTACATGGTATCAGAGCTCGTTTTCCCTCATTTTCTTTCTTGCCAAACAGAAATTTACTCTTGATTTTTCGTCATTTTCTTGTTTTCTCATGGCTTCAGACTCATCAAGTGCACCTTCTTCTTCCTCTACACCAACTGGAAGTGCAGCTATGGCGGATAAGTATGCCAATAACCCCTTTTTCTTACCAGCGAATGAAAATCCTGGTTTGATTCTTACATCTTAGCCTCTCAATGGTCCTGAGAACTACATGACCTGGGCGAGATCTGTGTTTCTGGCTCTGAGCTCCAGAAATAAGTTTGGATTTGTCAATGGTTCAATTTCAGAACCAGATCCAACCTCGCCGTTGTTCAATTCCTGGAATAGGTGCAACACAATGATCCTATCATGGCTGACCAATTCACTCAGTCCTGATCTTAAGGCTAGTGTGATGTACATCAATTCAGCAAGAGATTTGTGGATTGATCTCAAGAATAGGTTATCTCAGGACAACACTCCAAGGCTGTTTGAGCTTCAAAAGGAAATCTCACATTTGGTTCAAGGATCGCTTTCAGTGAGCTCCTACTTCACCAAATTCAAGACTCTATGGGATGAGTTTGTAAATAATCAACCCTTCACAGTGTGCAATTGTGCTTGTGTTTCTAGGTCATCTCAGCTAGATGCACAGCATAAAGAGCATGTTTTCCGTTTTCTAACGGGCTTGAATGATTGCTATGGGACTTTGATTGGGCAAATCTTTCTTATTGAGCCCTTTCCCCCTCTCAGCAAGGTGTGCTCATTGGTTTTACAAGAAGAGAAAAGGAGAAACATAGGCAACAATGTTAATGTGGTTCAACAATTGGATCCTATTGCTATGTATGTAAATGGTGGTAAGTCATTTCAAGGTAATGCTCGGAACAATGGAGGCAAAGGAGGTAACTTCAAGAAGGAAAGACCAGTTTGCACCTACTGTGGCTTCACTGGTCACATAGCAGATAAATGCTACAAACTTCATGGATACCCTTCAGGGTATAAGCCAAAAGGTGGAAATAAGGCTATGGCTAATCAAATCACAGGAAGTTATGGGTTTGATGGTCTTTCTAATGTTCAACCCTGTGATACTAATCAGTTTAACATTGGTCTTCAACAGCCAACTTTGAACAAGACTTCCTTTGGTGTTCCACAGCCAAATTTTGGAGGTTTTCCTAGTAATTTTGGTCTTCAGAATTGCCAACAGACTACTTAGCCTCAATGTCCAATATCTCAGGTTCAATGTGAACAACTTCTCAATTTTCTAAAGGCTCATACTGCATCCAGTTCTGGTTTTGGTGCTCCAAATGGCATTGGTACTCAGATTGCTTCATAGGTTGCTTCAGTGATGGCACCTGCTCTTCCTCTTGCTACAGCCACTTCATCTCCTACAGCTGCTTCATCATCTTCTTCTAATTTCTCAGGTAATCCCTTTTGGATTGCGCCTAATTTTTCTCATTCTATCTTTTCAGCCCATGTTGTTGATAGACATTGTTTTAAGTCTAATTCTTGGATTCTTGACACTGGTGCTACTGATCACATGGTGCACTCAGTGTCACAATTAACCACAATTACTTCTTTTGTTCATTCTTGTGTCTATTTGCCAAATGGGGAAAAGGTTGTAGTTACACACATTGGCACTGTGCAAATTTCACCTACCCTTACACTCACAGATGTATTGTGTGTTCCATCTTTTAATTTCAACCTCATTTCAATTAGCAAACTCACTAAGCATAAATTTTGTTGTCTTATATTTCTTGGTGATTGATGTTTCATCCAGGACCTTGCTTAATGGAGCATGATTGGTCTGGGTAAGCAAAGCAATGGTCTATATTTGCTTCAAGCTTCTGTTCCACCATCAAGATCAGCAGCTCTTGCCAATAATGTCAGTCACATTTCTTCTTCAGATTTGTGGCATTCTAGATTAGGACACCTTTCTTTGTCAAAACTTCAATTGTTGAAGCATTTTGTAGATATTGATGTTCAAAATAAGGCTACTTGCTGTGATGTATGCCATTTTTCAAAACAAAAGAAGCTCTCTTTCCCTTCCAGTTCTCATGTAACCACTAAGCCTTTTGAATTGATCCATTGTGACCTATGGGGTCCTTTTTCTGTTAGTACTATTGATGGTTACAAATATTTTTTGACTATTGTGGATGACTTTACTAGGTGCACATGGGTTTACTTACTTAAACATAAATCTGAAACTCAAATTTTGTTTCCTAAATTTGCATCAATGGTTTCAACTCAATTTGATAGCAAGATCAAAACCATTAGAAGTGACAATGGGACTGAGTTTTTCTTGAAAGACTTTTTCCATTCTAATGGCATTTTGCATCAACTTTCCTGTGTTGATACTCCTCAGCAGAATGGTATTGCTGAAAGGAAGCATCAGCACATCCTCAATGTTGCAAGAGCCTTGAAATTTCAGTCTCACATTCCTTTATGTCTTTGGGGTGACTGCATCCTGACTGTTGTACATCTCATCAATAGAATTCCTTCAAAAGCTTTAGGTAATAAGAGTCCTTATGAAATGCTTTTCAATTCTCCTCCATCTTATCACAATTTAAGGAATTTTGGCTGCTTGTGTTTCGTTTCTACCTTATCTCACAATAGGCACAAGTTTGCACCTAGGGCCAGAAAATGTGTGTTTCTTGGTTATCCTCATGGCATTAAGGGTTACAAGGTTCTTGATATTCAGTCCAATTCAGTTTATATTTCCAAAGATATTATCTTTTATGAAAACATTTTTCCCTATGCTGATTGCTCTCAGCCTTCTGCTTCTTATTTGGATGATTTTGTTTTTCCTCACTCTACCATAGATTTTGCTGATTCTGTCCTTGTTCCCTGTTCTTCCTCCATTCCTCATTTTGCTTCACCTATCCCTGACTCTAATTCCACTTCTATTCCTATTTCTGTTTCTATTGAACATGTTTCTGTAGAACCTGTCATTCCTACCATTACCCAGCCTTGTGTTCCTTTTCCTTGCACTTCTGGTTCCATTGTTCCTCTTAGAAGGTCCACTAGGTCCCACAAACCTCCTTCATACCGTCTGATTACTTTTACAATTCTGTTAGTACCAAACCCAGTTCAGGTCTGCCTTATGCCCTTTCGGATCATGTGAGTTACTCATACCTTGGACCTACTTTCCATTCTTTTGTCATGACTGCCTCTTCCACTCCATCAGAGCTTGTTTCATTTCAGCAGGCAGTGCAATTTCCTGAGTGGAGAGCTGCCATGGACAGAGAAATTAAGGCCTTAGAGGTGAATGATACTTGGACTTTAACCTCTTTGCCTCCTAGTAAGTCAGCCATTGGTTGCAAATGGGTTTATAGAGTTAAATACTTACCTGATGGTACTATTGAGAGGTATAAAGCTAGGCTTGTTGCCAAGGGCTTCACTCAAAAACTTAGGCTGGACTATTCGGAAACTTTCTCTCCAGTTGTAAAATCAATCTCAGTCAGGATTGTTCTGTCTTTGGCTGCTGTGAAAGGGTGGTTTCTTCATCAATTGGATGTAAATAATGCTTTTCTTCATGGGGAGTTGCTTGAGGATGTTTACATGTGCTTACCACCTGGATTTCACAGCAAGGGGGAGCATAATTTGGTTTGCAAACTGAATAAGAGTCTCTATGGTCTCAAACAAGCATCCAGACAATGGTTTGAGAAATTCTCTTCAACTATCCTACAAATGGGTTTTGTCCAATCCAAGTCTGACTACTCCTTGTTCACTCACACACAACGAGCTTCATTCACAGCTTTATTGGTATATGTTGTGATATACTTTTGACAGGAAACAACATTGATTGTGTCAACAATTTGAAGAAAGTTCTTGATGCTAAGTTTGGCTTGAAGGATCTAGGCTCATTGAGGTATTTTCTGGGATTAGAAGTGGCTAGGACTGATGAAGGAATCAGTCTCAATCAGAGAAAGTATGCTTTGGAAATTCTCAAGGACATTGGTTTCATTAGCAGCAAACCTGTCAAGTTTCCCATGGAATAAAACTTGAAGTTATCCAAGTATAAAGGCAAGTTATTGGAGGAACCAAGACAATATAGAAGATTGATTGGAAGACTTTTGTACCTTACCTTGACAAGACCTGACTTGACTTATGTAGTGCATAGGCTGAGTCAATTTGTCTCTCAACCAAGGGAACCACACTTGAAGGCAGCTCACAGAGTGCTTCAATTCATTAAAGGGTCACCGGGAAAAGGCATATTCTTCCCAAGCAACACAGTATTACACATCAAGGCCTTCTGTGATGCGGATTGGGCTGGATGCCCAGATACAAGAAGGTCCCTCACTGGTTATGCAGTGTATTTGGGAGATTCCTTAATTTCTTGGAGCTCAAAGAAACAAGGAGTTGTGTCCAGGTGCTCAGCTGAAGCAGAGTATAGAGCTATGGCGAGTGTGGCTTGTGAAATTACTTGGGTTTTGCAACTGTTGAAGGACTTAAGGATTGAACATTCTAGACCAGCTATGATGTTTTGTGATAATCAAGCTGCACTGTACATAGTAGCGAATTCGGTCTTCCATGAAAGAACCAAGCACATAGAAGTTGACTGCCATTTGGTGAGAGACAAAATTTTGGAGGGAATGATTAAGACTTTCCATGTCAATACAAATTCACAGATTGCAGACATCTTCACTAAAGCTTTGGGTGTTTCATCTTTTGCGAGATTATCAAAGAATCTAGGACTGAAAGATATTTTTCAACCTAAATTGTCAAAGGAGCAATCTAAGCAATTACAGGTAGCTTCCTTAGTTCAGGTCTTAGAGCCTAATACTCTGGACTTGAGGGGGAGTGTTGAAGACAAAAGCATCACAAACGGCAGAAGTAACAGCATTAAAAACGACAAAAAAAAAAAAGGAAGGTTGAAGTGTGAAACGACAGAGGAAAGAAAAGACTTGAAACAAGGTGTTTTGATTAATGAAGTCACACAGGCAGCACGTGTGGAAGCATAGAATTTAGTTGAAGTGAAAGCCAGTTGTCAAGTTGTAATTAGTGGATTAGTTATAAATCAGTTAGTTAGTTTCTTTTTCTTTCTTTTTTGGTAAAGAGGATAATGCATTTACAACTAAAAGACCTCTGAAACAGAGGCAATAAACCGATCATACATTGTTCCAACAGAATCTAAATTAAGCAAAAAAACAACATCAAATGGGGGATCCATAAAAATAGTAAAATCATGATCCATAATAGCTTCCCTTCGCACTAGTGCATCGGCACACTTATTTGCCTCCCTATAGCAATGTTGGATTCGCACCAAAGGGATTTGTTTAAGCCCTTCTCTGCAGTCAGCAACCAGAACATCAATGCCATTTGCTTTCTCCAAGTCTTTCTTCAAAAGATCAACTACCAACTTTGCATCAAGCTCAAAAACCACCGCTGGGATTTTAAGGGAGATACATAAGTGAATTCCATCTCTTAATGCCCATAGTTCAGCTGCAACACTAGTGGCACTACCTATAGCTCTTGCGTAACCTTTCACCCATTCACCATCTTCATTTCGAATCAATCCACCTCCTCTAGCCAAGTCGGGGTTACCCATGGACGAACCATCAGAATTTAACTTAAACCAATTGAGGGGTGGAGGCAGCCACCTTACTTGAATCTTTGTCTTTGTTTGGTTGTACTTCTCGGTGATGCCCAAGTAGGCCATCTTGGTTTCCTTGGCTAATGTCTCAGCCTTTAAGTCTTTGCAAATGTTTGGTTTCCCAAAAACAACACTGTTCTGATGCAACCAGAGACTCCATACAGCTATGGGGAACACAATGGCCCAATCAATCTCAGAAACACCACATTGCTGCTTAGATTTACAGTTTAGCCTCAACCAGTCCAGAAATTTTGTGCCATAGAAACTAGCAACAGAACATGGGAGAGAGAAAGAATTCCAGAAAATCCGTACCTTTGGGCAGTCCCTAAGAGCATGGCTGATTGTCTCAGGGGCTAAATTACACAGGGGGCACAATGGAGAGATATTCATACCTCTTTCGGCGAGAAGGCAGCGCACAGGAATGCTTTTATGGCAACATTGCCAAAGGAAGCACTTGATTTTAGGAAGACTTGGAACTTTCCACACCCACACTCCATTGAAGGAACAATTTATTGGATAATTTTCATTGGCATTGGCTAACCGATATGCATCCTTAAGTTGGAATTCGCCGCTGGGCGATAAGCTCCATGATAGTCTATCCTCTCTAGACTTAGAATAGGGAATAGGAGTGGCTTTCATTTCCAAAAGAATATCTTTAGAAAAAGAAAAAGAGAACTTATCCTAGTTCCAGCCATGGAAACTAGCTATATCCTTCAATCTTACTTCTTCCTCACCTCTGTTCAGAGGACCACAGATGCGACTTCTAAGGGTACCCGTGCTCAGCCATTTGTCACATCATAGCAAGAGGTTACTGTCTTTCCCAGCAACCCATTTAGCACCCTTGTTGACAATGATTTCTCCCTTTTTGATACCAAACTAGGTGGAAGAGCAGGAAATGGGTGTGAGAAGATTGAGAAGATTGGTGGGTCTCCTCCTCAGCCCCTAGTATTTATGGGTTAGAACACGAACCCATAATGATGATTTTTTAGTTCTGAACCTCCAATTCAGCTTAGCCAACAATGCAGCATTCTTTGGTTTAGCCGCTTGGATACCTAGGCCCCCTGCCTCCTTCTCTCTCGTGACTTTCTTCCATCCTATAAGGTGAAGCTTTTTCTTCCTATCTGATGAGCCGCACATAAAGTTTCTATTCAATCTATCCACACCTTCAAGTATTTTAGAGGGAAGGGGCACACATTACATCGTGTAGTTAGGAATGGTAGAGGTCACTGTTTGAGTCAGAACAATTCTGCCCGCAAAAGATAGCAAGTTTGCTCTGAATGCGATCAATAAGAAATCCGAAGTCTTGAGGGGTACCCTTATGTTTAATGGGGAAACCCAAGTACTTTCCAAGGGAGGGGGTGGAACGGAATCCCAACACTTCACATAACTCTTCCCTCGTGTTCTGATCTACATTTGGTGAAAAATAGACCCGAGATTTCTCCTCGCTAATTTTCTGCCCTAATAAGGTACAAAAAGAGTCAATAACCTCTCTTATTGCAACGCAATTTTTCCGATCAGCCTTAGCAAAAAGCATAAGGTCATCCGCAAAAAATAAGTGCGATAAGGCGGGACCTCCCTGAGATGCTTTTATCGGGTTCCAAAGCTTCTCATGGCATTTATCCTCAATAAGGGCTCCCAAAACCTCCATGCAAAGGATGAAAATATAAGGCGAGAGAGGGTCTCCTTGACGAATTCCTCGAGAAGGGTTAAAAGTCTCCAAAGCACCCCCATTGAACAAGATAGATATAGAAGAGGAGGAAATGCAACTCATGATTAGAGATATCAAGGCAGTAGGTACTCTGAAAAGCTTAAGTGTATCTCTAATGAAACTCCACTCAAGTCGGTCGTAAGCCTTTTCCAGATCGCACCTGAAGTAATGCTTTGTTTTAGGATTGTATATATATAGCTCAGTTGGTAATTATAACTTACTTGATTCATTTTGTACCAATTTCTTGTCAATAAGAATTTCAGTTTCTCTCTCTATTCTCTGTTATTTTACAGAAACTGTCCTTGATTTTCAAGACATTCTTCAAAGGTTTGCTTTTGATAATATTTGTAAGATCGCTTTCGGGTTTGACCCGGCATACTTGTTCCCCTCTCTTCCAGACTTCCACAAGCCAAGCTCGCTTTAGCATTTGAAGATGGCGTCAGATACAGCAGCGAGAGGTTCGATGCGTTACTCCCAGTCATATGGAAAATCAAGAAGTTGTTGAATATTGGTTCAGAAAAGCGTCTCAGAATCGCTGTCTCAGAAATACGAGAGTTCGCTATGAACATAATAAATGAAAAGAAGCAGGAGCTGGGAGAGAAACAGAGCCTCGATTCCGTGGACCTGTTGTCAAGGTTCTTGAGCTCTGGCCATTTGGATGAGAACTTCGTGATCGACATTGTGATCAGCTTTATACTTGCTGGGCGTGACACTACGTCCGCGGCTTTAACATGGTTCTTCTGGCTTTTATTGAAAAATCCGGAAATCGAGTCAGAGATTCTAAAGGAAATATATGAAAAATCAGAAGCGCCTATATATGACGAGGTGAAAGACATGGTGTACACACATGCTTCTCTATGTGAAAGCATGCGACTATACCCACCAGTCCCGATAGACACGAAGGAGGCAGTGAACGACGACGTATTGCCCGGCGGGGCAGTGGTGAAGAAGGGGATGAGAGTGTCGTACTTTCCATACGCTATGGGGAGAGTTCAAGCCCGAGAGGTGGCCGCAGAAGGATGAAGAGAATTCGAATTCGAAATCATCATCATCATGGAAGTTTGTGGGGAGAGACTCGTACACATACCCTGTGTTCCAGGCGGGTCCCAGAATTTGTTTGGGGAAGGATATGGCTTTCTTGCAGATGAAAAGTGATGAAACGTAAATTCGTCAGTTTAAAATGTGCAGACAAGAATGGACTCCGGCCTGCAGAGTAGTGTGTTCTCAAGGATGGTCACCGGTGTGGTGACACGAAAATGTCGTTCCCACAGACGGCGCCAAACTGATGAAACGTAAATTCGTCAGTTTAAAATGTGCAAACAAGAATGGACTCCGGCCTGCAGAGTAGTGTGTTCTCAAGGATGGTCACCGGTGTGGTGCCTGCCATAAAGCCTCCGATGCCAAAGTCAGTATCAATTGCTATTTAGAGAGTAAGCAATGTAAAGATAGTAGAAAGAATAGTCTCTTAGTGTGTATATGAAATGTACCTCTACCTTGGCAGTGTGGGGGCTATATATATATGTTGGTTCAGCTTCTAGCCGTTTGAGGTAGTTATGGTGGCTTCAATGGCCTCATAATGTGGCTTTAACTTCCTCCAACGGTCTGTATAGCTGGCTCTTGTAACCGTCCGAGGAGCTTACTGGCAGCATTTAAGGAGATGTTTATCCTCATCAGTAAAGTAAATACTCGTCAGTAAGATGGATAATCGTCATCAAGGGATGATCTCGTCATGACACTTTGTCTCGTCTATGCTTGATTTCATCAGTCCCATCAAAAAGGGTGGTGGCTGTAGTTTTAAGGAGGTTTAAGGTGATGCCAGCATTTGAACAAGGTGTACACCATGAACCCGAGTACATGTACTATTTGACTTCCAAGATGAAAGGTGGGTTTCCAGTGAAGATCATGGAGAGGGATCATCATCTTTGATCACGAGAATGAGTTATGAGTATTGACTAGGGCCAAAATGGCCAAGTTTCACTGCATGACAAAATATGTAAGGATCTATCACTGTTTACAAAATAATTAGTGATTTACCACTTCTTTAAATTTTAAGTTTGTAAAACTCAAATTTGCCGTGTAACTCGAATTTCATGAAAAATAGCCACCAATTTTTTTTTTTGTAACTCAAGTTACATGGAAAACTCAAGTTTCACAAATTTGAGTTCCAAAAGAGTAGTACATCTATATATATTTTCAAAACAGTGGTAGATCTCTATATATTTTGCCAAATAGTAGTATTTGGCCATTTAAGCCTATTGACTAGAGTAGTGATTAAGCCATCAGCAATAGCCTACATGCTACATGTGTATAATAAACATTTCGTTTATATTATATGATTCATTGTGACGTGAAATGTTTGCAATACTAATACTATACTAGCTTAGGGAAGCATGTACTTATTGTACAATGAATAAGAACATAAAAAAGCTTAAAGAATTACAAAAAGAGTATTATGTATAGAAAGACAACGACTATATAAATGTCAACTATTCGTACGTAGAACCCAACTGAGCCAAAACTATAAAGTGGCGTTTGATACGGAGGAATTCACATTACTTCTGGCATTCAGATTATTGGGAATGTGATGCCTTGCAATTTGGATGTCAAGGAATATAACTATTCTTATGTTTGGTTTAGTTGAGAATCTAATAAGATTCCTAGGAATGTGAGATTATAATATTTGGTTTATTTTTAGGAATCTTAACTGAATTTTTTTTTTTCATTCTATCCTTAGATTTGTAAATCTAATAGAAGTCTTAAATAAAAAAAATAAAAAAATCTTCCTCTAAATAAATAATGAAAAACAAAATATAAACTATAAATTATGACAAATTCATTAAAACTATAGTCTAACATTTCAAAATGACAAGTACAATACAAAAATAGCTTTTTAAATTCTCAAATGCTTTATTCTTAATAATAATTTTCAAAAGAGATTAATCCCTAACAAAACAACCTGACAACGTTTAGGTTTATAAGACCATAGAAGTAGCAATAAAAATAAAAGTGGTTCATCAACAATGAAGCAAATGCTATCTATTACATATATAATGTATTCACCCTTACATCAGTGAGCACTTGAATAACATAGTCATACCTATCGTCCCCAAGCAATGAGTAAAAATAATCACATTTACGTGTATCAGCCACAAGCAATTCTCCAGCTTTGATTCTTTCTAATATAGAAAGTCCTTCGATTTTCAATAGCTCATTGAATATTTTCATTTTTCTCTTAGCTTCCTCTGACTCAATCTTGAAGCAAGATGCAATGGTGGCCATATGTCCATTAGTTTCTTCATACTTCTTTTCAAAGTCTTTCATTGTCTCCATTAAGGTCTCAATTAGTTCATCATTGGATCTTGGCCTCTTCGTATTTAGATTCTTTGAGCTAACACTTTGATTGGGTATTTGTGTTTGGGAATTATAACCATTTCCATTGATCTCTTCTATACCAGCATTTTTTTCTTGTCTCAACTTCATTTGTAGGAGCTTGGTTTTCTTATCTACTAGTTAACTCCTCTGTAGCATCTATAGCATGTTGAGCTCTATCCCCACTGGCCCTATCTTTACCAAACACAAGTGCTAAGTCATCAAAATGAGGGAAGCGTCTATTCTGCAATCCCTTAGCATCTGGATGACCCTGATAGGGAACAAAAATATATAAATTCAATAATAAAATAAAAATTGGTCTTTAAAACATGAATGACAAAAAAAATAAAAAAATAAAAAGATTACCTTGACCCAATCTTCAAAAATTTGTTTTTCAACCACAACCATTTTCACATTATCATTCCAACCAAAATCACTGGCATTTGGACCAAGCATGTCAGCTATTGCCTGATATTGTCTTTCTTAAAGTTTTGTATCTAGATTCTATATGTAGACTTGCCTTTATACCACATCCCAGCAGTTTCTTCTTCATCAATTCCTCTAATTTAGCTGTAAAACCAGGCTCAAAACCATTGTCTACTTTCCATTTAACATCGCCAGCTAGTTCCAATAAACACTCAACCAACTTATCATTTTCTTCAGGTGTCCATTGGAATTTGGTTCCTTTCTTTCCTTCATTGACAAGTTCACTGGATGTATTTTCCATGTCTATGCAAAAGTTGAACATTATACATAATTATCCAAATAAAAATGTAAGTACTGCATGTCAAATGAGAAAATTACAAATTACGTAACTGTAATGTCAAATTGAGTAGCACCTAACTATATAATAGAATGAAAAGATACCAAGTAAACATCATCTCCAATTCAATATGCCTAGAGGCCCTCCATTGTCATACATTTCTTCAGCCAACTTATCTCTCCAATCACTCCATGCATCAGATGTCTCCACATACCTTTGGCATAAATCCTAAGACCTTCCAAAGCATTTCAAAATTCAAAAACGCGCATACAAATATGATGGGTTGTTAAAAATAAAAAATCTACACATTCTGTATCATTGTATAACAAACATCAAAAGCACCAGATGGGATACAAATTATTAAAATTGTAGAACAAAGCCATTAATCTAAAAACAAAAATCCAAATGAAGCCACCAGTCAAGATTTATATTTCTAGCAGCTAAACAAAATCAAGATCTAAGATACGAATAGATACATTAACAAATTTCCATGAGAATAGATCCATTAATAATTTGTTGAGCAACACGCACACAACAATAAAAGTGAATACATGGTAACAATAGAGGGTCCCCTTCAAACTTTTTTTTTTTTTCACACGTGAAACCTAAATAGAACTTTGTTAATGAATATATCAACAGAGTTGTCTATCCTGTTTATGTTGTTTTGGCGGGAAGAGATAAAGACAAAGGAAAAGATATTAATGATTTGTTTTATATTTTATCTTAATTGCTTAAATGATAAGAAAAAATGGTTAAAATTGTCAATTTAAAAAAAAAAAATACAATTTCCTTGTAGCGTTTGGTATGGGTTAATGTTTTAGGATTCCCAAGAATGTTTAAAGATTCCCATGTTTGGTTGCAAATCATACTAGGGAATCAGATGCCAGGTGAATCTGGATTCTCCCTTTAACTCCCTCTTAGTAGGAATGTGGATTCCATTTAAAACAGGTGGGTATCCAAATTCTCAAGTTTAAAGGATTTTGTATTTTTTATAAATTGATAATTTTAACCCTTTTCCTTTATCATTTAAGCAATTGAGATAAAATATAAAACAAATCATCAATATCTATTCCTTTGTTTTTATCTTCTCCAACCAAAACAACATAAACAGGATAGACAATTTTGTTGATATATTCATCTTTTCTTCTTTTAGACTATAGTTTTAATGAATTTGTCATAATTTATAGCTTATATTTTGTTTTTCATTATTTATTAGAGGAAGATTATTATTATTTAAAAAAAAATACTTATATTGGATTTACAAATCTAAGGATAGATGGGAAAAATAAATAATTCAGTTAAGATTTCTAAGAATAAACCAAACATTATAATCTCGCACTCCTAAGAATCTTATTAGATTCCCAATTAAACCAAACATGTGAATAGTTACATTTCTAGGCATCCAGATTGCAAGGCATCACATCCCCAAGAATCTGGATGCTAGGAGTAATGTGGATTCCTCGTACCAAACGCCACCTTAAGTTTGAGAATCTGGATACCCACCTGTTTTAAGGGAGTCCACATTCCTACTAAAAGGGGGTTAAAGGGAGAATCCAGATTCCTCTGGCATCTAATTCCCTAGTGTGATTTGCAACCAAACATGGGAGTCTTTAAACATTCCTAGAAATCCTAAAACATTACCCCATACCAAACGCCACATAATAGCATTTACACCAAGTAACATAAATTTATATGCTAATTGGGATAGTGAGTAGATGTGGCAAAAAAATTTCAAATTATTGTATTAATGACAAAATGTTAAAGTTTAAGAGTGCATATTGCAAATACTACTATTGTTTAGGGTCGATGACTCAATATAGCTATTGCTATTGTTAACCCTTCTTTTGGATGAATTGATAATTGTTAATTAACCCTTCTTCATTGAAACCAAGATAATTTCCCAACTGAAATTGAGAAGAGTACAATAAAAAGAATTGAAAGGAAAAAGATTGATAGCTCAATAGAGTGCAAGTAACAAATCATCTTGTGAACCACACTAGCATATATAGTTTTCAAACAGTGCCTAATCGTAAGCATGATTAAAAACATTGCACCCAGTGCAAAGCAAACATCATTCATACAAAGATCAAAATTAATGATGCCAAAAATCGTCAGTAAGTCACACAGTCATCATGTGCTCGAGAAAACACCTGCGAAACAAAAACAAAGAAGACCTTGTAGAGAGTACCGGTGTGGTACCGGCCAAATACCCTCCGAAGGTCAAGTTAGAGAACTTTCACAACTCTAGAATGCCAAAGCTGGGAGAAATTATGCGTACCTTGGTTTGTAAGGGTTTTGGGGTTTTTATAGTAGCATAGAGTTGACATCCGTTCCTTGGCATAGAGGACCTTTCCTTGTAAGGAAAATCTTCATTAATACGTGTCTTATGGGATCCTTTCTTTGCAGAAATCCCCTTGATTAGGGTTAGTCGTAAGGCACAAGATGTTTCCTTATATACTCATGCGTGGAGGCCAAGCAAGGCCATGTCAGACCCATCAAAGGTTTACTTATCCCTTTCAGCTTCCTTCCATCAGCTTCTTATCCCGTCTGCATTCTGGTCGTCTCATCTGAGACGCTGCCGTCGGCCTTGGGGTGGAACCGTCAGCTTTATGATATCGTCGTTTATGTTGATGAATGCATAAGCAAGGTCGACGGGTTCATTAAGACCATCAGCTTTGCCTTATGTGAATGAATTTATCAAACTTTTAGAATTACCCTTATCAGCAGCCCCCTACTCCATAGCTCTGTCAGCTTTAGCTGACGGGTTATGGAGTTTGATTTGTAGCTTTTTTTCATTTTTTATTTATTTATTTTTTCAGGGAAAAGGAAAGGGGTATTTATGGGTGATTCCTCAAGCAGCCATTATTAAATGCTAGAACATGTGGTTTAAGTTAGTTAGCCTCGTTTCTGAACAAGGGCGTCACTTCGTCTTCCATGCATTTTTCGTCCTATATATATCTCACCTCCTTCCCTCATTCCTCTTATTTCATCATTGTCAATCTTTAAGAGAGAGAGCTCGTCATTTTGTCTACCTCACTTCCGTCAACTTGCTGATCTCGTCGCCTTTGCTACCATTATCTTGCTGAGGCCGTTACTTCTCAAGGAACCGTCTACTAACTTCGTAACTCCTTTTTTTTTTTTTTACTTTCGTTTTTCTAGTTGATCGTTAATTATTTAGAGAGGCCGTCAACTTAGGTTCTTAGAATACTTCCGTCACTTGTAGGTGAATAGATGTCTAGAGAAGCGACGAGTGAGCAGTCGTCAGTCCATGAGGGAGCGGGCTACGATGAAGTCTTCCAGTCAAGTCATGAGCCCGAAAAGGGCTTTTCTTGGTTGTCAAAGAAGGAAACGTCTGCCCATTCTCCTGATGAGGAAGTGGAAAGTTGTGATGGAGAGAAAGGTGAGGAAGAAGAGGTAGATGAGGGTGAGGATGAGGGTGATAAGGGAGGAGAGGAGGGAGAGGATGACGGAGACGAGGGTTAAGTTGATGGGAGAACCTCTGAATGAGGAAGTTCAGGAAGCCCCGGGGATGGCCAGACTCGTCCATTTATTCTCCCCAAAATGTGGACTGTCAATGACTTTAAGCCAACGATGACGGTCAACATCTTTAAGAATTTAAGGGACCGTTATCAAATTCTTGACCATATCCCAACCCGTCTCCCTAGGAAGTTTGAGAAGTGCTATTCGGGGAAGACCGTGGATGTAGGCATGTACGATGCCATATTCGCGGCAGGACTGAGGTTGCCACTGATGGCATTACACCATCAATTGGCCAATTTTCTTGGACTATCCGTCAGCCAGGTCGCTCCCAATGGTTGGAGGATATTCATTGGAGCTGAGATTCTATGGGGTTGTCTTAGTGGTAAGAACCGTCAGCTTTCGCTGGACGAGTTCTTTTGGTGCTATAGACCCCAGCACATCGTCTCGTCCCAAGGGATATACCCTTTTGTTGCACGGAAGAAAGAGCTTAGGCTTATGTTGGATATGCCTGATTCTAATAGGAATTGGAAAGGCAGATATTTCTTTGTTTAGGGGACGGATTGGGTATACTGTCCAGAAGAGTGGGCTACAATGCCCCATGGCTTCGACAATACTTGAGGTATTGTCAAAGATTCAGGTTTAGTGTCGTTAGTTTTTTCTTTTACTTCTTTCTCTATTTATTTGTTAAGTATTTAACGTCGTCGTTTCTCTTTTTCAGCCAGTGTTCATCCGCGCATAACTGACGAGCACGTCGGGTTCTTGAGATCCCATTCGTGGAACGAAAGTGCAGGGACCTGATCACTCTTGATACGCTGCACGCCAATTGTGGTGGTCCAGAGCCAACGCCTGCAACACGTAGGTTGAATACTTACTCTCGTCGGCGTAAGTTCTTCCTTCATTACCTATTTCTTTCCGTTGTTTCCTTGTCGTCTTTATGTCTAACTCCCGTCATTTGTCCTTTACAGAAATGGAGGCAGCCAGATAGAGGGCGTTGGTGAGGGCATCAGTTGCAGCGCGTAAGAAAGAGGAGAAGGGGAAGGAAGGAGCATCCTCGTCTGCCCCTAAGGTCATCGGGAAGGGGGCATCTAAAAGGAAAGCTAACAAGAAGGACGACCGTCCTTCTAAGAAAGCATCAGTCACCCCCTGGGGAGAAGTAGCCTAAGAAGCCATTGCCTTCCAAGCTGAGCCATGGAGCAGGAAAAGGCTTAATGACGACGTCGGGCCACGTCACCCAGGGAGCTTGTCGTCTTCTAACGCACAAAGGATATGCCATCGAGATGATTGAATCAATCATCAAAGAGACAGACATGGATCCTTGTGCCAAGAAGGAGACGGAGGACCTAGGAGCATTAGGTCTTATTGACCTCTCCAGGGTATGTTCTTCTCCTATACAAGTTTACTTTATTGTTTATTTGTACACTGATGGTTGTAATCCATTTTCAAGCACTGGTGCGCTTGAAGGCAGTCTAAGATAGGTGCGTCGCTAAGGAGGGGGTAATCAGTCTTCTGAGGAAGCGCAATGAAACCTTGACCAACGAATAGGATCAATACAAGGATGCCCTTTGTACTCTCAACAAGGAGGTGACGAAGTTGAATAAGAAGCTGAAGGATGAGACCCGTCAGCATGAAAAAGAGCAAGAGGCCAAGGTGACCTTGGAGAAGGAGCTGATGGCTCTTCTCGGGTAGGTAGAGACGGCCAAGGCTGACGCCGTAACAGAATTCAAGGCTTCACAGCCTTTCATTGACTCTTGTGCCGTCTATTTTGGTGACGGGTTTGAGGACTGCCTGAAGTAGGTTAAGTTTGTCTACCCTCACTTGGATTTATCCAAGGTCACCATGGACGACCCCCTACCGTCAACCCCTTCTGGTGACACCATCTTTGAGGAGACCAATGACTCCACCCAGTCAGAGTGGGATCCAAAAAATGATGGTGTTGTTCTTGCTCAACCTGCTGTGGAGAAGCCCGTCACTCCTTTGATCCCGTCCATTGAAACTCCTCAGGATCTTCCTTCCAAAGCTGACGAGAACCCTCAAGACGTCTAGGCCCCCTTAGTTTAGCTGTTTATTTTTAATGATAATTTGTTATGTATTTTGTCTAATTCCCAGACAATATTAAGTGCCCTTTTGTTTTTTGGGCCTCGTTTGTAAAGATTTTACTTTATTTATGGTATTTTTTTTTTTATTTCATATCCGTTGCTTTTAGCATGTGTGTTGATATTTATTAGTTGATATACGTATGTCCGTCTAGTGGATATCATGTGTGAATCCGTCTACTTTGGTGGACTCGTCCACTTTTAGGCATAACAATGAACTCGTCCCGTTTAAAGACCAAATAATAAACTCGTCCACTTGTGGACTTTAATAATAAACTCACCTACTTGTGGTCTTGGTAATTTCAAGGCATCCTTGTGGACTTAATAATTTTAAGGGTGAACTCGTCCACTTGTGGACTGTGTAATAAACCCGTCCACTTGTGGACTTAACAATTTTAAGGCATCCCAATGGGATGAACTCGTCCACTTGTGGACTCAATAATGGACTCGTCCACTTGTGGACTCAATAATGGACTCGTCCACTTGTGGACTTTAGTAATTTCAAAGCATCCCTATGGGATGAATCCATCCACTTGTGGACTTAAGTATTTTCAAGGTTGAACTCGTCCACTTGTGGACTTTGTAATAAACCCGTCCACTTGTGGACTTAATAATTTTAGGGCATCCCAATGGGATGAACTCGTCCACTTGTGGACTTAATAATGGACTAGTCCACTTGGGGACTTAGTTACAAAAATAGTTTTGTAGAGACAAATATATACACAGGTCATATCTGAATAACTCCCCTTATTATGATAAATGCGTGCATAAGTAAAAAAATGTTCTTAAATAGGATAAAAACCTACCCTTTGGGCTTAGAAAGTACTGTAGGTAAAAAATTAACTAAAAGAAATAAATTTAAAATGAGGAATGTCGCTCTTCATGCTGTCATCTACTGGTAATATTTCCTGAGATGCTCAGTCTTCCATGGATGGTGCAACTTTTGTCCGTCTAGTGTCTCCAGGTGGTAGATGTCTTTCCTCTACCATGAAGTGATTCTGTAGGGTCCCTCCTAGTTAGGATCGAGCTTTCCCTGGGAGGGATCTCTAGTGGCGCTTGTTACCTTCCTCAAGACAAGGTCTTCGATGTTGAAGTCTCTGCGACTGACTTTGGAGTTGTAGTGCTTGACCATGAGGTCTTGGTACCGTGCTAGTCTTTGTTCAGCTGCCGTCCTGACTTCGTCCACTAGGTCAAGCTGTAGACGCATGGCCTTGCCGTTCCTTCTTTTATCATAATTGTCCACCCTGTAACTTGTAAGTCCGACCTTAGCTGGGATAACTGCCTCGCTTCCGTATGCTAGTTGAAACGACGTCTCTCCTGTAGGTGTTCTGGCAGTTGTCCTGTATGCCCATAGTACGCTGGGCAACTATTCTGGCCATATACCTTTTGCCCTCTCAAGCCGAGTCTTGATGATTTTAAGCAAGGATCAATTCGTGACCTCAACTTGTCTATTAGCTTGAGGGTGGGCGGGGGAAGGGTAGTGGTTTTTTATTCCCAACTGTGAGCAAAAGTCCTTAAAAGAGTTGTTGTCAAACTGCTTCCCGTTATCTGAGACCAAGACTCTAGGGATCCCGTATCTACAGACGATGTTCCTTTAGACAAAACTTTGCACGTTCTTCTCTGTGATGGTGGCCAGGGCTTTAGCTTCTACCCATTTGGTGAAGTAGTATATGCCAACTATTAGGAACTTCAGCTGTAACATTGCTATTGGAAATGGACCCATGATGTCCAATCCCCATTGAGCGAAAGGCCATGGCGCTATCATTGGGGTGAGCTCTGCTGTCGACTGTCTAATGATGTTACTGAACCTTTGACATTTGTCGCAAGCTTTGACATATGGCTGGGCATCCTTTTGCATAGTAGGCCAGTAGTATCCTGCTCGAATTAGTTTGTGTACTAATAACTGCGACCTTGAGTGGTTCCCGCAAATCCCTTTATGGACTTCTCTCATGACATAGTCCACTTCTTCGGGGCTTAAGCACCTTAGGAATGGGCGGGAGAAGCCTCTCTTGTACAAGATGTCCTTTATCAGAATGAATTGTTCTGCTTGGACCTTTAGCTTTCTTGTGGCCTTCTTACTGTTAAGTAGTGTGTCGTTTTTCAAGTAGGAGACTAAAGGTGTGGTCCAGTAACTTTCGAAACATATCTCCTGCACATCGATGGGATCTATTAATGGTGAAAACTGAATAAAGGAAAGTACCTTGCTGGGGATGATCATGTGTTTTGCTGATGCGGCCTTGGCAAGACGGTCGGCTTACTTATTCTCTCCTCTTGGGATTTGAACAATCTTGGCATGTAGGTCATCCACCCTTTTCTTTACTTGCTCCAAGTACTTTTTCATCCTCTCACCCTTACATTCATAATCACCGTTCACTTGGTTTGTAACGACTTGGGAGTCGCAATGAATAACCACAATCATGGCCCCTGCTGCTTTAGCGAGATCTAGTCCTGCTACTAGAGTTTCGTACTTCTTTTCATTGTTGGTCATAAGGAAGTCAAGACGAACCATGCATTCAATCTCATCCCCTTCTAAAGAATGAAGTACAAAACCCGTTCTGCCAGCCTGTTTGTTGGACTATCCATATGTGTGGATACTTCATTGAGGATACTCTTCTGCCTTTCCATGTTAGTGAACTCCGCAATGAAGTTAGTGACCACCTGCCCCTTAATGGTAGTACACAGGCAGTACTATATGTCGAATTCGCTCAACTCTATTGCCCATGATGCCATTCGTCCAGCGGCTTCAGGATTGCTCCTTGCTCGCCGTAAGGGTTTATTAGTCAAGACGATTACCGTGTGGGCTTGGAAGTACGGCTTGAGCTTGTGGGCTGTTGTAACCAAAGCGAAGGCGAGCTTTCCCATCGGTGGGTACCTTTCCTCTGCACCACAAAGCACCCGGCCGATGTAGTACACAGGCTTTTATACTTGGTCTTCTTCTCTGACCAAGGCCGCACTAATAACAGCTAGTGATGCAGCCAGGTAGAGGAACAATTCTTCCCCTGGTTTGGAAGGACTTAGCAGCGGTGGGGAAGAGAGGTTGGCCTTCAAATCCTCGAATGCTTGTTGACACTCGGCCGTCCATTTAAAAGACTTCTTCAATGTGCGGAAGAAAGGTAGGCACTTGTCCGTCACCCTTGACACGAACCTATTTAGCGCGACTACCTTGCCGTTAAGGCTTTGGACTTCTTTCACGTTCCTTGGTGGTGTGTCATCTCCATTATGGACCGGATCTTGTCTAGGTTGACTTTAATACCTCTCTAAGACACCATGAACCCTAGGAACTTTCCAGCCGTCACCCCAAACGCACACTTGCTCGGATTAAGCTTCATGTTGTAAAAGCAGAGGGTGTCGAAGGTTTCCCTAAGATCATCCAAATGATCGTCCTCCCTTCAACTTTTTACAAGGATGTCATCAATGTAGACTTGGACATTTCTTCCAATTTGATGTGCGAACATCTTGTTCATGAGTCTTTGATACGTTGCACCCGCGTTTTTAAGGTCGAACGACATCACTTTATAGCAGAAGATGCCTTGGCTGGTGAGGAACGTAGTCTTCTCCTGATCCGCTTCGTCCATTTTGATCTGGTTGTAACTAGAAAAAGCATCCATAAAGCTCAGTAACTGGCGTTGAGCCGTAGAGTCTACTAGGTCGTCAACCCGTGGGAGGGGGTAGCTATCCTTGAGGCATGCCTTGTTCAGGTCTGTAAAATCTACGCACATCCTTCACTTCTCATTGGCCTTCTTCACCATCACCACATTCGCCAGCTAGTTGGGGTAGTAAACTTCTTTAATGAAGTCTGCCTCTTGTAACTTGCGGGACTTCTTCCGCTATAGCTCAGTCTTGTTCTTGGGCGAACACTCGTTTCTTCTGACGGATAGATGGGAAAGTGGGCGACACATTCAACTTATGGACCATGACTGAAGGGTCGATCCCGGGCATGTCTTCATGGCTTTAGGCAAAGCCATCCTGGTTCTTTTTAAGAAAAGTCGTAAGTGCCTAGCAGACTAGTAGACTGGCGAGGGTGCCGATCCTAGATGTTTGATCTGGTTTGGAGTTGTCGAGAGGTATCTCTTCAAGTCCTTCAACGGGCTCTGCCATCGTTCGTTGTTCTTCTATGTTCATGGCCTGTAGATGATCATCCATCTCCAACATTGCTATGTAGCACTCGCGAGCAGCTATTTGGTCTCCACATACTTCTCCTACTCCATACTCGATGGGGAATTTGTTCATCAGGTGGTAGGTCGAAGTTTCGGCCTTCCACGAGTTGAGGGTAAGTCGTCCGAGGATAGCATGAGGATGGCATTGTAGGCAGACTAGCAGTCGACAACAAAGAATGTAACATCCTTAGTGATCTGTAGAGGATAATCACCAACTGTTACGGGCAACGTGACTGTGCCGAGAGGGTATACGTTTGTCCCTCTGAACCCAACGAGTGGGGCGTTGGTTGAGACCGGCCGTTCTCTTTCAATCCTCATTTACTGGAATGCCGGGTAGTAGAGGATGTCAGCGGAGCTTCCGTTGTCAACCAAGACTCGGTGTGTGTTGTAGTCTCCTACCCATATGCTAACGAAGAGTGCATCGTCATGCGGGTGGTGGAGACATTGAGCATCTTCCTCTAAGAATTCAATGATGGGGTTGTCGATCCGCGCTATCTTTGGGATGAGGTCCGTCAGCTGGACGTTCTGAACCATCCTGAGGTAAGTCTTACGAGCCTTTTTGGACAAGCTAGAGGACGCAGTACCTCCCACAATCATTCTTATATCTCCTATGGGTGGCCTAGGACGCTCGTTCTCTTGTCGGGGAACCTACTTTTGTGGTGGGTTTGCTTTTTTCTTGCTGACGAACCTCTACAACTTTCCTTGTCTGATAAGAGCTTCTATTTGTTGCTTCAAGTCATAACAATCAGATGTGTTATGACAGTGGTCACGGTGAAAGTGGCAGTACTTGTCTCTAGACCTCTTATTGGGATCCCCCTTCAGCTTACCGGGAAATGTCAGGGCTCCTTTGTTCTTGATCTGTATTAGGACTTGGTCGATTGGGGCAGTTAGCGGGGTGAAACTTGTGAACCTCCCTGTAGGGGGTTTGGAGCGCCTATCCTCCTGTCGATCTCTAGTTCTTGTTGTCTTTCGTCCCCTGTCTTGCCATGTCTCCTCCTGTCTTTCCCTTTTCTTAGACTTTTCTTCTTAGAACAACAACGCGTCTTCTGCGTTCATGTACTTAGTTGCCCTGTAGAGTACATCTGACATAGTTTTTAGGTCGTTTTTGTATAAGGAAAATAGAAATTTACCCTTCCGTAACCCATTCGTGAATGTAGCCATGAGTATCTTGTCGTCAGCTTCATCGATTGTGAAGGCCTCTTTGTTAAAGCGGGTTATGTAAGACCTCAACGTCTCATCCTCCTGTTGCTTAATGTACATCAGGCATGTAGTGGACTTCTTATACCTGTGTCCCCCGATAAAGTGTAAGGCAAACTAGGCGCTTAACTCCTTAAAGGTACTAATAGAGTTCAGTGTCAATCTGCTGAACCAAATCCTTGCGAGGCCCTTTAGCGTAGTGGGGAATGCCCTGCACATGATCTCGCCCGCCATTCCTTGCAGGTGCATTAGGGTCTCGAAAGACTCCAGGTGATCTAGAAGATCTTTAGATCTGTTGTAGGACTCCACCTGCGGCATACGGAACTTCGGTGGAAGGGAGAATAAAGTGACAGATGCAGTGAATGGTGAATTGGTTCGATGAACCACCTCATCGAGGTCGCTAGACACCCATCCTCTGAGGGTGTTCATCATGAAGTCCATCCGCTCCTTCATCATCTGCATCTTCGCGACCATGTGTAGTGGAGCCGTATCCGTGGTGGATGGACGACTTGTGTCCTGTCACTCTTGTCTGCTTGGGGCGTTGCTACCCTCTGGCCCTTCTTAGTACCTTCTCTCAGCACTTGTACCTTCTTGGTCCTCCTCCTGAGTGTTAGACCCTGCATTCTTTTGGCACAGTTGCTCCTCTAGGTCATGATTTTTCTTGGTGAGGCGTTTTACTGCCGCGGCAAGAGTTTAAACCTGTCTTTTGAGGGCAGTGGTACGTGGTTCATCCCCTTGATTGTTATTGGTAGTTGCCATCGAGCGAGTAAGTACCATGTGACTCTTTGTGTGGGAAATGGTAGTATGACTTACAAACGACGCTCCCCACAGACGGTGCCAACTGATGATGCCAAAACTGCCAATAAGTCACACAGTCCTCACATGCTCGAGACAATGCCTGCGAAACAAAAACAAAGAAGATCTTGTAGAGAGTACTGGTGTGGTACCGGCCAAATACCCTCCGAAGGTCAAGTTAGAGAACTTTCACAACTCTAGAGTGCCAGAGCTGGGAGAAATTATGCGTACCTTGGTTTGTGAGGGTTTTGGGGTTTTTATA
Source organism: Quercus aquifolioides (assembly GCA_019022515.1). Taxonomy (NCBI): domain Eukaryota; kingdom Viridiplantae; phylum Streptophyta; class Magnoliopsida; order Fagales; family Fagaceae; genus Quercus; species Quercus aquifolioides. The sequence continues at coordinate 81,366,341 of CM032327.1, forward strand.
GTAGCATAGAGTTGACATCTATTCCTTGGCATAGAGGGCCTTTCCTTGTAGGGAAGATCTTCATTAATACGCATGTCTTGCGGGATCCTTTTCTTGTAGAAATCCCTTTATTGGGGTTAGTCGTGGGGCACAAGATATTTCCTTATATACCCATGCGTGAAGGCCAAGTAAGACCATGTCAGATCCGTCAAAGGTTTACTTATCCCCTTCAGTTTCCTTCCGTCAGCTTCTTATCCCGTCTGTATTCTGGTTGTCTCATTCGAGACGCAACCGTCGGCCTTGAGGTGGAACCGTCGACTTTATGATATCGTCGTTTGTGTCGAAAAATGCGCAAGTAAGGTCGACGGGTTCATTAAGGCCATCAGCTTTGCCTTATGTGAACGAGTTTATCAAACTTTCAGAATTACCCTTATAAAAAACCAACACATTAAGAATAGAATTACAATCAAATACGCATGGTACTAATCAATCTGCAACATATATATAATTAACATATTACCAAGTCCTTGACAGCAAATCATGACAAATTTTAAACTGAGAGCGGCTTGTTGGACATAAACAACCGAGGTCCATCTGAAGTTATTGTTTCTTTGTGATGTTAAAAGGTATATTGTTCGCAGTGATTTATTGTGAGATTGGTACAGTTTTTTGAAAATGGGGTTTTTATAAAAAGCTACCGTTTAAATAGCTGTTAAATAAAAACGGGCTGCTTGAAAGAAAAAACAGAGTTTGAAGGTCAATTTACTCGAAATGATATATTATTATTTAATTAATTTCATTTTTTGTTTTAGGGTTTTGCATTCATTTTTTTGACGTTGATAACAATTATTATTGAATTTCTCTCTCTCTCAATTTTTTTTTTTTTTTGATATTTTATCTCTTCCTCTTAATTTTCATCGGAATTGCAACTTTAAGCCATACCATCAAGGTTGTATTTGTCTTATAATTTGGTTCTTTTGGAATTTTAATCACTCCTTTTTTCAACTTTTCATGAGATTGTTTTCAATTTTTTTTTTAAAAATTATATATTTAGTCCTCAATTTGTGGTATTTGACTTATATATATATAGGCTGAGAATTGACTTATACTAGTCCCTACTCTTATATGATGCATGAAAACTGTTGGCATAGCAAACAAAATTCTTAAAATAAAATGAGATAACTTTAATGACTTGGAGCATATATATAATATGACATTAGTTTCATTTGTCATTTCATAATTTTTCATTCATTAGATGCTAATAAGGACTTTTTAAAAACACTAGCTTAAATTCTCATATAATGAATAAAATATTGCAACTCAAAGCATCTCCAAATTTTATAGGACACTCCTTTATTAGGCTAAATATACAAATAATGAATTAAACATTGCAATTTAAAGCATCTCCAAATTCTCACAAATTTAACCTATTCTTCTATTTTAACTCTATAGATGGTTGTTTTTTAGATTAATTTTCTACAAGCGCAATTCCAACCAAGACTGACTTCCTTGGGGCCCAATTCATGTATTATATTATATTCTTTTAAGTATGACCCAAGCTCATGCGACATCTTGGAGATTTGAAGGAGTGTAGATTGTAGTTAGGAGGGTATAGGTCAACTCATTTTGAACATTTGCTTGAGCCTAAGCTTTGCGTGATACTAAGTGGGCTAGGGACAATTGTAAAAACTTAAAGCTCCTGGAAATGGTCAAGCACCCAAAATTTTCACTCAAATGGAAACCTATAGCTCCTGCTGTATGTGGCTAAAGCTTTAGACAAACCACTCTTAGGCCCCTGAAAATAAGCTAACTCATTGGCCAAAGGACCAAATTAGGAGTGTGCATCCAACCCACCAACTCGCCAAAACCAACTCGACCCAACCCAACCTGCCGGGTTGGGTCGGTTTTTAGGGGTGAGTGGGTTGGGTTGGGGTCATAATAATCACAACCCACCTAACCCAACCCGACCTACCTATATATTTAAATTTTAAATTATATATATTTAAAACTATATTATATAATTAATAATTTTTTATTTAATTTTTTCTTCTATTCAACTCTTCCTATATAAAACTCAATTATTTCACAAACTCTAACAATCTTATTTCTTTCTCTGCTGCCTCCCATTTCCACTCTCTCACTCCACCTTTATTTGTTTATAACTGAGTTGAGATACTAGTTTATGTATATTTTGTTTATCAACTTAGTTGGATATATTTTGTTTATAACTGAGTTAGAATACTAGTTTATGTATATTTTGTTTATCAACTCAGGTGGCAAGTGAAATTTATATTTTTTTGCTCAATTTAATAATAATAGTAGTAATAATAAAAATTGTCCAACTCATGGGTTCAACCCGATCCATGTGGGTTGGGTTGGGTTGGATTTTTTTTAATCCACCATGGTGAGTTAGGTCGAAAAATTCTTTTAATCCGACCCAACTCGACTTATGCACACTCTTAGACCAAATACTTTAGAGCATTCGTTCGTGTATAAAAGAAAAATGTGTAGAATTTACACAATTTTGTCTAAAAATAGCTCATATCAATCTGTATATAATTAGATAAATTTACAAGTTCGCTACATTAGTCATGTAAATTTACATTGATAATATTTATTTTGTATTTAGTTATTTATTCTTTCTTTACATATCTTAAGAATAAAGAATGAGAGTAAATAACAATGGTTGTTTGTGAATAAAGAGAAACAATTAAGAAATTAGAAAAGATTAATATTTTAATAATATGTAATATAAAATAAATATTCTAATGTTTTATTTTGGCTAAGAAAATAGTTGTTCAAAGTCAAAGAAGAAGAAAAAGATAAAACAGATAAGCTCGACAACACGACTGTACAAGGCTTGGATGTGTCCTCCTTTTAGAAATTTGTTCGACTCTTTGGCTCATTGCGTACGTCATGAAAATTGATAAAAGTATCTTTCCACAGCCACCTTGTTTGAATAAAATATCCATCCACAGCCACCACAAGGCCCACATGACACAACACAAATACAAGTCAAAAAAGAGAGAAGATAAGAAAGAATTGGAAAGAGAGATCTGAAACGCACTGAAAGAGAATAGATCCGAGTCCAACCATGTTACTGCAACTTCAATTCCTACTGCTCATCCTAATTCCTTTACTCTCACTCCTCCTCTTCTTCTTCTTCAATTCCAGTTCCAATTCCAATTCCAAAGTCCCCAAATCGTACCCTCTACTGGGTTCATTCTTCGCCCTCCTCGCCAATCGAGACCGCCTACTCCCATGGCTCACAGGTATCATCCAAGACTCACCCTCCAACACCTTCGTTCTCCGCCAATCCTTCGCCACCGGCCACGTCATCTCCGGCAACCCCGCTGTGGTCCAACACATCCTCATGACCAACTTCAATAACTACGGAAAAGGCGAAGATTCCCGTCGAACTCTCTACGACCTTCTTGGCCAAGGCATATTCAACGTCGACGGTGAGTCCTGGAAGTTCCAAAGACAAATCGCTATGCAAGAATTCAACACCAAATCCCTCCGAAAGTTCGTTGAAACCGTTGTCCACACCGAGGTCTCTCAACGACTCGTCCCCACCCTCACCTCAGCTGCCGAACATGGAACTGTCCTAGATTTCCAAGACATTCTTCAAAGGTTTACTTTTGATAATATCTGTAATATCGCTTTCGGGTTCGACCCGGCTTACTTGTCGCCCTCTCTTCCACAGACCAAGCTCGACTTAGCCTTTGAAAACGGTATCAAGTGTAGTAGCGAGAGGGGGAATACGTTATTCCCAGGCGTTTGGAAAATCAAGAAGTTGTTGAATATTGGGTCAGAAAAGCGTCTCAAGATCGCAATCTCAGAAATACGAGGGTTCGCCATGACCGTAATAAAAGAAAAAAAGCAGGAGCTGAGAGAGAAAGAGAGCCTCGATTCCGTGGACCTGTTGTCAAGGTTGTTGAACTCCGGTCATTTAGACGAGAACTTCGTGATCGATTTTGTGATCAGCTTTATACTTGCTGGGCGTGACACTTCGTCGGCGGCTCTAACATGGTTTTTTTGGGTTCTATCGAAAAACCCAGAAATAGAATCCGAGATTCTTAAGGAAATCAAAGAAAAATCGGAAGGGCCTGTTTATGACGAGGTGAAAGATATGGTGTACACACACGCTTCTCTATGTGAAAGCATGCGGCTGTACCCGCCAGTCGCGTTGGACGCGAAGGAGGCAGTGAACGACGACGTATTGCCGGACGGGACAGTGGTAAAGAAGGGGATGAGAGTGTCGTACTTTCCGTACGCTATGGGGAGGTTGGAGAAGCTGTGGGGATCGGACTGGGCAGAGTTCAAGCCCGAGAGGTGGCTGCAGAAGGAGGAAGAGAATTCGAATTCGAAATCATCATGGAGGTTTGTGGGGAGAGACTCGTACACTTACCCAGTGTTCCAGGCAGGTCCTAGAATTTGTTTGGGGAAGGAGATGGCTTTCTTGCAGATGAAGAGTGTGGTAGCTGGGGTTTTAAGGAGGTTTAAGGTAGTGCCAGCTTTTGAACAAGGTGTACAGGAACCAGAGTATGATTCGTTTTTGTCCAAGATGAAAGGTGGGTTTCCGGTGAAGATTTCGGATAGAGAGGGATCATCTTCATTCTGAGAATTGAGTATTGCGAGAGCCGGAGCACTGCACTGGACTACCTAAGTCGTGTGGTTTTCACCTTACTTTTCAAAGTGTTTTCTATAAAGTTGGTACGTTTAGGGGACTAGCACACGTGCGAGATTTAAACTGAAATTGTGTGTTAGCTGAGCTGTGTGTAATAATTAATAAATACTCTCTTACATTGCGAAGTGCAATGTGTGCAATACTTTTTTTGGCATTAGAGTTAGACTAATGATGTCTAAAGGGCAATGTATGCACTTTGCCTAATGTAATTTAAGAATGTAAATTTTTCCAAGAGATTCTTCATTTCAATACCTATTTAATATTTGTTCTTGTCAAAGGCCTTGTAGCTAAATTGACACCTCTTCATGTACAAAGTACTTAGGGGTTTAGAGGGGAAAGAGTTCGAGATGCGGAGTTAGCAGCATGCTGTAATTATTTCTCAATATATATATATATATATATATATATATATATATTAGGGGTGTCCAAGCAAACCAGCGACCCGCCCAACCTGTCCGACCCACTGCCACCCGATCCGACAACTCCAGCGGTCGGATGCGGTTTCTGACTTTGCTAACTCAACACCCAGCGGGTCGATTATCGGTTTTTCAATTCAAAACCCGTGAAACCCGACCCAAACCGAAGTCCATTCAATATCTGGCCATTTTTCTAGATTCCTACCCTTTTTTCTAGATTCTGGCCCTTTTTTCACTTAAATCCGTCGATTTCTAGCACAATAAACACTAGATTTGGCAAAACCAGTGATTTCTCATAACGATTTGGCAGAAATCTCGCCGGATTTGATGGGATCTCACCGGATCTTGGATGGATCTGGCAAGATCTCGCCGGATCTGGCGAGATCTCACTGCGTTTCGAAGGACTCCGGTGAGATCGGTTTCATCCGAAACTGACCACCACCCGCCGGCGACCCGAATCGACGAATCCATTACTATTACGGGTTGGTTGCGGGTTGGACAAAAACTCAACCCGCCCGACCCATGGACAACCCTAATATATATATATATATATTTATTCTTAAATTTTCAAGAGAGAAATAATGACTGTAGGGGTGATAGACCTAGGAGCCCATGTCTATGTATATATTGAGCCAGAAGCCCAATCTGAGGATATTAAACAACCTGAGGACGGGTAAACATTTTCATGAGGATCTGTGTTAGCAAGTGAAAAAGTGAAATCCGATTAAAGCCATCCAAAAGGGTGATCCGAGGAAGAATCCCTCCTCGGTTGGGAAAAGCCGAGGTTAGAAGATGCGGTCTGACATCAAGAGCAACATTCCGGATGATTCTACTAATAAGGATAAGTATCAAGAAGGGACAAGACAAAGGGAGGTCATGAAATATCTAAAGGGAAATCTGCTACCACCACATTAAATACTCTGCAGCTAACTCTCTGGCCGCATTAATGAGGAACTGATACCTGAACAGTAACTTTCAGCCTTACAGCTACTACCCAAAGACTTTAGGAAGGTGCTGATGGGATAAGAATCAAAACCAACAACCTGATCTGCACGTGGAAGGTGGAGATGAAAGGGGAAGATAGTATAAAATAGAAGAGATGCCCTGATAAGGGGGGATCGAGAAATTAAGAGAAAAACATTTTAGTAGTGAAGAACTAAGTCTGTAATCCAACTTAAGATAAATATATAAGAACTGATCTCCTTAGACTTTGCCGATGACGATTTTCTTTAGTTTAAATCAGTTTATCTTCCTTTTCTTGTTATCTAAATCCATTTTACTTGTTGTCCAACTCATTAAAGCCCAATTTTCCAATCCACCCTCTACAAATTCATTGTATTGGGCTTTTTGGGTCTAAGTTCATTCATCACTTGGGTTAGGGACCCAAATTGTGACCTTACAATTGGCGCCGTCTGTGGGAAATTATGGTGTTATAGTGAGTCTAATGTTCAATTATGGTAGGTTCAGGTCCAAACCAGGCGGAATCTATGGGGTCTTAGTGTCAAGATCACTTTCGTGATCTTGAACAACAAAGGGACCAGGAGGGAAGTGTGCACACTACCCATACTAGGAGCCAGTCTCGGGGTGGGAGCCATGTCTCTCATGAGGAGAATGCTAGAAACATGCAGCTGAAGATTGATCATTTGCGAAGGAAGTTACGTCGTGAACGACGAAGAAAAACTCCCTCAAGGTCTGTTTCTTCTTCCAATGAGGAAGAAGATGGCAATTATAGGCCTAGATCGAGAACTCCTTACAATGATTCTTTCTTGTATGATGAGGACTACCACCATGAGTGCAGAAACAAGAGCTTATCTTCCAAAGGCTTGGGGAATGATGCGATGAGCAAAGCACTCAACCAAATTTGCAGATCACTTTTCACACGTAGGATTGAGGGAGGGACACTTCCTTAGTGATTCACTCAGCCCACATTCACCATGTACAATGGTTGTACAAACCCTCTGGAGCACGTAAGTCACTTCAACCAGAGAATGGCTACACACTCCAAGAATGAGACCTTGATGTGCAAGGTATTCCCATCCAGCTTGAGACCTGTGGCGATGAGGTGATTTGATGGTCTAGGTACAGGTTCTATTGACTCCTTCAAGGAGCTCACCCGAGCGTCTAGGTCTCGTTTTATTACGGCAGTAGGGTTCCTCAGCCCTTAGATTATTTATTGTCCATGTTCATGCAAGAAGGTGAAACCCTGAAAACGTACTCAGACAGATACTGGGAGATGTTTAATGAGATTGATGGGGATTTTGATGACGTGGCTATAAGGACCTTCAAAGTCAGCCTGCCCACTGAGCATGATTTGAGAAAATCCTTGACCAAGAAGCTGGTAAGGAGTGTACGTCGGCTTATGGATTGGACTGATGAGTACAAGTAGGTCAAGGAAAACCAACAACAAGGCAAAGGGAAGGGTAAGGTTATCCCTAAGGAGAGGAGGGATTTCAGGTCGGACAGATATAACAATAGCAGGCCCTGAAGGGATTTTGGTGGGTAATCTAGGTCTATGACTTTTCAAGTGGTAAACATGATGTTCCGAGAGCCAGTACATCAAGTCATGGACAAGATCAAGAATGAGCCATACTTTAAATGGCCAAGAAAAATGGGAAGAGACCCCATGAGATGCAACCAAAGTCTTCATTGCCAATACCACCAGGAGCGATGGCATACCACCGAGGACTGCAAAACTCTGTGGAACCATCTGGAGCAATTGGTCAGAGAGGGAAGGTTACAACAGTTTTTGTATCGACCTAACAGGCAAGGAGACCAAGCAAGGTCAGGGGCTCAGGGGAATGCTTCTTTAAGGCCACCTTTGGGCACAATTAATGTCAACTTTGCTGCACCTAGGAGAACTGGTTCTCATTCTTCCAGGGTGATGCTTGTAGCTCAGCTACCCGTCGAGGACTCTAATTTTGAGTCGAAGAGGGCTAGAGTGGAGATCCGACCAGCGTTGAGTTTTTCGGACGAGGACAAAATTGGAACCATTTAGCCACATGATAATGCTTTGGTGGTTACTCTCAAAATAGGAGGGTATGATGTGAAAATGGTGATGGTAGACTAGGGCAGTGGTGCAGAGATTATGTACCCTGACTTGTACAGAGGGCTGAACTTAAAGCCTGAGGATCTAACAGCCTATGATTCACCTTTGGTAAGTTTTGATGAGAAAGTTGTCATCCCAAGAGGTCAAATTAGATTGCCCATGCAAGTAGGTTCAGAAGTGGTTGATGTGGACTTCATTGTGGTGGATGCATATTCTCCCTATACGGCCATTGTGGCTAGACCCTGGCTTCATGTCCTAAGAGCTATTTCTTCAACTCTGTCCCGGTACAAAACGTTGACATTGACGTTTTTATACTGATATACGTACTGGTACGATACATACCGGCCAATATGGCCGGCACCGGTACAGTATTGACTACACTAATTTATTTACTCTTTTTGGTTTTTTTTTTCTTCTAATTGTTTCTACTGTTGTAAAGTTTTCTCCCTTTTCTTTTATCTGTTCCTCATTGTCTTAAGTTTTATAGTTTTTTTTTTTTTTAGGAAAAGGTTTTATAGTTGAATATACGATACTTTATAGTTTACTGTCATCCGGTCAATACTTTTCTCTTCTTTGAAAATTAGTATATTTTTTAGTTAATTAGTCTATTAGCTAGTCTCTGCTTATACACATTATTATAGATCTATAATCCATTCTCTACAGCAAAATTAGATTTTGGCTATAGGCCAAATAGGAAATCCCATCCAAAAGATCTCTTATGAGTTATCACATCAAAAAATCTCTCATGAATTATCATACAAAAACTTGAATAATAATTTCAAAAATTCTATATACATACAAATTATATAATATTTTTCACAATATTTTTTATTTGACAAGTTTTTATTGGTTTACGTTTTGTCCATCACTAACATTACTTTTTTTTTTTTTTAATCAGTAACTTTTTTATTTTATTTATTATAATAGCCTACAAATATTTAAATAAAAGAAAAGGCACACTTAAAATTTTCACCTTAGGCCCCAAAATATATTGAGTCGACCCTAATCTAAATTAGTGTATTCTTCCAATTTTATTGTAAAAATTAACACTTTAATCTGTGTTGAGGACAATTTATTCACACCACTTGGCATTATATCATTGACAACCCACGCCACGTCAACATAATTATGGATTTTGGGTAAGTCTTCTTTAAAGCCCAAAAGAGCCCATGTTTTATTCAACTACATAAATTGGACTCACATGCCCCACAAGATCTTCACTTATAAGACGAATTCATAGCCCACATTATTCTTTACGTCATCAATTGGACTCATGACCCACGACATCATCAACATCAATATATGGATCAGGCTTAAGCATTGATTCAACGCTTGCGGGCTATATTATCTCTCTTATACTTATGGAAAGCAGCTTCTCTAACAAAAACCCATATTTACACAAGACAATATCAAAGCCTATGGCAAGTGGTCTCATCAAAGCTCATGGTTCAAGCTCATGGCACATCATCCTATGATCTAAGCTTATGAGTCTCATTAGGGAAACTTTCAGAGTCGTGGTTTAGAGGGCCAAAAAGTATGTTCAGTAAAGCTCCAATAATTTAAAGTTGATAAAAGGAACATGTTGCTCGGCATGTCTTCTCCAATTCCCTGAACTCTAACAGGCAGTGTGTAGCAGATAACATCTGGTAAACCTCTCATATCACATAGCACTTAAAATGATAAAAAATTTCATTGCTCTTTACCTAAAACTTAATACTCATAATTGATTTGTCACATATTCATAATGTATTCCATGAATCAGTGTTATGAAAGTACATGCATGATCCATCACATGTTTTGGAATATGAACCAATCAATGTTAGAGAGGACTTGTCTTATGAGGAGCAACCAATGCAGATTCTTGACAGGAAGAAACAAGTGCTATGTTCAAGGAATATATCCTTAGTGAAAGTGTTATGGAGAAATCATGCAGTTCAAGAAGTGACATGGGAAAAAGAGGAAGACATGAAGGAAAAATACCCCTATCTATTTATTGATTGAGGTTTGTCAAGTTTAGAGGATTAAACTTATTTTAAGGGGGGAAGAGTGCAATACCCTGTATACCATTGATGTTTTTATTATCATTTTTTATTATTATTCATAGGATTAAGGTACTGTAGACTTAACACACATGAGATTATGATTAAAAAAGTTTATATAGCTTAAACTTTGGGGCACAAAAATATTTAAATTAAGTTAAGAATAAAATAGATAAATCATTAATGCATTTTAGTAGTAACCGCATTTCACTACCCCACTAAGCTCACATCTCTTATGCGTTAAATGCGAGGTAGAGGAAGAGATAAAAGAGAGATATTGATAGGAAGATAGTCACTGCTAAAGAGGCTAAGATGTGTATTTTTTTCCTTGGAGTTTAGAAGGAATACACTTGAAGAGACAACCAATGGTTTCCAAGTATGATTTCTCATTGTTGGAAACAAATAATTAAAAAGATTAGAATTTTATCGTGGAATCATTAGTGATGTGTAGATTGCTTAAAAGGGTTGTTTCCTAGAATATTGTTTACACTATTACGTTAAGTTAAGTTGCCTACAGTTGGACATGAACTATTTTGGATTGTCTTATTGTTGGACACATAATAATTTATTAGTTATCATCTAATAATTGACATCTCTCAATATACATCAATATGATCTTTAACTCATAATTCAATCAAAACTATTATGCTAAATACATATTGCTTTGTTTTAGCCATTATTGCAACCATTAATCAAAGTTATTATACAAAACATGTTATTTATTATTTCAACCATTATCATGATTTTTAAACTTTGGATTTTGTCTATTTTGTCGGCCTAAAAGTGCACCGAAAGCCATTGGTATCTTCAACCCAATGTCAAATTCCTGGTTCAACTCCCCAAAACAAACTCGAGCCTAGTAAGGTCACCCTTCAAGTAAATGACACGTGGCTACATACAAAAACAGCCCCCAACAATGGGTAACTATCCACCCAAAACTTTTTCCTTTTTTATAGGTAAAGAAAAATATGCATTTATGTATATATAATTCTTTTAAAGGAAAAAATATAGCTAGGTAGTGTTGGTAAACAACTTTACTGTTATGGATGTAAATTTTGAAAATCTAACTATTAGATTACATATTCTTTATACTCTTAACACGTATGTCAAATTTTGTTCAAATCAAATTTACTATTTGATCCATAGACTTATTTTTTATGCTTAATTTAAGTCCACAAACACTTAAAACTTAAACGTTTGGTTAATGAAATAACTATTAATTTTTATTTTCTTGAAATTTTGTAAACAGATAGGATATAACCAAAAAAAAAAAAAAAAAAAAAAAATACAATCTAACAGTAGATTTGTCAAAAGAACAAAATTTGGTTACAAACTTAGTTGTAATAAATGACTATAACCTCCACTAAAAAATTAACATGACTACATTTTTTGAAAATCTAACCATTAGATTGCACGTTCTTTATGTTCTTAATACACGTGTCAAATTTCATGTCAATTAGATGTTATATACTATTTGATTTATAAACTTATTTTGTATGCATAATTTTAGACTATAAAAATTTGAAATTTAAAATTTTGATTGATAATATAGTTATTGATTTTTTGATATTTTGCAACCATGGAGATATGCGAAAAAAATATTACCTAATAATAAATTTGTCAAAATTTATATCTAATAAAAAGATATTATAAAAAATTTGAAGAGTTTTCCTGTTAGGCTTAACAAGCAAGTGAAGTTGTTGGGCATTTCATTTGGAGTAATGCTAGTACTACCAAAATTGACATAATTTTGTACTACAACTTGCTATATAGTGAGTTGTGATTGATGAAGGTGTGTCAATGGGTGATGTAGGGCCACATATTTACCAATTACAACTTACCATGTGGCAAATTATGATACAAAATTATGTCATTTTTAGTGGTGTTAGCAAAGAAGTTTCCTTGAAGATAGCCAGATTTTTAGGCCTGGACATGTCCTCTTTCTAGAGGTCTGCTGAATCTCATTTTGTTCGACTCATTGCTTACGTCATGAAAAGTCCCTACCTTGTGTGAACATGGAATCGTCTCTTCTTTCCTATGATATATGATAGGTTGACCTAAGATTATTCAAACAAATGGTCAAACCTTTTCTTTAAAATAAATGAAAGCGTGATAAACATAATTATTCGGTATTATATTATTCAGGTCTATTTGAGATTTGCTTATTTTGCTAAAATTAAATTTTTTTTTATTGAATATACAGTAAATAAAGATAAAAATTAGCTGAAATAGTACAATAAAATCTATAAATAGTACCAAAAAATACATACAGACCCATGAATAATACCCATGAATAGATTCCAAATCTATCAAACAAGCAAATCTTGTTTATATGACATGTATTTATCGTAGAATCAAAATTGACTCTAAAAAATAATGAATAATACCCATGAATAGATTCCAAATCTATCAAACAAGTAAATCCTGTTAATATCACATGTATTTATCGTAGAATCAAAATTGACTCTCAAAAATAATATTTATTATAGGATGATTAAAGTTAAACTTCTAATTTTATCATTTTAAAATATATTCTTTTTGGCAATATTTTTTTATAATTTTCTGAAGCCATTCTTTTAGCTGTTTGTATTCCTTCATAATAATATATAAGCGAAAATACTATTTTAATCCTTATATTTTGGGGTTACATTTAATTTGATCTATATATTTTGGTAACAATCCCCTATTATTTTTAACTTGTAGTCAATTTGATTTCTACTGTCAATTCACTAACACAAAATGCATGTGTAGCAAATGATTTACACTATAAGAATGTCTAATATTAAAATATTAAATAAGGTTCTAATGTGCCTAAATTTGAGTGGGCACATCATTGCTTAGATGGCAAAATAATTAAAAGCCACATCAACTTTTAAAAATATTTTTCTTCTATTTAACATTTTTTTTTCTGTTCTTTATTTTTTTTCCAATTTCTTTAACCAAGCAAAATTTCATTTTATTTTCTCACATTGTTCTTCCCAAAACCCAGATTCTGCAGCTGTTAACCAAACATAATTTCATTTTTATTCTGTTCTTGCAATTTTTTGGTAACTAAACAATACTCTAGTCCAACAATCGCAATCAACCCAGATCACATTATTTCTAACCACAATAAATCTTTATAAAAAAAACCACAATTGTAAATCTAACTTTAATTTCACTACACCCAGAGTAAAAAAAAACCCAAAATTACTACACCTACAGCTAAAATACACAAAAAAAAAAAACCAAAATCAAGCAATTAAACCCCAACTGATCTGTTTACCACTTGCTCCATCCCATCCGACTTTGTGTCCACTCTCTCCATCTCTTGTGGACCGAAATTCTCTCAAAGGATTTTCATTTTGGAAAATGCATGAATTGTCAAGGAAATCATTGCTTTCTAGAAGATCCTTGTATCCATTTTGCCAATCGAAAACTATATTGCAAATCACATGGTGAGGGCATCAGAGAATATAAGAGAGAGACAGAGAAGCATCTGCCTCTCGACCAAGAAGATATTGAAACCAGGAAGCATGATGCAACCATGCAGGGAAAGGAGAAGCCAACATAGAGGATGAAGAAGATGACAAAGAGGAAGTGAAAGGGATGAGTGTACTAGTGTAGTAGGAGAGCTCAAAACATTTTACATCTTATGTGAGGAGGGATGCTCTTTGCCCGCATGATCAAGCAAATGAGCAAAGCGATCTCTCCACCCAAATTTGCTATCATAAAAATTCCAATTCAACATCTACAAAAGATAAGAGTGAAAAAAAAAAAAAAGTTAGAGAATAAAATGGAATTTGGTTTCGTTAAAGAAATTGTAAGAAAATTAAAGAAATATTTTTATTAAAAAGGAAAAAAAAAATTGTTAAAGAAAAGAAAAATATTTTAAAAGCTTATGTGGCTATTTTTTTCATCTATGCACTAATGTAGCTACTAAAATTTTGACACATTAGCATCTCATTTAACATTTAATAGAGTTCAACTATCTCATAACTGAATATTTGAATTGTCTCTCTATGAATAGTGACACATTAGTTTGTAAGTTTAATTTTTTTGTTTTTGATGTTTTAGTCATTTGAAACTTTTGTGATGGATGTGTAGTATGTGGCTACATTTTAGGACCAAAAAAGCTTGACAATGTGAGAGGCTTTCCCATAAATAAAAAAAAATACTATTAATTTTTTTTTTTTTTTGGCATTTCAAACTTTTGTTGTGGGTGTGTACTAATTGGCTACATTTTAGGACTAAGTGGCTACCTTTTAGAATTAAAAAAAAAAAAAAAAACCTTGATATGTGTAAATCTCCAAGAACGCATAATACTCATCACACATCTAGGTTTTTTTGTGATTGGAAAATATAGTATTCTCAAAATATAATGGATGCAAATTATTAACATTTATCCAAAAAAAAATAGAAGAGCCTTTGAGATTCTTCTACTTTTTGGGTAAAATTTAATAATTTGCATCCATTATAATTTGGAATTATTACATTTTCTAATTAGCAAAAAAAAAAAAAAAAAAAAAAAAAAAAAAAAAACCTAAGGGTATGATGAGTATTATGCATTTGTGGATGAAATCATTTTTCATCACACCATAATTGTATAATCAATATATATATATATATATATATATATAATTGTATACTGGCCTTTGAGCACGCACATGAGTTTGTGCTCAGAAATTCTTCTATTTTTTTTTGAAAAAAATTAATAATTTGCATCTATTATAATTTGGGATTACTACATCTTCTAATCATAAAAAAAACTTAGGGTTGTGATAAGTATTATGTGTTAGCAAGTGAAAGTTTTTTTGTGATTAGAAAATGTAATAATCTCAAATGATAATGGAAACAAATTATTTAACTTTCTACCCAAAAAATTTAAAGAGTTTTTCTCCGAGTTCATCACATAATTGGAAAACGACATTAGGCTTAACAAGTAAGTAAAGCGGTTGGGCATTTCATTAGCAAAGAAGTTTCCTTGAAGATAGCCAGATTTATAGGCCTGGACATGTCCTCCTAGAGGTTTGCTGAATCTCATTTTGTTCGACTCATTGCTTAGGTCATGAAAAGTCCCTACCTATTATCAAAAGAAAAAGAAAAAGTCCCTACCTTGTGTGAACATGGAATCATCTCTTCTTTCCTCTGATATATGATAGGCTGACCCCAAAATTATTCAAACAAATGGTCAAACCTTTTCTGTAAAATAAATTAAAGCGTGATAAACATAATTATTCGGTATTACATTATTCATTAAAAACAAACAAGAAGAAAATTCTTGGTTTAAAAATATTTTTCTTCTATTTAACATTTTTTTCCCAATTTCTTTAACCAAGCAAAATTTCATTTTATTTTCTCGCATTGTTCTTCCCCAAACCCAGATTCTGCAGCTGTTAACCAAACATAATTTCATTTTTATTCTGTTCTTGCAATTTTTTGGTAACTAAACAATAATCTAGTCCAACAATCGCAAATCAACACAGATCACATTATTTCTAACCACAATAAATCTTTATAAGAAAAAAAAAACCACAAAATTGTAAATCTAACTTTAATTTCACTACACCCAGAGCAAAAAAGAACCCAAAATCACTACACCTACAGCTAAAATACACCCAAAAAAAAAAAAACAATTAAACCCCAACTGATCTGTTAACCACTTGCTCCATCCCATCCGAGTCTGCGTCCACTCTCTCCGTCTCTTGTGGACCGAAATTCTCTCAAAGGATTTTCATTTTTGAAAATACATGAATTGTCAAGGAAATCATTGCTTTCTAGAAGATCCATGTATCCATTTTGCCAATCGAAAACTATATTGCAAATCACATGGTGAGGGCATCAGAGAATATAAGAGAGAGACAGAGAAGCATATGCCTCTCAACCAAGAAGATATTGAAACCAGGAAGCGTGATGCAACCATGCAGGGAAAGGAGAAGCCAACATAGAGGATGAAGAAGATGACAAAGAGGAAGTGAAAGGGATGAGTGTACTAGTGTAGTAGAAGAGCTCAAAACATTTTACATCTTATGTGAGGAAGGATGCTCTTTGCCCGCATGATCAATCAAATGAGCAAAGCGATCTCTCCACCAAAATTTGCTATCATAAAAATTCCAATTCAACATCTACAAAAGATAAGAGTGAAAAAAAAGAAATGGTTAGAGAATAAATGGAATTTGGTTTTGTTAAAGAAATTGTAAGAAAATTAAAAGAAATATTTTTATTAAAAAGGAAAAAAATTTGTTAAAGAAAAGAAAAATATTTTTAAAAGCTTATGTGGCTTTTTTTTCATCTATGCACTAATGTGGCTACTAAAATTTTGACACATTAGCATCTCATTTAATATTTAATAGAGTTCAACTATCTCATAATTGAATATTTAAATTGTCTCTTTATGAATGATGACGCATTAGTTTGTAAGTTTAATGTAGTAAAACTTGTAGTATCTTTAGCACTACTCATCTTTTAATATTAAGTATGCCAACAACACAAACCATTTACTTCATAGGCATTTTTAATGAGTTGGTAAGAGGGACCAAAACCAAATTCAATATTTCACCAAAATGGTATTTTTGCATTATATATTTCAATTGAAAAATGTTCTAATTCGGTAATTTGTTCCAACCAAATAAATAGGCAAAAATTATAGCACTGCAATCTATTTCACACATTTTGTTATAATTATTATAAGTTGGTAGAGTATGACAAATTACTTTATGATTTGTTTGGATTGAGGAGGAGAAAGGAGAATTATGGTAGAATTTGTTCAAAATTAGCTATTTTTAGCTAACTTTATTTTACTCTACTCTCCTCTATTCCTCCCTCAATTTAAACAGATTCTTAAAGTTATGATAACAGATGTCCTTAAGGTAATTATTAATAAATCATAGTAGGAAAGTTTAACACTACTTTCATAAAAATATAAAAAATAGTCAATAACATTTATTATTTTATCAAATTTTTAATAAAATATTTCTAAAAATATTAATAAACTAATGAAACCTAAGACACTGACTAACATTTTCTATTACTTTATCACTGCTCCATATAATAATAAAATTTAAAAAAAAAACTACTTTTTCTCGGAAGTTGTGTTGCTATCAATTATTTATTTATTTAAACAATCTCTTTTTTTTTTTTTTTTGATACAAGGTTGAGAGTTTTTTTTTTTGAGAAACAGGTAAGTCAACTTTTATTAAGAAAAATCAGACTGAAAAACATCATCTAAGTCTTGTGGTAGCTCTTCTAACCACACATCAGTATCAGCAGCTAAAACTGCTCTTCTAGCTAGGGAGTGGGCTAATCTATTACCCCCCTACAAATATGAGAAAAATTACATAACCGCATACATGACCCCAACCACTTAATACAAGGTTGAGAGTTAACCATCTAACGTAAGCAACTTCGTCATACAAATAAGGGGTCAGCGTGGGGAAAAAGAAAAGCCACTGTGGGCTTTAAAAAAAAAAAATCTGACAATAAGGGTGTGTTTGTTTTGGCTTCAAAGTACTTCCGGAAAATCATTTCCGTAAAACTTGAGTGTTTTGCTGATTTGGAAAATTCGGTCAACTGAAAATCATTTCAACTTTGACCGTAAAATAGAGCTCCCACGGGTGAAATTCATTTCACCTTCTATTTTCACTTCAAATGCTATTTTTCGAAAAACAGAGAGAGAGAGCACGAAGAAAGAGAGAGAGAGAGAGAGACCCAGACCAGCGACCAAGCCCCACGAACCGCCGGCGAGAGAGACCAAGCCCGGAGCAATCGCACGAGCAACCGCCGGCGACCTTCGACCCACGAACCGACGAACCCAGCAACCCACGAACCGACGAACCAGAGCAACCCATTGCCTTCGACCCAGCGCAACCCATCGCCTTCGACCCAGAGCAACCCACGAACCGACGAACCCAGCAACCCACGAACCGACAAACCCAGAGCAACCCACGAACCTCGATCTTGTCGCCGACCCAGACCCATCGCCTCCACACTCTCTCTTCCTCGATCTCTCCGTTTTTTTTTTTTTTTTTTTAATTTGATTGTTGTTGTTTTTTTTTTGGATGAACTGATTATTGTTGTTGTTGTTGTTGCCAGAATTTGCTGCCGGAAATTGTTGTTGAATTGGATGTGATGTTGAAATTTTTTGTAATAATGTGAAAATTTTTCCAGAAAATAGCATTTTAGAATACATCCAAACACATGAAAATATTTTCCACAACAATTTTCATAATTCAACCAAACACTTAAAGATATTTTCCTTTTCCAGAAAATAGCATTTCCAAAAAATATGTATTTTTCGGAAAACGTTTTACACGAAACACAGCCTAAAAGTTACGCACTGAGTCTTGATAAAAACTTGGACTGTTTTTTTTTTATTACCCTTAATTAACATGCATTTTAATATATTATTATTAATGAAAACAAAAAGACCATTAAATCTGAAAACAACTCGTCCCTATAAATACATATCCATCCACAGCCACAAACCACATTACAACGAAAAGAAAATATCTACAAGTCAAGCCAACCCAAAATCAAATCTGCCATGTTGCTTCTTCTCATCCTAATTCCCTTACTTTCCCTTCTCTTCTTCTTCTTTCTCAATTCCAATTCCAAAGTCCCCAAATCGTACCCTCTAGTGGGTTCATTCTTCGCCTTGCTTGCCAACCGAAAGCGCCCACTCCCATGGCTCTCAGGCATCATGCAAGTCTCACCTTCCGCCACCTTTGTTCTCCGACGCAACTACTCCACCCGCCAGGTCTTCTCCGGCAACCCCGCCGTGGTCCAACACATCCTCAAGACCAACTTCTCTAACTACGGAAAAGGCCACGTTTTCAATCGAACTCTCACCGACTTTCTTGGCCACGGCATCTTCAACATTGACGGCGACTCCTGGAAGTTCCAAAGACAAGTCGCTAGCCACGAATTCAACACCAAATCTCTCCGCAAGTTCATTGAAACCGTTGTCGACACTGAGCTCTCCGATCGCCTCATCCCCATTCTCTCCTCAGCTGCCAAACAGGGAACGGTCCTTGATTTCCAAGACATTCTTCAAAGGTTTGCTTTTGATAATATTTGTAAGATCGCTTTCGGGTTCGACCCGGCATACTTGTTGCCCTCTCTTCCCCAGGCCGAGTTCGCCTTAGCCTTTGAAGACAGTGTCAGGATTAGCAGCGAGAGGTTCTCTGCGGTACACCCAGTCGTCTGGAAATTCAAGAAGTTGTTGAATATTGGGTCAGAAAAGCGTCTCAAAAACGCTATCTCGGAAGTGCGAGACTTCGCACTGAACATAATCAAGGAAAAGAAGCAGAGGCTGGGAGAGAAAGAGAGCCTCGATTCCGTGGACCTGTTGTCAAGGTTCTTGAGCTCCGGCCATTCGGACGAGAACTTCGTGACAGACATTGTGATCAGCTTTATAATTGCTGGGCGCGACACTACGTCGGCGGCTTTAACATGGTTTTTTTGGCTTCTATCGAAGAACCCAGAGATTGAATCCGAGATTCTAAATGAAATCAATGAAAAATCAGAAGCGCCTGTTTTTGACGAGGTGAAAGACATGGTGTACACACACGCTTCACTATGTGAAAGCATGAGGCTGTACCCGCCAGTTCCGATTGACTCAAAGGAGGCAGTGAACGACGACGTATTGCCCGGCGGGACAGTGGTGAAGAAGGGGATGAGAGTGACCTACTTTCCCTACGCAATGGGGAGGTTGGAGATGCTGTGGGGATCGGACTGGGCAGAGTTCAAGCCAGAGAGGTGGCTGCAGAAGGAGGAAGAATCATGGAAGTTCGTGGGGAGAGACCCGTACACATACCCGGTGTTCCAGGCGGGTCCCAGAATTTGTTTGGGGAAGGAAATGGCGTTCTTGCAGATGAAGAGGGTGGTGGCTGGGGTTTTAAGGAGGTTTAAGGTGGTGCCAGCGTTTGAAGAAGGTGTAAACCATGAACCGGAGTTTGTTTCGTATTTGACTTCAAAGATGAAAGGTGGGTTTCCGGTGAAGATTGTGGAGAGGGATCATCTTCGTCATGATGAGACTGAGTCCATGCCCCCACATGTGCACGGTGCACCCTAGTTTGGTTTTCGCCTTAATTTTTCAACTGCTTTTAAGTTTATGAAAGCACAATGTTGACATAACAACCACTGCCCTTTCTATTTAGTTTTTTTTTGTTTTGTTGGTGATAGGGATATCATATAAACAAGAAAACTAAAGTTATTGCGTTTATATGATGAATGATTCACTGTGATGTGAAATGTGTGCAATCTTTTTTTTTCCTTGCATAAGCTAAATTGAAAGCTTTTCGTATTTACTCTAAACTTTAAAATTTAATAACCCACACCCTAATTTGGTTTTAATTTTCAATGTTCACCCACCTCATATATATACATATTTTTGATTGGTAAAGAAACAAACTCTCATGGAAAGATTGGAATTTCTTTTACAATTACCCATTTGATTTAAAAACATTTATGGACGATTGTGATTGTTATTACGCATTTATGCTCAAGTTGGAATTTTTGTGTTAGATTTTGTTTTTCTATTAATGCTCTTTGAATTTGTCATCAAGTTTTAATGAGTCGGAATCAAAGATACGTGTTTAAGATTTAGGGATTTTGTTTGATCTACATTTTTTTTTTTAATTTCATGCTGATGTGGCAGTATACATGGTAGTCTATGTGGCATAAAAAATTAGAGTAATGCTATAGACAAACTATTTTACAACATTTTTACAAACTGTTGATGTGGCAAATCAGTTTGTAAAAATGTTGTAAAATAGTTTGTATCTATAGCATTACTCAAAAAATTATACTTTATTTTGGCTGTTAACCACGTCAGCAGTTTTCACCCATCACTTAACGGTAGAAACTATTTTGACACAATATCAAAAAGTCAAGGACTAAATTGACACATTTAAAAGGTTAAAGATCAAATTGACATATAATGTAAAAGTTGAGGACTAATTATGTAGTTTATCTTATTATGTATATAAAGGCAATGATATAAATGTCACAATGAAATCACCATTCTTAAACTCAACCGACCCAAAATTATAATAGCAATTACACCAAGTAACATGAATTTATATGCTAATTTGGATGGTGAGTAGATATAGCTAAATAATTTCAAATTATTGTATTGATGACAATATGTTAAAGTTTAAGAGTGCATATTGCAAACACTAATATTGTTTAGGGTGAGTAGCTATTGTTAACCCCTCTTTTGGATGAATTGATAATTATTAACCTTCTTGATTGGAAAATCATGCGCCAACAATTAATGAAAACCAAAGATAATTTCTCCAAATTGAGAAGAGTACAATAAAAAGAATTGAAAGGAACAACATTGATAGGTCAATAGGGTGCAAGTAACAAATCATCTTGTGAACCACAGTAGCATAGTTTCCAAACAATACCTAATCATAAGAAATATGGATGAAATTTCACAACACCATGACAAAACACAACTACCAAATAGTATTTACCAATTAATTAAAATGGAAGTAAGGCTGTTACTTTAGTCCCTCTTCTTATTCTCCAATGGACTTTCTTAGCATAGTGCATACCACTTCCTATTAATCATTGTTGACATGTCTCACATTTATTGAATTTTAATATTGCTAACATGATATCATTTGATATCAAATACCTTCTCTAACCTAACCCTCGTACTTTTCATAAAAGGTTGGTGTTGTAACAAATTCAAGAAACAATAATGTGTTAAACTTTAAGACCGGCTCAACCACTAGGCACATTAGTTTGACTATTGTTACTCTGTTACACAAGGACCATCGCCCGAGTCTCCAAATCCTTCCCTGTGAGTCTACCCAGAATTTGCTGTGTGAGGAGGGAAAAATTGGGATTTGTTATATCACTTATCTTTTTCTTTTTTAATTTTAACTTGGGATTTTTTTTAATATTAATATAGAACCGGTTCCTTTTATTTTAAGTATTTATTTTTGTATTTCTTTTAGATGTGTTGTCACTTGTCATAAGTTATTTTGCTTTTTAAAAATATCAATTATTTTAATCAAATCTAAATATTCGTATAAAATTTAATATAATGAGAAAATATGAATTTATAATTTACTTTGTATCAATATTAATTTATTGACTTATGTGAAAAATTAATTTTTTAGATATGTTCATTTAGTAAAGTTGCAATCTTGCTTTTATAAATCAAATTCTATTGTTTTATACTTTAAATTTTATTTTAATTAAATTATAGTTTTCTATTATAAATCATGTTTTCTATCATAAAAGGCTGGTGTTG
Organism: Quercus aquifolioides; assembly: GCA_019022515.1. Classification (NCBI taxonomy): domain Eukaryota; kingdom Viridiplantae; phylum Streptophyta; class Magnoliopsida; order Fagales; family Fagaceae; genus Quercus; species Quercus aquifolioides. The sequence continues at coordinate 81,388,758 of CM032327.1, forward strand.
TAAACAAATTCAAGAAACAATAATGTGTTAAACTTCAAGGCGGGCTCAACCACTAGGCATATTAGTTTGACTTTTGTTACTCTGTTGCACAGGGAACATCGCCCTAGTCTCCAAATCCTTCACTGTGAGTCTCTCTAGAAATTGCCGTGTGGGGAGGGAAAAACTGAGATTTGTTATATCACTTATCTTTTTCTTTTTTAATTTTAACCTAGGATTTTTTTAATATTATTATTGAACCGATTCCTTTTATTTTAAGTATTTATTTTTGTATTTTTTTAGATATGTTGTCACTTGTCATAAGTTATTTTGCTTTTTAAAAATAAAATATTTTAATCAAATCTAAATATCCGTATAAAATTTAATATAATTAGAAAATATGAATTTAGAATTTACTTGGATCAATATTAATTTATTGATTTATTTGATATATTAATTTTTAAGATATGTTCATTTAGTAAAGTTGCAATCTAAATTTATAATTACTTTGTATCAATACTAATTTATTGATTTATGTGAGAAATTAATTTTTTAGATATGTTCATTTAGCAAAGTTGCAATCTTGCTTTGATAAATCAAGTTCTATTGTTTTATTCTTCTTAAAAAAAGTTTTATTGTTTTATACTTTAAATTTTATTTTCATTAAATTATAGTTTTCTATTATAAATCATGTTTCATTTATTCATATATATATACACATATATATATATTTCAATTATAAATGCCTATTAAAAAATATCCATCTATATATATATATATATATATATATATAGAGAGAGAGAGAGAGAGAGAGAGAGAGAGAGAGAGAGAGAGAATTGAAAAAAAGAAATTTATCTATGAATAAATTTGTTACTAGCATTTAAGAAAGGGTCATGCTTACGAGTGTCCTTAGGGCATTGGTTAACAATCCAGTTAAAAAAAGTTTTTATAGGGAAAAAAAATTTTAATATTTTGACAGGTTTTTTCATTTTCTATAAAAGTGACGTCAAAAATTTCTTAAAATAGATAATTAACTAATGCCCTAAGGGCACTCGTTAGCATTTCCTTTTAAGAAAACACAACAAAACCAAGAAAAATATATTTTAAATAAATATAAAAAATAAATTAATATTTAAATGTAAGATAAGAAAAAACCCCACTTAAAAGTTTCACCTTATACCCCAAAATTGGTTAAGCTAGCCCTGTGTTAAAGAGCTAAAATATTCAAGCTAAAACTAATACATGGATATGGCAAATCATTACCTATGTAGAACACAAGATGTACAAGTTCCCCCCACTACAGTTAAAACCCATGAACCAATAGCCACTTAATGTATCACATCATTCAGAATAGAGGGTTAATATAAAATGTTAATAATTTGATTTCAACCTACAATTTTTCTTCTCCTAAACCTTCTCACCAAGCAATTATCGCATGACTCACACTCTTCCTCCCTCAATATGCAACACAAATTTCTTCAATCATAGATTTGATATGTTATTCAATAATTATAAAACTAAAAAGGTACTTATTCAAAAACTTATAAACCAAGAGGATGTTATCTTCATTCTCAAAAAAAAAAAGAAAAAAAAAGAAAAAAAAAAAGAGGATGTTATCTTTTCCACAACTTTTCCAATGCCAAAATGTTTTCCACTAATGAAGAATCCAAGGTTCAAGATTCCGAAATTTCATTTTTCATTTTCCAGACTATCCCGATACCTAATATTCTAAATTTGAACCATCATTCAATTTAATATTCCCAAAATATTAGCACACTGAAAAACTGTGATACATTCCCACACTTCCTCCACCTCAAAGATTCATAATGTGGTATTTAAGTTCCATTTTTTTTACAAGAGCTCAAATATTCATAACTTGGTAGTTGGAATTTCGATTTCTGTTTTTCGTACACACCTCATTCATACAGAGCTGCGCCTAAGATGTAAGAAAATCTAAAATTTTTAAAACCAGCTCAAAAATTTTGAAAGTGAAATTTAAATATTCTAGCTTATCATTTGCTACGATTCCTGGGCAACCAAATAGAGCACGTGTTCAGGTGTTTAACAAAAGCACAATTCAAAATATAAAGAAATAGATCAGAAATTATTATTAGACTCCATATAAGATTTGAGCACAAAGGTACAAAATGAAAATAACCAAGAAAGGAATATTTAATCGGGTAAAAGTTTTGAGCCAATTTGTTGACCATATTTACCGTCCATTCTAGGAGAAAGTATATCATTAGACAATTTCATGAAACCGTCTCATACAAGAATTTTCCCCACTTTCTAGAGTCTAGATTTGCATTCCAAAATTTACATATGCATGCTCATTGGCCTAAAAGGACATTGAAATAAAAGCTGTCATTTTAAATACAAGGGTTGGATTAAGGGTGTCCTGTCCTTGCCTTATCCTTTCTTGGGAGAGGGGAAAACTACTGTGAGGCTAAAAAGGGGGTAGGTTAGAGGTATCTTACTATTGGAAGAAATAAAAGCTGTCATTTTAAATACAAGGGTTGGATTAAGGGTGTCCTGTCCTTGCCTTATCCTTTCTTGGGAGAGGGGAAAACTACTGTGAGGCTAAAAAGGGGGTAGGTTAGAGGTATCTTACTATCGGAAAATTTTTGCATGAGACATAGGTCTCATGAGATACTTTCTTCTTACTATCATTAATATGAGAGAGAGAGAGAGAGAGAGAAAGAGAGAGGGATAATATTTTGGGAGTGATAATAAAATATGTACACAAAAATAATTATATAATAGGATATGTAGAAAAATATTAAATTATAAATATGAATAATTTACAAAAATATTAAATAAAAAAATATATACACATTCGAGATAGGGTGGCTTGATCAAAACTCATCCTCCTGTCACTACTTCGGGGTCATTATCCCTGCTAACCATATTTTCATTAAAAATTATTTGTCCTTTGTTAGGAAACACTATTAGCATTTCTATCCAAAATAAAGCACTTTTATCTCAACAAAGAAAAAATCCTACCAAATGGTCACTAAGTTTCTTTTTGTTTTAGCATAAAACATCTTTTGTAAAATGGTTAATTCTTTTTCAAGTGTTTGGAGTGGCAAAAAAACTTAGTCCACCTGAAATCATTTTCTATTGACCAGGAAAAATACTCTCTTTAGAATTGAAAATGTTATGCCCCTTATGTAGGGGTGTATATCTAACACACCAACTCAACAAAACCAATCCAACCCAACCCAAAGCCTAGGGTTTTTTCATGGATTAGTGGATTAGAATTTTTGTAAGCCTCTAGAGGGGTTAGGTTCGAGTTAATAGTTCTTTCAATCCATCTAATCTGATAGGATTTTTATTGATTCTTAAAAGAATTGAATGGAGAGAATAGAATTGAATGAACTAAAGGGAAAGAAGAACATTAAGAAGGATCAGGTTCATAGAGAAGTTGAGAGAGATGATGATTATAGAGGAAAGATGAGAATGATGATTTTGATTATACATTCTAAAACTAAATTACACTGTACATCATTTGCCTTCTTATAGTACTTGCTAATTACAACTCTCATTACCACTCTAAAACTTGTAACTAACTTGTAACTAACTTCTAATTAACTTGATCAACTATCAGCAACTAACTTGTCATCAGCACAGCAGCTACTTACATCAGCAGTAACTAACTAATCTTGACAAGTTAGCCCTTAATCATAATCCTTACAATCCAACTCACAACATTAGCACAGCAGCTACTTACATCAGCATATTAACTAACTAATCTTAACTAACTAATCTTGACAAGTCAGCCCTTAATCACAATCCTTGCAATCCAACTCACAACACTCTTATCATTATCCAACTCGAATTGAGATATACAAGAGCATGTTCGATAGACTGTAATAGACACTATAATATAATAGCTATATCTATGGCTTAGCTATTCGATAGTTAGGTTATGTTTTTATTTTAGGGAATATGCATTCCTTATAAATAGCTATTCTTTAAGATTGCAATAGCTATTCTTTAAGATTGCAATAGCTATGAATAGATATTCTAAATATGTTGTAATAACTATTCAAGTAATAATTTCTAAAATTAATATATTTCCAAATATACAAACTTTCTATATGCATATAAATTATAAATTAAAAAAAAAAAACAATTCTCTTTCAATTTTTTTAAACAATATTTAAAAAAATATATAATTGTATAAGTAATATATTTCATAATTATAAATCTTAAGTTTCATTCTAATGTTACAACTTAGAACCAAGACTATGAATAGGTTTAATTATTCTATAATAATACATTTTATTCGCAATAATAAAGATTTTCAGTAATAAAAATTAACATTCATGTTGTAATCTCCATTCAGTGTGTCAAACGTGCTCTAAGTGTATCTTATTACTATTTTTTTAGTTTGATTTATTTGGTATTATGATAATTATTTCAATGAATTTGGAATATAATTTTGCATTTTTTTTTATAAATAACGTAAGAATATTATTAATAATAAAAAGATTGCCAAGCCGAATACATTCGGGATGTACTATGGGGGCACAAATCAAGAAACAAAAGAACAGCAATCAAGAAAAATAGAAAAGGAAGAACAAGAAAAATGAGAAAAAACCACACTCCATTCAAAGAGAGTGTGTAAGAAAAAAGACTTAATCTCTAGCAAAGAACGTTCACAACCCTCAAAGTTTCTAGCATTCCTTTCACGTCAAATGCACCAAATCAAGCAGTGAGGCACTAATTTCCAAACATCAATGTGACGATGTCGTGCAAACTTTCCTTGTCAAGCCTCAAACAACTCAAGAACAGTATGAGGCATAACCCATTGAATACCAAACAAGTAGAAAACCAAAGACCACAACTCCCAAGCTATGGAGCAATGAAGTAGAAGATGATCCACCAACTCCCCACACCTCTTACACATATAGCACCAGTCAAGCACTATCACTCGTCTTTTACGAAGGTTGTCTGTTGTTAAGATCTTACTTAAGGAAGCAGACCAAGAAAAGAAAGCTACCCTTGGAGGAACCTTCGATTGCCATATTATTTTCCATGGAAAGGAAACAAGATTAAGAAGGTAGAATGAGCTATAATAACCTCTAACCTCAAATCTCTATTCCTTGTAGGCTTTCAACAAACCTTATCTAGGCCAAACCCCCACACCGATGAAGAATAGACCAACCCCATAAACCAGTTAAAGGCTTCTTCTTCCCAATCTTGTGGTGGACGACGAAATTGCACATTTCAGTGAAACCTCCCAGCAGACCAAACTATAACTTCAGCCACCGAGGAATCCTTTGACCTACTAAGACATAAAGCTTCGGAAAGGCCTCTTGGAGAGTACAATCCCCACACCACACATGCTTCCAAAATTTCACTCTAGTACCATCCCTCACATCATAAACAAAGAGTTTAGAGAAGTTCAACCAGCCACTTCTAATGTATCTCCACAAGCTGACCCCAGAAGGACTTGTCACCTTCTTCGTACACCAACCACCCCAAATGTTCCCATATTTTGCCTCTATAACCCTCCTCCATAAAGCATCAGTCTCCGAGCCATACCTCGACAACAATTTACCTAGTAAGGCAGAACTAAAGTTACCCAATCGTCTTATACCCAACCCCTCAACCTGCAAAGGCCTACAAACCTTTGCCCAATTAACTAAATGTATTTTATGTTCACCACCAATCCCATTCCACAAAAAATCTCTCTGTAATTTCTCCATACGCTTAGCCACCTTACCCGGTAAAGGAAGAAGGGAAAGAAAGTATGTAGGTAAAGACGATAGTGAGCTTTTAATGAGTGTTACCTTACCCCTTTTAGATAAATACATTCTCTTCCAACCTGCTAATCTCCTCTCCATTCTCTCTAGGATAGGATTCCAAACAGATAAGTCCTTAAATTTTGCACCTAATGGAAGGCCCAAATTTTGCACACATCCCAACAGACCCACCAAAACCTCCAAATTGGGTACCCCACCAACATGTACCAACTCAGATTTCCCCAAATTAATACGAAGTCCTGACACCTCCTCAAATCTAGCAAGAATCGCCCTCAAATTAGCAATCTGAGAAGGTTCAGCATCACAAAAAATCAGAGTGTCATCTGCAAATAAGAGGTGAGACACCATCACTAATGGACTAGCCGTACTACCCCCAGAAAAGCCTGAAAATTACCCAGCAGAGGCAGCCACATTCAACATACGACTTAATGCCTCCATCACAATATCAAATAGCAATGGAGATAAAGGATCCCTTTGTCGAAACCCCCTAGAACTTCCAAAGAAATCAGTTGGGCTACCATTGATCAGAATGGAAAACTTTACAGTTGAAATGCAATACCTTATCTATTTTCTCAATTTCTCTGAGAAACCACAACGCTGCAGCATATACATTAAAAAATCCCAACTCACATGATCATACGCCTTCTCCACATCCAATTTACACAACACACCCGGAACTCCTGACTTCAATCTACTATCAATACATTCAGAAGCAATCAAGACGGAATCCAAAATCTGTCTGCCCTTCACAAAAGCATTTTGTGAATCCGAAATAAGCCCATGTGCCACCCTACGAAGCCAATTAGCCAACACCTTAGAAATAATCTTATAAATTCCACCAACTAAGCTGATAGGCCGAAAATCCTTGACCTCCACAGCATCCACTTTCTTAGGAATAAGGGCAAGGAACGAAGCATTTAGACTTTTCTCAAACACCGCCTGAGTATGGAAATTGTGGAATACAACCATAATTTCTGTTTTCAAAACACCCCAACAAGACTAGAAAAAAGCCATGGAAAAGCCATCCAGGCCAGGTGCCTTATCACCATTACAATCGTGGCCTATCTAGCCAACTTGCATCTTCCACTGAGATGCTAGAAAAATCCACATCATCTAAGACAGGTCTGTGAGCCACCTCCTCAAAATAAAGCTGCCTATAAAACTGAGAGATACAGTCTGCTATAGTAGCCGGGTTTGAAGACAACACCCCATCCACCATAAGCCTATCAATAGAATTAACCCTCCTGTGAGAGTTAGCTATACGGTGGAAAAATTTAGTATTCCTGTCTCCTTCCCTAACATAGAGAACTCTAGATTTCTGCCTCCAACATATTTCTTCCAACATAGTAGCTTTTTCTAACTCATCACGAATTCTTCCCATTTCCACCATTTCCTCCGTTGATAATCTCCGACTCTCCTCCATATTCTCTAGAACACTAAGGTCCTTCCACAATTTTTTAATCCGAACTTCAACATGACCAAACACCTCCACATTCCATCTTTTCAAATCATTTTTAAGGAGCTTTAATTTATTGGCCAGAATAAAACTCGGTGCACCATGAACCTGGTAGGAATCCCACCAAGATCGAACTCTATCCACAAAACCTTCATCCTTAAGCCACATATTCTCAAATCTAAACGGCATACTCCTTCTTTGAAAAGAGCCACCCTCAAGGACAATTGGGAAGTGATCCGAGCACAACTTAGACATCCGTCTTTGTGAAACTGTTGGAAACTTATCCTCCCAATCTGCAGAGAACAAGAATCTGTCCAGCCTAGCCTTCGAAGCAACTTCTCTATCATTTGACCAAGTAAAAGTACCCCCTTGCAATGGCAAATCAATTAGACCCTGTTCCGAAATAAAATTTGAAAACTCCTGCATTGCAGTAGTGAAAGAATTAGACCCCAATCGTTCGGAAGGGAACCTAACCACATTAAAGTCACCACCTACACACCAAGGGACACTCCACCAGCTATTCAAGCCACATAGTTCCTCCCATAAAAACCTCCTGTCTCGGAGTAGATTAGGGCCATAAACACCAGTAAATGCCCAAACAAACTGATCTGACACATTTGTAAACTTACAAGAAACCAAAAATCTCCCCACTGCTTCCTCCATTTTACTCACTACCCGAGTGTCCCACACCACTAGCACCCCACCAGAAGCTCCACAAGAACCTAAGTAAGACCAGTCAACATGTTGGCCACCCCACAAGCTACGAACCACTGCTCTATTAATCAGCCCCATTTTGGTTTCTTGAAAACAAACCACATCTGGCCCCCATCTCCTAATCAAATTTCTCACCCTGAGCCTTTTATCCTGCTCATTCAACCCTCTAATGTTCCAAGAAATAATCTTCACAGTCATTGATAAGGCACAACAGCCCGCTCAGAACTTGCACTCTTTGCTTTATTTGGATCATACTCAACATTCAAAGATGACAACAAATTCTTCAACTCCAGTTAACTTTTCTGACCTGACTTGACCAACTTCGTCTGATCACCCACCACAAGTTTTTGTTTCTCTTTCTTTCTGGCCTCTATGGCTAGTAACAATCCTGTAATCTGCTCCTCAAACCCTTCCAGGGAAGTGCCCACAGACTTCCTGAAAGCTTTGATCCTATTGGTAACCCATTGTGATAATTGACAATTATCCACACTCTCCGTACACCCAATCTCCTTCACATGACTAGATACCAACTCCAACGGATCTTCCGTGGCCAAAGGTACCACAACTAATGGTTCATCACCTCTCTCACAAGACGTGAACCTTTCATCAAATTCCCACAACTCACTCTTTGACCCAGGAACTAATGGCTCATCACCCTCAACCGCCCAACTAACCTGCTGCCCTTCCTCAGTAATAGGAACATTACCTGGTACATATTCTCCCTCCAAACTTGAGCTGACTGACATACAGTCTGGAGAACGATACAGTGACAATGGGAGCACTAATTGTCTGCCATCACGCAATTGTAATATCCAGTCTTTGGAATTACCCCAAGACTTATCCAAGTCTCCAACCAACTCCCTAATAGTGGGGCCAGGTAAATGAACTCCCTCAAACTCAGAATCATAATTTGTAGTGACCGAACCTTCCGAACCCACAAAATCCTCTTCCCCATCTTCCGTTGCCATCTGAGAAGTCAGTGACATCAGCACCGACACCATCGGATCACTATAGTTTAGTACCGATTCACTGGCTGCCTGGACCACCCCCACTGGCTTGACTGACATGGTGGAGGGCTGGGTCTGATTACTCCGACCACCACAACCATCAGCACCCATCACTTCCGGTGCAATAGTAGAGGACACGGTGGCCGAGGACACCACCGGCATCAACATCGACCCACTCGAGTTACCGATCGCCGATATCAAGTCGTGGGATGTGTGGGCCACCACCTCTGGTCCTATCGGCACGGTGGGTGTCACCTCTGGTCTTATCGACACGGTGGGTGTCACCTCTGGTCCTATCGGCACGGTGGGTGTTGGAGCGAAAAGGGTCGGGCTGTGTTGACCACCCTTACCTGCATTCATTTCACTCCTACCTGAGCTCGGGTTAGCTAGACAGTTCTGATAAGAAGTCTCCAGAACCTTTGGGCTACTAACAGAACACTCTCCAGCCTCAAAATTACATGGGCTTGACAAACCCAGGCCCAAAGTAGACTTTACACTTCCCTGAAGACCCACTGCTGTACTCAAGTCTCCGTGGGCTTTCTGATTGCATGCGTCTAGCCCCACTGTTTGTTTCTGAACATCCTTATTTTCCCTTGCTACCCAATTGCCAGCCTGTTTACCATCCTTAACTCTATCCCAGCAGACCCGCCTCTTTCCAAACTCATTCACATCCACAATCAACCCTCTCCCTAACCAACGTGACTTCCTATTATCATGCAACTTTCCAAATTCAACAACTTTTGAATTCGAATTAAACTTCAAAGGAATACTGAATTTATTTCCTTCCGGGATCTCTATGATATTCTTACCATTTATACCACCCTCACCACCTCCCACGGCTGCCTGGGGAAAACTTCCTGCCTAAGTTTCAGAAACTACTACCTGTGTGCGATAATTGTCCCTCAGAGGCTCCAAATTATTATTCTTCACAATCCTTTACCTTTTCTTTGATAAAAGGATGCTGAACAGGCTTCAACCTTGCCTACACTGGAGCTTTGACAGCTTCCACATAGGACTTGGCATCACTGTATTTTGGCATCTGCTTATACTTGTACGGTACAAAATTCGATCCACCCAACGCATATTGGGAAGGTTCCAATATTCTTCTTAATTCAATCCCAAAAGTTCTCCATCCATGTTGTGACTTACCGGCAGCAATAATGATGGTTCTCCGCAGCCCCCCTACCTTAAGCTCTGACACAGATAAGTAATGTCCAAACGAGTTGGACGCCCGTTGCAAAGTGTAGGCAGTATCACCATCCCTGAACGTGAAAAATTGCTTCGGATTAACCCCAACCATGGTGTGTTCCAGACTCTGCATTACCCACCATGCTGCACTCTTACCCAAAAAAACCGATTGCATGTAATATTTTCCCCGTTCAAAAATCTTGAGGGAGAAAAAGTTCCCTCCTTCCTCCACCACCAACTGGAACAACTTAGATTCAATAAAAAAAACTTCTAAATCCACCCATACTGAACCAAGGAAACAAACTAAAACAGGATTTCTGACTAATTCGAGGTAGCCGGGCCTCCAAAGAACCTACTGCCTAAGGCTCATGTGAAAGAGATATATATATACACATAATTTTGCATGTTATGGGAATTACAATAATTTTATTGGGTTAAAAAATGAGAATCTCTCAACCTAATAAGATCGAGTTGGGTTGAAAAACCCTCCTACTCCATCTATACACACCCTTCCTTTGATCTCTCTCTCTCTCTCTCTCTCTCTCTCTCTCTCCCCCCGAAATAAACAAAATACAAAAAACATCAAAATTGATTATTAAAAAAAAATACTTAAAATTTTTAAATTGACAAAAACACCCTCAGATGACTAAAATACCCCACCCCCTCCCCCCGGAAAAAAAACCTTTTAAAATAGGGGTGTGCAAAAAACCAATGAACCAAAAAAACGGCCGAAATTGACCGAACCGAGTTCAATTTTTCGGTTTGAATTTTAGAAAACCGAAATATTTCTATTCGGTTTCGATGTTGGATTTTTTCACCCGAAACCGACTAAACCGAACCGATTTATATATATGTATATATTTATGTAACTTTAAGAAGTAAATGATCAGTAGCTTAGTGGTATGCTTCCTGCATTTTGGCCTCCTCATTCTTTTTCTTTTTTTTTTCTTTCTCTAAGTCCCATGGTCCTTTCTTCAGCCGCCCCCTTCCCCAATTTTTTGTGTCTCTCTCTACCCTTCTTGCTTTAGTGCCTCCTCATTTTTTTTTTCCCTTTCTCTGAGCCCATGGACCATGGCCATGCCCCTCTCTTCTCTCTGAGTCACATACCTCTGTTCTTTATTGAAAAATCACTACAGAGACATGGTGGTAGGCTCAAGCATGGTGTTAGGCTCTTGCTATGGTGCAGCAACGGTAAAATTTTGTCTGGACCCTTTTGCTAATTCAAAATATTTTCAATTTTATGTTGGAATCTGTGTGTAAATTGTTGAGAAATATTGTTGGAAGTTTTTCTTTCTCTGTCGTTCTGATTTGTTCAACAACTCTCTCTCTCTCTCTGTTGCTCTATTGCTTTGTTTTTTATATGTGACTAAAGTTAGGAACTTAGGGTTTTGAAAATCTCAATAACCCTCTCTTTGGAAAATTGAAAACCGACCGAAACTGAAATACACCGAAACCGATTGGTTTCCAACCATTTCGATCGGTTTTGGTTGAGAATTTCACAAACCGAAATATTCGGTTTCGATTGGCCATACTCATGAAAACCGACCGAAATCGAACCGAACACACCCCTATTTTAAAATGACAAAAATACCTAATAAAACATTCAAAATGATAGAAATACCCATATATTCTCTAAAATTGTCAAAACCTTTAATATGTTTTTTTTTGTGTGTGTGTGTGCGCGCGCGCGCTAAAATTTCTCCTTTTTTTGGGTTAAATCACACTTTTTACTATATATTTTTGGGGTCAATTTCAATTTTGATTTTGACTAAATTGCATTAAACATTTTACGCCATTAAGCTTAAACTAGTTTTGCGCTCAAATTAATGTGACAATGAATATGCTTGATGTCATATAAACAAGACAAAATAAATTTCTTAATTACTTTTTTGTGTAGCATTTAAAAGTTAACGTATCATTTTGTAAATCTGATGTAGTGAAATTTGTGATTCCTAGCATTACTTTTTTTCAAATGATTATCTAATTGGTGTGTTACCTTTAGCTTTAAGGCATATAATTGCCAAATTCTAGCAATAACAAAAGAAGAACAAAGAGTAAAGCCCAAGTCATGAGAACTAACCAGCAGTGCATCTCCAACATTCTGAAACTCAACCTTGTATTTTGTTGAAAAGGTTAAGCACTCTGGTTCTTTTCCCACCTTTTGATATAAAAAAAGGCACGAACCTGCAACGTTGGTTGGAAGCATGTCTCACAAACAAACTATTAATTTTTTTTTTCATCACCTGCCTTCATTTTCTTCTTTCCCTCGTTCACGTGAGAATTCAGAATAAATATATAACAGCATTAGCCTGTGACAAAATACATTACAAAAGAAGAAATCAGGAGAAAGTGTACTGATCATGGATAGATACAGGAAAATATTTAGATATGCTACTACCACATCATGAGTCACTCATGCACCCTCGCTTGGGAACAGGCTCAGATGCTTGGAACTTTTTAGATTAATCTTCATTAAGAAGGCCCCAAGAAAATTCCAACTTGGAGATTTGAGACACCCCTTTCTAGTCATTTTTGCAAGACAATACTGTTGATCAGCTCAAAGATCTGTAAAACAAAATCGCATTCCTATTATCAACTAGTACAAGTTAAGACATCAATCTACATATCCATGTATTAGTAATCTAGTATTGCAATTAGTGATTTCCACTCATTTGTCTCCAGTATAGATCAGCTTAACAAGAAATGTGTCTAAGGGGTCCTCTTCAGCTTACTTTTATAAGGCTAGAGATGCAACTGATTCCATCCCCGCATCTTTCCTGTATAAACATTGTGTAACTATGCCCCCTTCAGGTCAATAAAACCACTTGGATATACTCATCATTTAAACATCCTAAGGAATTTCAATGTCAGACTTGAAAATTCTTGAGCATCATAATCAACCCACCGCTCCATTAGGTAATCAAATTTCATTCAAACATCTTATCGCATGGCTTATTTCTTTGTTATTGGTAATTACATACATAGGTGGGTCTTGAACCCAAGACCTCTTCCTCCAACGTGCTCTTACAAGGGGATTAGGTGGCACTTGAACTAGAGTTCATTAGCATCCCTTTGCAAATTTCTCAACCCAATTTTATTCTAGGACCAATGTGAACTCAAGCCTGAGAGATATTGCAAATTCAATTTTCAGGCCACCATTTACAATGGTCTATCAATCACAAGACAGTAAATCTACAACTAACTTGGGACATTCACAAGCCTGTCTGCAAACTCGGTTCATGTAGTGATTTTTATTTAGTGACATCAACGCAAGAAGTGCAGCATTAAGTACAAGGAAGAGCAAGTCCTAAGAACCCTTCTGCTAAGTGTAAAGCATTTGCAGGCATTAAGATACAAGACTCCTGAAATCAAAGGAAACAACAATGAATAAAAGATAAGAGTATTCATATTGTAGATGAAATTCCTAGTTCAAAAACAAAAAAGTCATATAAAATGCCAGGTTTATCATATTCATCAATGGCGTTGTTCTAAAGATACACCACCCTATCTGACATGAAAATATGTGTCATCATATGATCCATAAATCCTTGTATCATTGCAACTGCTAGGGTTAAAGGTAAAATTGTTTAACTGAGAAGTAGTGGAATATAATCCTTATGAAAATCTGTTACTGCAATGAACTAACTTTAACTTACTTGAGCACTCAAAAAAAGTTTAATTATAAGACTGGACACTCACAAACATCCACCATATACTGTAAAATCAATCAAATATTCACCCAAAACCCACTTCAGATCCCAATCGTAGAGCTGATAGAAGAACTAAAAAACGCTTGACCTAAAAACCAAATGAAGGTTGTAGATGGAAATGACTTCATCTCCAAACTGCACATATCAAACTAATTGATTGCTAAAGTGCATCCAACTGAAGAAAAGAAATCACAGTTGCTTCAATTAAAAACAAAAGCAAAAACATAATATGATGAACACTCTGATCAATATCAAAGCTGAAAAAGGGAAGTAACAATAAATCAAAAATAAAAATAAATATCACAAAGAAAATACTCCTATCCACATCCATATCTTCCTTCAAATAACTAAAAATTATGTTCACAGAATTGGGATAACAGACATTTACATCATTACAATGAATAATAGTATAGTTATTTTTTATTTTTTTAAATAGTATAGTCATTATAGTTAGAAAGTGGAACATTTTCTATTTATTAATTACTTTTATAATAAAATATATATATATATATATATTATGAATAATTTTTTAGGGAAAAACTGTAGTTGAAAGGGTAGTTGACTTTACTGTCGCTTATAAAAGTCAAAAGCCAAAATACCATGTGGGCCTGATCTCTGCACAAACATCTACAACCTAAATTCTGTAACCTTTGTTCCACTCTCAATTCCTTCCTCCAATTCTTTCTTTTCAACCAGGCCGTTATCAGCAACAAGTTTTCAAGAAATGTTGATCCTTTACAACTATTATCACCTTCTGAGGGTACACTGTTCTTCTAAGTGTTTCCAGAATTACAATCAAAACATCACTAAGCATTACAATTCAAAAGTCATAACTAGTGATTATATGACTCATAAGTTCAATTAATTATGATTTTCTTAAGAATCACACATACATTAGATGCTTTTTTTAAGGGAAAAAAATGGGAAGGTAATTCTAGATAAGTCCTTGTCAGCTGAATCAGTAGTCTAATATATGTATGGTACTGCTATTCTATATGCGTGTGCTCATTGCGGACCATTAGTAAAGTTGTTGAGCCTAATTTTTCGGAAAAAAAAAGGAAGTAAAGTCATTGAGCCTAAATTACAGAGTGAAAGAGGCCATGTGTTAATAGTGATAAACAGTAATACGACAACGAAGTACAAAGGGGAAAGTTCCTAGAAGGGAAAGGAATTGGGAAGTAGTGTATTAAAACGGAGCCACTGAAATTCTGTCGCAATTCTTTAATAAAATTATAAGGGAGCATGGGGCATATTCATTAACAATTTAGGACTTCTACAAAAGTAGGTCATCACTTAAGTGATCACATGTATGATAAAATCACTAAAGAGTACATTCACATCTATTAAATATTAAATATGGCAAAAAACTAGGAATTCATACCTCATTATGTTTTCCAACTTTGAAGATATAATCAGAAATTGATCAAAATTGACAAAAACATATCCAGGGTTATAAAAGACAATTTTGTACAAGATACAGATATGCAATATAAAAGAAAATACTTATTATACACACGCACACACACACACACACACGCATAAAAGAGAATTTTACTAATGTCCATTATTTGAACTAGGAGTTTATAAGAAGACCCTCCGCATCAAATTTTTTCTTGCAGCTATGTCAAAGATTAGGTTTTGCATTGGCACAATATGTGTCCATAATTCCCAGCAGACCTGAAATGAACTATAGTACTGAACCAGATCATATAATGATTTTTTTTTTTTGATAAGTCCAGATGATATAGATGATACCATTAGGTGGTCATGTGATTTCTCATGTAACAAATTGGATGCAGTTGCCCCAATGTTTAAGCAAAGAGAAACGCACCAAACCCCAGCATCATCTTTAGACCTTTGGAAGCAAGGCATGCAAGCCACCAATTTTGGCCCTGGAAAAAGCAGGGATTCATCAATAGCATTCTTAAAACAGAACTCCCAATGCCATTCAAATGCTGAGGAAATCGAGCCATAGTCAAATAAAATCCAACAAAATGTCCATAGAAAGGAGCACAAGATAGATTTCTTTTACTCCTTCGCTTACATAACAAATCAACTAATGTTATAACTTCACCAGAATCAAATTATATTCACAATGAGGGGAAGAGATAAGCACAACTTCTATAGTCCATAAAAAAGATCTCAATAGCCAGGATTCGAACTCCACTCATGTCAACCAGTAAAAAAAATGTAGAGCTTCCATGTTCTTATAAAAACCAGACAAGCAGCATGATAACAGACAGGCATAATGGTCTAACATTTTATGCAAACATACAGGCATGGTGAGAAAGAAACATGTCATCCCCATGTCCAGAACGTAAGATAAAGAAGCTTTAGCTTTTCAAAGCTCTCTGTTTCCTTTTCTTTTATTTTTTTTTTCTTTCCTTATTTTCAAAGTCAGGAGCTGCAGATAGAGAAGTCCATAAGAACTTTCTCAAACAATATGGCAGCCAAACTTTCAAATGATTGAAAAAGAAATTCAAGATTTTTGCTGGAATATAATTACATATCATAAAAGCATCCCAGAGAACAAATAAATAAAATAAAATAAAAAGCGGAAAATAAAGCACTTGCAATGAGCCAAAGAATATTCATTCCTGTATAAGAGTGATTGGTACATAATTTCCAGATTGAAAAACCAAAACCAATACTACAATATGTAACCATTCTTCTTGCTTTTTACAAAGATGTGATCCCCAAAAAAAAAAAAAAAAACACAATATCCCTTGATAACAAGTTAACTAAGATGAAGGCCATACCCAGCTGATTTTAGGTTTCTTATCTCCATCAAATGTTCATCATTTGAAATATTGAATGAAACACGAAGATTTGTCAATAGAGCTTCTTGCTCCCAATTTAAGGGCCCAGAAGCATATATTGCCTCTAGAGTGCTGCGATAATCATGCAACTCTAATCTATCAATGCTTGTTGCTAAATTATCTTTCAGAAAGAGGGAACCTCTTCCTTCCTCATCTCTACAATCATAACAGGAATCCGCATCACTATTAAGGGTATTGGCATCTTGAGGAGGGCATGATAAAATGTGACCTGACAACCTATTTGAACTATCAGTAACAACACTACAACTACCAACAGAAGATCCTTCACCATCACAATGAATAGGTTCCGAAATTCTTCCATGAAAAATCAAAATAGAACCATTCTGATTTACCCTTTCCAAATCAAAATATCCGGTTGTTTGTTTATTAAAGGAATCGTGCGTGTATTTTTCACCCAGATTTGCTTGTGGGTAAGCTACAGCATCTACCTTTTTCAGCAAGGGGGATGTAGACTCTGAAATGACTCTTTGACGCTCACCATCTTTCTCAATTCCTCTCATTTTTCCAGAATATGCTTCAGTATGAGTAGAGCAATAAGGGGACGCTCTCTTCAATGTTCGGATGAGACAACATGAGGCTCCTGCAAACAAGTATTGTCTTGAGCAGCTAAACAAGTATTTCCTGCCTGCATCTTTTTCCTTGTATTGTGTGGCAGAAACTCAGAGGTCATCTGATGAAAGTTCAAGCTAGATGGATTGTTGGACTTCACAAGCAAAGAATTACAAGAACCCTGTGAACAAAAGCCAACATAAATTAGTCAACGCAAAGGTTAAGATTGGGAATAAAATGGTTCCATTGCTCTTATTCCCAAGGACAAAACGATAACCATGATAGGTATTGAACTTCTAAATTATAAGTATAACTACTCATTGCCTATTACACAGAATTAGACATCTGATTATTAACACCAGCTTAGTAAGAAAAAATCAGACTCAAACTCAAATAAACCCAGGAACCAAGTAAAAGAAAGGCAACACTTTAAAAATTCTCACTGAATTTTAACTTAAAATTAACAATAATGACAATTTAAAACAAAATCAAAGTAGAAACTTACCTTTCTGATTACAACCCATTTGTCATCTTGCCAAACTTGACGCACCCGGATGTTAGATTTGTGAACTCTGAACTTCTCAGAAGATCCCAATAGCCTAACCAAATGATAATCCCCACCCAAAACCTTCAGAATCATAGCCATTCTCCAAGAACCAACGTTAAACACTTCTGCAACATCTCCAACTGCCCAATCCTCCATAGTTTCCATGGGAGGAGGGCAAGGCCTAATAGCCTTCCTTGGCACTCTCTCCACAACTACCTCGGCTGTAATTTCGAGAGAACCTTCGTACATAACACTGTAAGTGTGCCCATTACCAGAGATAATCTTAGCACAATGCCACTCCCCTGGAGGCACCTGTTTATTCTTTAGTACCTCCACCTTACTACCCTTTAAGAATCTCATGATTGCTATACTAACACAGAACTCAAAATCACAAAAACCTGTAAGAACCAATAAATTAAATGTTAGAATCAGATAAAAATCTTTGTATAATCAAAAACTACTATCCAATGATTCTGAACACTACATATAAGGTTTTTCTTTTATATATTTATTATTACAAAAAAGCAACCATTCAAAACAAATGACAGTATCTAATGAAATCACAAGGAATTAGTAATTACTTAGTGATCAAGAAAGGACCCCTAAAAACAAATCATATGGCCTAAAAGAATAAACCAAATTAAACATAAAAACCACAGAATAATCTTAAACCCACCAAATATACAACAAAAGTACTCGATCAGATAACATTAAATATAAATCATAACAAACAGATCAAATGCAACCACAAAATTTAAAACAAAAAGAGCAAAAACTATGATTTCTCAAAAGCACACATAGAACATCAAGCTTCAAAATACAAAAGAAATTATGGGATAGCAAAATTATCGCCTCAGTATAAATCAAGAAACTAACCTTCCTTCCTTCCTTTCTCGATCAGTGCCTTTTGGATTTTGATAAAAATCACATCAAATTTGAAAGATATGGGTTTCTTTTGTGATCGAGAAAACATACAAAATTGTTTTCTATATCAATCCCTTTTTATTGCCGTTGTTTTTAAATTGAGGCGGTTAGGTTAGCTTCATCTAATCCCTTCTCCGAGTAGGAAAGAGAGAAAATAAAAAGGAAAGGTCTTTTTTTTTTTAATAAAAAAAAAATGAGGGATGCTTTTAGTGTGTACAACAAGTTTTTTATATATTATTCTTCTTAAATTCCTTGTGATTAATCTATTATCTATAATTTATCAAAAGAAAACAGTTTATTATGTCCCTTTTTAAAATAATCTAAAAACCTTATATTAATTGCACTAAGCAAGTAGACTTTAATTGTATTTATATATATACAATTAATTAGTTGGTCGATGTCATATTGGGCTACAGCCTACGGGCACTGGTTTAAATTTCTGAAGAATTTTTATTAAATTATGTGTACTCTATTTACTCTAGGGGTGTCAATTTGGGTTAGCGTGTCGGGTTCGTGTCGTGTCGAGATAGGGGTATTCGACTAAATGGCTCAACCCTAACCCGACCCATTTAATAATCGTGTCATGATCCTTCAACCCTAACCCGACCTATTAATAAAACGGGTTGACCTGACCCAACCCATTTGACACGTTTAATAAACGAGTCGTGTTGGGTTGACACGAATGTAACACAACCCATTTCAACCTGCATAATATTAAATATAAAATCCATCTAAAAATAAATTTTTTTTTTTATATTCCAAAAAGCAGTGCATACAATTCGAGTCTTTAACCCACATTCAAAATAATATAGTTCAACGAAAATATAACATTTATCTAGAAATAGGTTCTTTACACTTTAAAAGAAGTGCACACACTTCAACCAAAATTCAAAATAACAAAGTTTAACAAAAATAAAATAACATAATTCAACAAAAATATAATATCCTTGGAACTCGCCAAATGCTAAGTATCAATATTGAAAGAATTTGAGTAAACAGTAGACTAATCCTGACTATGACCACGATTATCACCCATAGATTCTTTGTTGATGTCCAAATTCATAACATCTTCCACAAGCTCATCCAATTTCATTTGTGCAAGTTCTATGCCCAAAAAACAAAAAATTAGTAGTTCTAGGGTCTGTAAAGTTTCAATTTCCAATTATATCATTTATAAAATTTTGAAATTACTCACTTTTCTTTTTAAATTTTAAAATATATGTTGGATATAAAAGGTATTTAACAAATCTAAAATAAAATAAATATTTATTTGTTATACGAGTTAAACGGGTTGTGTTAAGTGGGTCATTTCGGGTTGACACAAATAAATTGGCGTGTCAAACATGTCTATTGCGGGTTACGCGGGTTGACCCGCTTATGACACGTTTCTTATCGTGTCGCTTTCGGGTTGACCCGTTTATGACCCAAACCCATTAAGGCCCAACCCTAACCCGAAAAAACCCGTGTTGGGTTCGTGTCGTGTTCGCGGGTTGGGTCGAACATTGACACCCCTAATTTACTCTTTATAGGAGGGACGGGAATAAAGTAAGGCAGGGTCGTATTATGGGTGTTATGTTTTCGTCTCTTCTCCTCTTTGGGGTGAGGACAACATATACCAGGCGAAAGCTGGATAAGTCAGGTTTAGTGTAGGTGGTAGACTTTTACTAATTCTAATGAGACTGATGAGATAAAAATAATATATAAAGGAAAAGAACGACTATAAGAGACTAGTATTTTGGAAATGATAATAAAATATGTACTAAGAGAGGAAAGACAAATATTTTACTAATTCTTTAATTTTTTTTATTTAAAAAAAAAAAACTCCTTTATGGGATTTTATGTTATATTATTGATTGACTACTATCTACTACAAATTTAGCTCCTCAATTTTTCACATAGTTTAAATTGTGTTAAAGGAAAAATTATATATATATATATATATATATATGTATGTATATTATTCTTTTAGGGAGAATATGTAATAGCTGATTCTCGTATATAAGTTTAGTGATTATCAAACTTTAAATTGTTACAACTTTGTGTGTATGTGTGTATTTTAATAATTTGAGAGTTATAGCTTTGTTTAATAGTTCTCATATGATAAAATGGAAACAAGGTTTTTATGTAATGCTCATTAATTTCTCCAAAAATTAAAAATAATGTTAGCTTCCATATGAAATAATCAAAGATTCATTGCATGTTCTAATGAAAATTATACATTCTTAAAAAAAATTTATTGGGTTGTGTTTTTATACATGTCTTACTATATTATAATTAAGTTATTACAAAATATCTCGTCATATATAATAACTTAATGTGAAATGCATTATATTTCATTACCATAAAAAAAATAAAAAAAAGACTCTTACACAAATTTAAAACACTTTCAAATAACAAATATAAACAAATTAACTTACAAATTATATATTATACTATATTAATTCTACATTATTAGAAATAATTATATTATTTTAAAATGGGTTTGGGGATGCATAAGTTTACGACTAGTTCTCCTAAAAGGTAAGAGCTTTTGGATGGTAAAAGCATTCACATTAGTTTCCTCAAATTTTTAACTAAACTAACACAAAAAACTTCATTTTTTTTTTCTAGTTTAGCTATCTAAGGTTTTTTTTTTTACTCATACATCAACATCAATACTATATCACTATTTCAATTAAATATTATTTCTTCGTATTCACATTTTTAACCCAAAAATTCATCACTACTCTTCACAACCGCACCACCGCCCATCACAACCGCACAACTTACAACAACCTAGCACAATTCGTAAACCCTAACTACACAACGCTACCACCACTGGCTCAACCCAACCCATAGAACCCAGCAACCACCACACCACAAAAACCCAAAACCTCATGCAACTGACCCATCCATGCCGATCTAAACCCAGCCACCATCGGACCTAGCCAAAACCCAAATCAAACCTAACCATTATCATCAACCACCACACCCATCGTCGCCAACCTTCAAACACCCAAATCCACCACCACCAAATCGCAACCAAAACTTAGTACCACTACCATGTTTGATCGATTCATGAGAGAGAAAGAGAGCGAGAAGAGAGAAGAGTGAATGAGATAGCAAGGACAAGAGAGAGAGAAAAGAGAATAAAAATGATTTTATTGGTAGTAGCAAGGAATAGTACCTCGCTAGTTGTAGCAAAGTAAAATTGAATGTCAAAATTTTTTGGTAGTTTATTGAGACTAATGTGTGGGCTTTTTGTGGGTTTTTAGCTATGTTTTTAACTTGACCTCAGGCTAGTTTGTTGAGATTAATGCAAATACTTTAAAATGTCCTCGAAATTGCACATGGTCATGGAGGAAAATTCTCAAGTTAAGAGACATTACTTGCCTCTTCATCAAATACTTAGTAGGCTTGGATGATACAAGTTTTTATGGCATGATTGGTGACATCTTGATTGTTTCCTTAACTTGAAGTATGGTCATAGGGTGGTGTATGATGTGGCAATCTCTCTTAATGCTAAGGTTTCTAGTGTTATAAATGAGGATAATTGGATTTGGAATCTAGCTTGCTCAAAGGATTTGCTAAATATTCAGAGCAAGCATTGTTTGGTTGAAGTTGGTAATGAAGACAAACCATTTTGGATCTCTAAGAAATCAGGGAATTACTCTTGTGCACATGTATGGAGTTGTATAAGGAAGAAGTACTAGATTTTTTTTTGCAAAATAACATCAATTTTCAAACAATTTCGTTAGTTAACAATATTTCAAAACTATTTAGGAAACTAACATCTCGAGTCTAAGAGACTCGAGTTCCATGTTCTGGCACACTAATGTGGAATTTTAATCCACGTGGAACTCGAGTCTATGAACCTTCCATGAGACTCGAGTTGGATTTTTTTTTGCAAAATAACACCATTTTCTAAACAATTTCATTAGTTAGCATGATTTTTAAATTATTTAGGAAACTAACATCTCGAGTCTGTGAGACTCAAGTTTACTGTAGCAAATTGAGCATAAAAGATTTGAGTTCCATATTTTAATCTACGAGGAACTCAAACTTATGAGACTTGAGTTCCTTACAGCCCAATTCCTTCTTTAACCTTCAGTTCCTACATAACCAACTCCATCGAAACCTTCCTCACAGACCCGCTCACATGTTCGATCTTCCTCACAGATCGGATCCGATCCAAGCAAAATCTTCATCCGAGCAAAATCTCCACCACCTCATACCGATCCGATCAAAACCTTCCTCACAGGTCCTCACAAACATCTCACCAACAAAACCAAACCCAATCGCACCACCAACTCATCCCAATCGAAACCTGCAAACCCAAACCCAAACCCAACAATCACGCCACTACCTCATCCTGATCGGAACCTGCAAATCCAAACCCAACAATCATGCCACCACCTCATCCTGATCAAAACCTACAAACCTAAACCCAACAAACATTATTCATCCCAATTGGAGGTGAGCTCTGGTGGGGAATAAGAGATATAAACGAGACAGAAATCTCGGTGATGAGCTTCAGCCTTGGAGGCTTGATTTGGGTTTTGCTATGGAGAAAAAACTAGAGAGAAGAAGGTTCAGAAAGAGAAGAAGAAATCGGAAAGAAGAAAGAAATAGGTCAGTATTTTTTTATTTTCTAAATTGGGTTTCTTTTAAGGAAGTTGATTCTATGAGACTCAATTTCCACTACCAGAACATCAAACTTGAGTCTCTGAGGCTCGAGTTACTATAGTGAACTCGAGTCTAAGAGACTTGAGATGTTAGTTTGCTAAAGAGTTTGGAAACGTTGCTAACTAACGAAATTGTTTGAACATGGGTGTTATTTTGCGAAATAATCCAACTAGAGTTCCTTAAAAGAAAACCAAATCAAGAAAAAAAAAAAAAAAAAAAGGACCGATCTTCCTCTCTATCTCTGAACCTTCTTCTCTCTAGTTTTTTCTCTAGATCAAAGCCCAAATTGGGCCTCCTAAGCTGAAGCTCATCACTGAGGTGGTTCTCTCTCACTCTGTCTCGTTCCCCACTAAAGCTCACCTTCAACTTGCTCTGTCTCGTTCCCCTCCAAAACTCACCTCCGATTAGGATGAGGTGGTATTCCATTTGTTGGGTTTGGGTTTACAGGTTCCGATCGGGATGAGGTGGTGGCGCGATGTTGGTTTTGGGTTTGTAGATTTCAATCGGTATGAGGTGGTGGCATGTTTGTTGGGTTTGGGTTTGGGGGGTTCTGATTTGCTGTGTATTTTGTTGGGTTTGGTTTTGCTTGTGAGGATGGTGGTGGCGCAATTGTTGGTTTTACTGGGTTTGGTTTTCCGATTGGCTGTGTATTTTTGTTGGGTTTATGGGATTCCGATTATTGGTTTTACGCGATTGTTGGTTTTGCTGGTGAGGACCTATAAGGAAGGTTTTGATCAAATCAGTATTAGGTGGTGGAAAATTTTGATCGGATGGGATCAGATTGGACTTGTGAGGTAGGTTTTACTGGGAAGGTGAGTTTTGCTGAAAGAAATTTTGTAAGGAACTCGATTCTCATAAGCTCGAGTTCCACGTGGATTAAAAAAATTTCATGTTAGCGTGGCCAAAACATGGAACTCGAGTCTCTTATGCTCGAGTTGTTACAATGAACTCAAGTGTAATAGACTCGAGATGTTAGTTTTCTAAATAGTTTTTGGAAAAATTGTGTTATTTTGCACCCAAAAAAAAAAAAAAAAAAACCCAAGAAGTACCCTGAAGTCAAATGGTGGAAGCTCTCCCACAAACAATTTCATTAGTTAGCAAGGTTTTGAAATTATTTAGCAATCTAACAAATCGAGTGCAGAGAACTCGATTTCGTTGTGCTAAATCGAGTTGTTGAAAGTCGAGTTCCATGCCATGGAACTCGAGTCTCAAAGACTCAATTTCCATGGAACTCGACTCTAAACGACTTGATTTCCCTGAGAGCAACAGACATCAAACCAAAACAAGAAAAAACAACAAAGCATCATCAAATTGAAAGACCCAACCAAGAAAAACAACGAATTAGAGGAAAAACTTTCACAGAGCTTCGTCACTGTTGCTATCGCCGCCTCCTAGAACCGCTGGTTTGTGTTTCTTCTTTGCTGGTTTGTGTTCTTCTTTGTTTAGTTTGGGTTTCTAGGTTTTCTTCTTTGGTTTCGCCTTCTTCGTGTAGTTCTTCAGTTTTTGGGTTTCTCTTGTGTTCTCAGGGAACTTGAGTGTGAAACACTCAATTTCAAACTGGAACTCGACCCCTCTTCACTCGATTTCAAAGAGCAAAATTGATTCTGACTGACTCAATTTGTTAGATTGCTAAATAGTTTCAAAACCTTGCTAACTAATGAAATTGTTCGAGAGATTTGGTTATTTAGAAAAAAAAATCCTTTGGTTTCCTAAAGCTATTCCAAAGCAGGCATTTATAGGCTGGTTGGCAGTCCACAATAGATTGTCCACCCAAGATGGTTTGTTGCAGTGAGGTGCTATTTTGGATTCTCAGCGTAGTTTGGGCAGAATGCGAATTGAAAGCAGGGATCACTTATTTTTTTGAGTGTTCCTTTTCAATGAGATTATGGAGAACCATAATGTGCTGGTGCTTTATAAAATACCTAAAGTTCCAATAGACTGAGATTATAAATTCGGGTGAGAATCAGTTGAGAGGTAAGAATATGAAATTTGTTGTTTGTACATTGACTTTGTGGTCTGCTATGTATCATATTTGGATGCAGAGGAATGCTAGAATTCACCAAGATAAGAGTTCAATCCGAAGAAACCATTGTCAAAATGATTAGGTGGGAAATGAAGAGTAGAAAAAAAAAGTGGCAGCTACTACAATACTATTCAAAACAGGGTAAATGCTATCTTTGGAGAATTTCCAGTTTTGTTCTCAAGTAGTAGTCAATAGCATTCTTCTGTAATGTGTCTGAGTTCTGAGCTCTATGTGTTCTAATTTCTTTTAGCTAACATGGTTTTGTAGCTTTTTGATGTTGTAGTTAGGCAAAATTTGCTGAATAATACCATTTAAGAAAATTTTTTGGTGAATATCATACGGCTGAAGTTAATTAGTTAAGTAGACTATTTTTGGAAATCGAGTTTGTCAAACTCGAGTTCCAAGCAATATGCATCAATATTGATTGGAACTCGAATTCCAGCCCAAACTTGAGACTGTAGTTGTAGAGTGTTGTTCTATTTGGGTTGAGTCTTCGATTGATTATATAGCTATTCTTTGAAAATTAAATTTTGCTCATTCATCGAAATATATATATATATATATATATATATATATATTAAGTGCTGAATCCAAAAATATGGTATTCGAAGGTGAAAACTACTAAAAAATCAATCATATATTTAAGGATGCAAAAGAAGCTGATCACAACTCAATATCAGGAATATAATACTCGTGGGAAGAAGCCAGAATCACATGGCACACAATCTCCAAACAAGCTCAATTTAATAATCTTCCTCTTGTTAATATCAATGGAATATCCAACTTTTCATCAATTTTATCATATATTATCAAAAACAATAGGTTCATGCACCTTCTACCATTACCCATACTTTCTCACCCTACCTCCTAAAACCTTTATTTATTCTTTCTTTTTTACTAAATCACATCTTTTACTTTGTTTTCAAATAACATCTTTTACTGGTACGAAAGAAATTCACTTTCTTTCTAAATTACATCATTTAGTGGTTGGAGAAAAAATACATAGAACTATATGGGTTCGGTGTAAATTTTGATTTTGACTGAATTGCACATTTTGCACCTCAAATTCAGCTAAAATCAATTTTGCACCTAAATTTTAGAGCAAATGCCACAGACAACAAATTTCACAACTTAACTTATCAAGGTGACAAATTGTAATTTGTGAAACAACACTTATATTAAGATCACCACTGACATCATTTTATATTAAAATCAGTCACAAATTCACAATATACCATTTCAATAATTGTAGAAAATGTTGTGAAATTGTTGTCCTTAGATTTATTAATTTTACAAATGGCTATCTAATCGCTACATTACTTTCAAGGCTAATCAGATCCCGATGCCTAGCAATGCCAAATTCTAGCAAATCATGATATATGCAATAGCATTAGCCTATAACAAAATATATTACAAATGCAGAAAACTGGAAAGAGTGTATAGATCACGAAATAGATACAGGATACATAAGATACACACCGACAACATCATGAATCAAATCACAAAACCTCTCTTGGGAAGATGCTCAAATGCTTCGAGCTTTACAGATCATTATTCGTTGAAAGGTCCTAAAAAATTGCCGACTTGGAGATTTGAGCCACCCCTACTGCCCTAGCAAGCCATCTTTGCAAGACAACAGATCATTCTTCATTATAAAGGCCCTTACAAAATCCCAAATTGGAGATTTGAGCCACCCCTTCCAAGTAATCTTTACAAGACAACGCTGTTGATCAGCTCATAGATCTGCAAAACAAAATCTCTGTGTCATTATCAACTAATACAGGTAAAGTTAAGATATCAATCTGCATATCCAAGGATTAGTATTGCAATTAGTGATTACCACTCATTTGCTCTAGTATTGCTCAAATTGAAATGGAATGTGTGTAGGGGGCCCTCTTTGGCTTATTTTGACAAGGCTAGAGGTGCAACTGATACCATTCCTGCATCTTCCCTGTTACATTGTTTAACTATGTCCTCCAACTCAATTAAACCACATCCATATCTTCCTTCAAACAAAGGAAACCTATGTCCACAGAATTTGGGATAACAGACATTTGCATCAATATAATGAATAATAGAACAATAATTATAGTTACAAAGGGGAATATTTGTTAATTTATTATTTTATTTTATACTATGAATAATTATTTAGGGAAAAAGTGTAGTTGACTTGAATATCACTTGTAAAAGTCACAAAACCAATATACCTTGTGGGACTGATCTCTGCACAAACAATTACAAAAAATGTTCTGCAACCTTTGTTCCCGAAACTCTCCAAAGAGTAGCTTAACATCTATTTGTTTTATAAGTAAATTGGGGGAGGGGAACTGGTGGGGTAAAACACCAGTGCCCAAGCACCACAAGAGCTACTGGACCCACTTGGGGTATTCCTCAAACCCCATTATGTTTTCCAACCTTGAAGAAATAATAAAAAATTGTGATAAATTGAAAGAAACTTACCCACAGATATAAAAGACAAACTTTCATGCAAGATATAGGTATGCTATCTAAAAGAAAGGAAAACGTTTACCTCCAAACCCAATATGTAGCAATTGATAAAACTATCCATGTTACTTACAGTCACATGACCTATTTAATGAGTCATGTGACTTTTTTAAAAATACACATATATGGTTTTATGAGTCATCACATAATGGCTTGAAGGAGATTGCTCTAAACTAATTTTGATGATAACCTAATTACGAAAAAAAAAAAAAAACAATTAAAAAAAAAAAACTAGAACAATGTGCATTATCCAAACTAGAAGTTTCAAAGACTTCCATATCAAAAATTGCTCTCCCACTATTTCAAATATTGGGTTTTGCATTGGCACAATATGTGTCCATAAATCCCAGCAGGCCTGAAATGAACTTATATCACTGAACCAAATAACATAATTATACCATTTGGTGGTCATGCATTGTCTAAAGTAGAAAATTTGGATGCAGCTCTTGCACCACTGTTTAAGGGAGAGAAATGCAGCAAACCCCAGCATCATCTTAAGACCTTTAGAAGCAAAGCCTCCAATTTTGCCCTGGAAAAAGCAGTGATTCATCAATAGTGTTCTTAAAACAGAACTCCCGGTGCCATTCAAATACTGAGGAAATCAAGCCACAGTTTATTAAATCCAACAAAATGTTTACACAAAGGATTACAAGATAGATTTCTTTCACTCCTTCGCATACACAACAAATCAATTGATGTTATAATTTCACCAGAATGAAATTACATATACAATGACAGGAACAGATAAGCACAACTTCTATAGTCCAGAAGCATCTTAATCAGGATTTGAACTCCACACATGTCAACCAGTAAACAATGGAAGAGCTTCCATTTTCTTATAAAACAAAATTGGTCAATCAGCCAAGCAGCATGATAACAGATGGGCATAATGGTCTAACATTTTATGCAAATATAGACATGCATGGTGAGAGAGAAACATGTCATCCCCATGTTCAGAACATTAGATAAAGAAGCTTAGGTTTTTCAAAACCCTTCATTTTCTTTACTTTTTTTTTTTTATTTCCTTATTTTCAAAGTGAAAAGCTGTAGATAGAGAAATCCATAAGAACTTTCTGAAAGGATATGACAGCCAAAATTTCTAAAATTTAAAAAAAAAAAAAAAAAAATCAAGATTTTTGCTGGAATATAATTGCATATCATAAAGCATCCCTGAGAACAAATATATAAACAAGAAGGAAAAAAAAGTTGGGAAAAGAGCACTGCAATGAGCCTGAAAATATTCGTTCCTGTATAAGAATATTTGGTACATAATTTTCAGATTGAAACACGAGACCAATACTACAAATGTAACCATTCCTCCTGCTTCTTACAATGATGTGATGCCATAAAAGACAACTACGGAATATCCTACTCTAATCCCCCCCTCAACCCACCAAAAAAAATCCATTGATTAAGAGTTAACTAAGATGAAGGCCATATCCAGCTGATTTTAGATTCCTTATCTCCAATAAATGTTCATCATTTGAAATGTTGAGTGAAACACGAAGATTTGTCAATTGAGCTTCTTGTTCCCAACTTAAGGGCCCAGAAGCATATATAGCCTCCAGAGTGCCCCAATAATCATGCAACTCTAATCTATGGATGCTTGTTGCTACGCTATCTTTCAGAGAGAGGAAACATTTCCCTTCCTCATCTCTGCAATCATAACAGGAATCAGCATCACTACTAAGGGTATCGCAGTCTGGAGCAGAACATGTTAAAAGGTCACCTGCTAACCTATTTGGACTATTAGTAACAACACTACAACTACCAACAGAAGATGCATCACTATCACAATGAATAGGTTCCGAATTTCTCCCCTGGAAACACAAAATAGAACCATTCTGATTTACCCTTTCCAATTCAAAATATCGAGTTGTTTGTTTATTAAAGGAAGCATGCATGTATTTTTCACCTAGATCTACTCGTGGGTAAGCTACAGCATCTACCTTTTTCAGCAAGGGGGATGGAAACTCTGAAATGACTCTTCGACGCTCGCCCTCATTCTCAATTGCTCTCATTTTTCCAGAATACGCTTCAGTATGAGAGGAGCAATAAGGGGACGCTCTCTTCAATGTTCTAGATGAGACAATATGAGATTCCTGCAAGCAAATATTGTCTTGAGCAGCAAAACATGTATTTCCTGCCTGCATCTTTCTCCCTGTATCTAGCTGCGGAAACCCAGGGGTCATCTGATGACAGCTAGATGGTTTGTTGAATTTCACAAACTCACAATTCCAAGAACCCTGTGAACAAAACCATCATCAAATTAGTCAATGCAAAGGAAAAATCGCAGATAAACAGATTCCATGGCTCTTGTTCCCAAAAACACTATGCCCTCTATGATAGGCAGTGAACTTCTAAATTAAAATTATAAACTATTCATTGCCTATCACTCACATTAAATTAGCCATCTGACTAATAACACCAGATTAGTTAAGACAAAATTGGACTCAAACTCAAATATACCCAGGAACCAAGTGAAAGAAAGGCAAGACACTTTAAAACTGCGCACAAAATTTTAACTAAAAATGAACAATAATGACAATTTAAAACAAGATGAAAGTAGAAACTTACCTTTCTGATCACAACCCATTTGTCATCTTGCCAAACTTGACGCACCCGGATGTTAGATTTGTGAACTTTGAACTTCTCTGAAGATCCCAATAGCCTAACTAAATGATAATCCCCATCCAAAACCTTCAGAATTGTTAGAGATATATATTAGACATATTAGCCTAATGTAATAGGCCCAAGCTCAGTCCTACTTGTACTAGTAGTCTAGGGTTTAGTCGCCTATATATACTCATATTAAGGTTCATTGTAACACAGATTATTGTACTACACTCTTATACAATAAAGATGTAGCCCTTAAGGGATTCCTCCATGGATGTAGGCTGACAAGGCTGAACCACGTAACCCTCGTGTTCTCGGTGTTCCTATTCTATGCTTCCTCTTCCGCATCCACTCTAGCATACACAACATGGTATAACACATCGTGGATGTTAGATGTATCAGAGCCAAACTTCGTTCTTGGCATCAAACAAACATCTCTAGCATGCAAAGAAGATTCTCATGTGCACACCACTATCAGAAGTCACACATGCTTGTCTGCTACATCTAGACTCCACGGCATCTCACAGCCACCGTGGCTCAATGCTGTGTCCAAGATCTACAAACTCAAGCAAACCCGTGACATCAATCTCAGATTTGTGCAAATCAATTCTTCGCCGGATGAAACCAACAAGACAGAAGCGCTCCACGACATATCGCGACCAAAACCTAGGAGCCTGGAATCTAACGGCCGCTGCACACACCACCACGCGCTGACAAAGCCTCAGGTTGCTCCTCCCACGCGCCGCCGAAGCTCTCGGGTTCAGACTGGATTATGGTACACGCTCCGCTCTGTCAGCCTCGTAACCCTCCGATATACAAAACCCGAAAAGCCCGGCAGCCGAAAAAAAAACACGCGCCCACACGCGCCGCTAGCGTTTCTGGCATCTCCTCCACGCGCCGGAGAACTATTCGCACGCGCCACACTCGCCGAAAACTGCTGCTGACGTCAGCAAAAGACCACGTCAGCTTCAGCCACGTCAGCCCTAGACACGTCATCAGCCACGTCTCTAGCCACGTCAGTAGTGTCGACTCGTCAGCACCACGTCACCTAGCTGACGTTGACTCGGACCGACCCGAACCGGACCACCCGGATCTGACCCGTGAGCACTGACCATTGACTTTGAACATATCCGTTGACCAGTTGACTTTGACTTTTTGCGTTGACTTTTGACCAAAAGTCAAAATTTTCAAAATGGCCTATCTTGCTCAGTTTTTCGCGTAGATTCCAATTTTGGACTCTGTTTCTTCATTTGAAACTCTGAAATTGGTCAATTGGCACATTCTTCATTGTGGTTTCTTCAAAGGTATTCTTCAAGGCATCTCCAAGTGATCTTCTCATGCTTATCCAACCTTAAATCTTCATCGAGCTTCCACCTTGAGTTTGAGGGAGGGTGTTAGAGATATATATTAAATATATTAGCCCAATGTAATAGGCCCAAGCCCAGTCCTACTTGTACTAGTAGTCTAGGGTTTAGTTGCCTATATATACTCATGTTAGGGTTCATTGTAACACAGGTTTTTGTACTACACTCTTATACAATAAAGATGTAGCCCTTAAGGGATTCCTCCGTGGATGTAGGTCGTCAAGGCTGAACCGCGTAACCCTCGTGTTCTCAGTGTTCCTATTCTATGCTTCTCCTTCCGCATCCACTCTAGCATACACAACATGGTATAACACATCGCGTTGCTAATAATAATACATTTAACAAGAATCATAGCCATTCTCCAAGAACCAATATCAAAAACTTCTGCAACATCTCCAACTGCCCAACCCTCCATAGTTTCCATGGGAGGAGGGCAAGGCCTAATATCCTTCCTTGGCACTCTCTCCACAACTGCCTCAGCTGTCTTTTCCAGAGAACCTTCATACATAACACTGTAAGTGTGTCCATTACCAGAGATAATCTTAGCACAATGCCACGCGCCTAGAGGCACCTGTTTATTCTTTAGCACCTCCACCTTACTTCCCCTTTAAGAATCTCATGATTGTTCTATGCTAAAACAGAACTCAAATTCACAAAACCTGTAAGAACCAATAAATTAAATGTTACAATCAGATAATAAAAAACTCAGTATAATTAAAAACTATTAGTTCCCAAACACAAGTTTGTCCAATGATTCCGAATACTAAACATAAGATTTTATTTTTCATTAGAGAAAAAGCAACCATTCAAAACAAAAGACAATATCTAATGAAATCACAAGCAATTAGTAATTACTTGGTGATCAAGAAAAGACCCCTTATAACAAATCCTATGACCTAAAGGATTAAACCAAATTAAACATGAAAAACCACAGAATAATCTTTAAACCCCACCAAATATACAACAAAAGTAATCAATCAGATAACATTAAACATAAATCAAAACAAACAGTAAATATGCATCCACAAAATTAAAAAAAAAAATGAAAACTTTGATTTCTTAAGCATAAATAGAACATCAAACATGAAAGTCCGAAAGAAATAAAATTAAGGATAGCAAAATTATCTCCTCAGTAGAAATCAAGAAACTGACCTTCATTCCTTTCTCAATCACTGCTTTGATGGCTTCCTTGGAGATTTAGGGTTTGTGTTTCTTCAAATTTGAAAACTAGGGTTTGTTTTACTATGTCTTTCCCTTTTTCTTCCCATTGTTTTTAAAATGAGGCGGTTAGGGTTTTTTATTACTATTATTATTTTTTAATGAATGAGTCGGTTAGGGTTAGCTTCGTTTATCTATTCCTTTACCTTTTTCGAGTAGGAAATAACAAGAAAATAAAAAGGCAAGGTGCTTTTTTTTTTTTTTCCCCAATCCCTTGTGATTAATCTATAATCGATAATATTATTACAAAAAAACTTTTTTTGGTGTCCCTTTTTCAAATAATCTAAAATATCCTTACGTTAAATACACATTATTCCCTACATTTTGCACATTTTTCTATTGTGGTCTCTGCATTTTCATTTCACCACTTATAGTCCCTAAATCAATAAACATGTGTTATTTAGGTCCTTGTCGTTAGTCAACAGACGAAAATAGTTGACATGGCTGACAAAGGACTTTAAATATAATTAAAAATCCACTATGGCACTCATCACCCATGCCACGTGGATTTCCCACCCCTTTTATTTCACATGTGACCCTCACGTGTCTGCAAGCCAACCTCCAATACCAAATAAATCCCCCAAATCAGTACTAGAAACCTTATATCACCTCCCACCAAAAATTTGAGCTTGGACCTCCACTCACACATCTAATCCTCACTTCCTTAAACCATGATCAAAACAATCTTCGAAGCCCTAGACCAGAATGGAGGCAAGCTCTTCAACAAGTTCAAGTGTGAGGAGGAGAGCACCAATGAGGTGCTACAGTTCTAAAAAACCTGTTGTAGTTGTGTAGTGGACAGTAGACAATTCTGGCAGAAGGTTCTACAGTTGTCCAAACTACTGAGTATGTCAATTTCAGTAATTTGTTTGAGTGAGTTTTACTATATTAATTTCAGTATTTTGTTTCAATTTTTTGCTGTAATAGTTTATGGATTTTCATTTTTCATAACATTATTTGCATTTCAATGGCATGATGATGAGATATGTAATCGTGGTAAGGTGCTTATCCCACAGTAAAGGCAAAGGATCATCACACTTGAGTCTGAGGTTTTAAACTACTAGAAGAGAGAAGTTTTTAGTTGTGGCTTTGGCATTGTTAATGTTGATCTATGTAATTCTGTGTTTGGTTAGGTAGGGGGTGGAAATAACTTGTGTGGGTTATTGTAGTTGGTAATGTGTGTAGGGTTGGCAATGTTAATGTATGTAGGGTTGGTAGTGTGTTCAATATTTATATGATTAGTTATTAGCAATAAAACACCTGCAGGTTATTTTGTACTCTTTATGCTATGAAATGAATACCTTTCTCCTTAAATGTGTGGACTGGTAGTGTGATAAACATTTTTCTATAAATTGAAAACATGAAATTTCAGGATGGAGCATAAACTGATCCCCTACAATTTGAGCACAATGTGTTAGGAATAATTAAAGTGTTGTTGTGTTGGAGTGGACTAGGTGCTGCTGTGCTACTACTGCATTAATCTATTGTAATCAATATTGTTAACAGGGCATTAGTTGGGTAGTTAGTAGTTATAATTGTGGATTGTTCAGTTAGTTACAACTGTGTAAAGTGATTGGATGGGCAGTTAGTTAGTTAGAGGTAGTTATAGTTGTTGCATCATTGTGACCACAGCATTGTTAATCACTCTATTATAAAAGGGTGAATTTGTTAAGGAGTAGCAATCAATGAAGAATGATATACAATTCCCTATTCCCTACTTTCTTTATTCTCTATTATCTATCTCTCTCAATTCCCCTCACTGTTTCATTAATTCTCTAAAGAACTACTACAATTGCTCACTGATCTAGTATGGTGCAAATGGACTGGATGAGCTTGTCCAGGACTGAGGTGGTGCACTTGGACTGAAACTATGCATGTTGGGTTGGAATGATGCAAATGGTGTGGTTGAGTTTGTCCTGTTGGAAGACTTTCTGGGTTCTGCTGATCTACAAACAAGAAATCCATATTTCTTAATATGTAATATGTAAAAGCATCTAGTTGACACATATGTTAGAATATTACCTTATTAGCTGCATTGGTTCAGTTTGTGCTACCTGGCAGTGAAGAGTTTCCTCCAATCTCACCCTTGTAACTTCTTTTATAATGTCCTAATTTACCATAGACCCTACATTACTTGGAGATACTAGCTCTCCTACCTATTGGCTCATTAGGCTCCCTTGCTCTCTTTTTCTTTGGCCTGTCAGGTGATCTTCTTTTGATAGGAGACTGTATAGGTTGGACACCATTGAGCCTCCACATATTTTGCCCATTGATAGGTGCTATTATTGGCTCATAACAAGCCTTGTATGTAGAGACTTGGAAACATTTGTGCATATACTGCTCAGCATTTTGCCTGTTGAAGAATATGTAGGTAATTGTATGGGCACATGGTATGCCAATTATATCCCACTTTCTGCAACTACAGTATGCTTTGGCCAAGTCCACAGTGAAGCTTTGCAGACCATTTTTAACCTCAAACTGTGTATGACCTACCCAACAAGCAAGCCACCTACTACATGCAATCTTTCCTTTATGCAACCTTTTAAGCACTTATATATCTTTGATTTCACTTTCATAATCATCTGCTTGTTCTCTTAAAACCTGGTCATAAGATAAAGCTTGATGCACTCCAGCTGCAATCACACACAAACAATGTATTAGGCAATGTATCAAACTAACTGTTAGTGAAAACACAAAGTATATACCATAGTAATTACAAGCTTAGATCTGAACTTCAATATCCTACTGTTAAAACTCTCACATATGTTTTTCAATACTCTATCAGTCAAACCATCGTCCCTGAACATGTGTCTGGCCCATATGATGGTTGAATGAGCTTGCAGCCACCTATGTGCATCCTCGTCAATTTCTTTTAGTTCATCCATCACCCTATCAAACTCTACTTTATAAGTAGCTTTGGCTACTTTCCAAAACAGGTCTCTGATCAGAACACCAGGATGGTTCTTCTTGAAATTGTTGTAGAGATATCTGCAGCAAATCCTATACTCATATTGTGGCCAATTGTCAATGAAAGTCTGCACCAAGCCCTGTTAGTATAACAAGAAAATATGTGGTGTTAGTAGCCCTACATGCAATGTGGTAATGCAGCTAGACTGCAATATGGTAATAAAGCTACATACCTTCTGTTGGTCTGATATAAATGTCCATCTTCTGTTTTGACCTATGTCCGTAAGTAGCAGATTTATGAACCAAGTTTAGGTGTCTTTGATTTCAGCCGCCACTACAACATATGCAAGTGGGAAATACTCTTCGTTAGGATTTCTAGCACTGCTATAATCAGTTGCCCACCTAACTTAGTCTTTAAACGGCAGGCATCCAAACCAATAATTGGCTTGCATCCAGTCAGAAACCCTTTCTTACACCCCTCCAGGCATATGTACAACCTCTCAAAATAAGGAACCCCATAGACCAAGACAATCTTAACAGCTAAATCACCTTCATTGTAGGTATATACCTTCATAAGTATGGTACTGTCAGGATTAACCCTCCTCAACTCCTCACAATACTCCTACATCTAATTGTACTCCTACAGCATGCGTGATCCATATTCAGTGTTTTTAGTTGGTAGCTCTTCTCCCTTAGCACCTTTGTTAGATAAGCTACAAACTTGCAATTTTCTTGACAAACTACTCTTACCCTCTACATATCATTTTTTGAAAATCTGATCCCCCAGTCACCATGAACTACATACTCAGTTATAACTTCTTTAAATTGCTTAGGTGTTGTGAACAACATATCTTTCTCTAATCTAATATGTTCAGCCTTAACAACATATCTTTCTTTAAATTTCTTAGTTGGTAGCTCTTCTCCCTTGGCACATTTGTTAGATAGGCTACAAACTTGCAGTTTTCCTGACAAATTGCTCTTACCCCCTGCAAATCATTTTTTGCAAATCTGATCTCCCAGTCACCATGAACTGCATACTTAGTTATAGCTTCTTTAAATTGCTTTAGGTGTTATGAACAACATATCTTTCTCAAATATGATATGTTCAGCCATAGCAATTGGCTTAAACATTAGGAATGTCCTTTTTTTCTCAGGTTTCTGTCCCCTTGCCTTTCCCCCAAGTATTTTCAGTTCACCTTCAGAGTTATCATCACTATCATCCCCAATCTCATCATCAGGTGATGATTCATCAAGACTGTGCAACTCCTCACTCTTATAATCAGAGTTCATTACACCAGCACCCATTTAGCCTGGTTCAACAACATCATCATCATTATCCTTACCATCCCAACTGTCACTGTTATCCTCAACAAACATCCTCTCATCAAGGATCACTTTTTTGTCATTCTCTAGGCCACTTCCCCCGCTATCACCTCCTCCACTGTCACTGCTATCACTTACAGCCTTATCCTCAGATGGGTGATGAGCACTATGTTCCTTACCAACTCTCCTAGAATACACTTGTCCAGCATCAACCTCAACGACATCATCCTCATCAACCTCCTCAATAATAGGTGTTTTACCTACTCTCCTAGAATAGACTTGTTCAGCATCTAGTTCAATGGGATCATCATCATCATTGTTATAATTGTCATCACTAACATACATATCATTACTACCATAAAAGTTGTAAAATCCATCCTCGTCATTGTCAGCCTTTTCACTACCATCATCATCACTGCCATCATAATCATAATAACCTAAAAGGTTTTGCTCCACTGCCAATGGCTGCACATATTCCCCAATATCCTCACCTTCATTAACTAGTATAGGATCATCTACTAGGTGCCCTACAAACACATGAATCTCTTCATGACCCCTCACTAAATCTGTCATGAACATGGCATTATGATCATCAACAATCAAATGGAAATTATCCCTCTCTTGATCCTTACTAGGCATTTTATACCAAAGCCTGCTAACAGAGGTGTACCAAAGTCCCTGCATATACCCTCAATCACAACCTTGGACCACTTATCAAGGTTACAATTATTCACTACATCTACTTTACTTCCTACATATTCTCGAGGGTTATCAGTAAAATGCCCACCATGATGCACAGACACACTAAACAAGTCATCCATGCTGCATGCAAAACACTATAAACCTATTTAAATAATACTAGCTACATTCCAAAACAACACTCATTAGTTAACAAAATAGCACATATTATATAACATTATTTAACAAAACATCACTCATCATTCCATAGTCTATGTAGAGATGTTTTGAATTAAATTTTTTTTTAGAAATACACATTATCTTCAACAGGGGAACACAGGGACCACATTAGAAAGCACAAACAAACATATATTAGCATTATATATATATATATATATATATATATCATACACTCACTTTCAAAGTTACTCAACATTTTGGCCCACCAATTCTGTATCACCAATTCATTACCAATATGCTTTTTCCACACACATTTGACAATATATATCAAACACAGAATCAGCCTTTTTGAAATAAAATAATGTTAGGCAGGGACCACATTGGAAGCCACAAACAAACACATACTCAGATAGGGACCAACAAACGGTCAAAAGTCACTAAACAAAATAAAAGCAAAAAACTAACAATCCAGATACAAAGCAACCCTACCCAACATTATGGCCCCTACTAATAGTTCCAACCAACATGCATAATATAAAGCTATATATAAGAACATAAACACAGAGAGAGAGAGAGAGAGAGAGAGAGAGAGAGAGAGAGAGAGAGAGAGAGAGTTAATACCTATGTGTTTGGTTTCAGTTCATAGAGACAAAGGTCTCATTGCTTTTCTTTTCTCTGCTATTACAAGAAAAATGGGGTTGGGTTTTGCTTTAGGAATCTCTGTATGTTTGGCTTTAGGAATGGAGTTGGGTTTGGCTTTATAAACTAAGATCAATTTGAGTATTTCACCACAAGAAAAATGGAGATGGGTTTGGGTATAACCATTTCTGGGTTGTGGGAGATGGTTGATGATGGTGGTTTTAGTTCGAGAGAGAGAGAGAGATGGTGTTTTGATCAAGGGTTTGGTAATTTGATTTGGGGATTTTTGCATCCAAGCGCCATTAGTGGTTGGCTTGCAAACACGTGAGAGTCACGTGTGAAATAAAAGGGGCAGGAAACCCACATGGCATGGGTAATGAGTGCCATGTTGGATTTTTAATTATATTTTAAGTCCTCCGTCAGCCACGTCAATTATTTCTGTCTGTTGACTGACGGCAAGGACCTAAATAACACGGGTTAATTGATTTAGGGACTAAAAGTGGTGAAATGAAAATGTAGGGACCAAAATAGAAAAATGTGCAAAATGTAGGGACTAAAAGTGCATTTACGCCTTGTATTTTCAGTCAAATTAATCAATGTCATATTGGGCTAGGGGCACTAGTTTAGATTTTAAAGGTATTTTAATTAATTATATGGACTCCATTTTTACATAATATTAAAAAAAAAAATTAAAAAGTGGTGTTAGGAACGCAGGGATGGCAATGGGGCGAGGTGAGGTTGGATCATAGGTGTCCTATCGGGCATGTCTTCTCTTCGGGGTGATGACAACACATGCAGGCCGGGAGCGAGGTAAGTCGGGTTTGGTGTGGATTGAAGATGTTTACTAATTCTAATAAAAATGAAATATGAAGGGAAAAAACGATTGTAAGAGTATTAAGAGAGAATGTGACACAAGTATTTCAGAAATGATAATAGAATATATATAAAAATAAATAATTTATAACTGGGATATGTATAGAAATGATTAAATTATATGAATAAAATAATTTAAATATATATCACGTAAAAGATGATTATTTGGATGCAGAGGAAAGCTAGTACTCACCAAGGTAGTGTTCTATCTGAAGAGATCATTATCAAAATGATTAGATGGGGAAGTGAAGAGTAGAATAGAAACAGGGTAATATGCTGTCTTTGGGGCATTTTCAGTTTTGTTATCAAGTAGCAGTAGTTAATAGCTTTATTTTGTAACGTGCCTGAGTTTTGAGCTCTTTGTGTTCTACTAATTTTTTTGGGCTGGCCTAGTTTTGTAGCCTTTCGGTGTTGTAGTAGTCTTGGAGCTGTAGTTGTGTAGTGTTGTTCTGTTTGGGTTCGAGTCTTCAACTTATTGTATAGCTGTTCATTTAATTTTGCTCATTCATCGAAAAAAAAAAGTGTCGGATTCAAAAATATGGCATTAGAAGGTGAAAACTACTCCAAAATCAATCATATAATTAAGGATGCAAAAGAGCTGATCACAACTCAATATCAGGAATATAACTCGTGGACAGAAGTCGGAATCACATGGCAGTGGCACACAGGCTTTACCAAATAAGCTCAACTTAATGACTTCCTCTTGTTAATTTCAATGGAATATCCAACTTTTCATCAATTTTATCTTATATTTATTGAAAACAATAGGTACATGCACCTTCCACCACTACCCATACTCTCTCCCTACCTCCTCCAGCTTTTATTTATTCTTCTTTCTGACCAAATTACATCTCTTACTGGTACGAAAGAAATACACTTTCTTTCTAAATTACATCTTTTAGTGGTAGGAAAAAAATACATAGAAATATGTGTTCAAATGCTACGGGCACAACAAATTTCACTACTTAACTTATTGAGACAGCAAATTGTGATTTGTGAAATAGCACTCTTACTAAGACCACTACACATCACTTTATTGTAAATCAGCCACAATCTACCATTTCAACACATACGAAAAATGTTATAAAATTTGTTGTTATTAGATTTATTAATTTTACAAATGAAGGTAGATCAGATCCTGTTGCCTAGCATTGCCAAATTCTAGCACCAACAATAGAACAGAATAAAGCCCAACTCATGATATATACAATAGCATTAGCCTGCAACAAAATATATTGCAAATGCAGAAAACTGGAAAGAATGTATGGATCATAGATGGATACAGGAAATACTTGAGATATGCTACTACCACAACATGAATCAACCACGCTCTCTTTGGAAGACACTCAAACGCTTCAAACTTTACAGATCATTCTCTATTGAAAGGCCCTAAAAAATTCCCAACTTGGAGATTTGAGCCACCCATACCAAGCCATCTTTGCAAGACAACAGATCATTCTTCATTATAAAGGCCCTTACAGAATCCCAGCTTGGAGATTTGAGCCACCCATTCCAGGTCAACTTTGCAAGACAACGCTGTTGATCAGCTCATAGATCTGTAAAACAAAATCCCATTCACATTATCAACTAATACATGTAAAGTTAAGATATTAATCTGCATATCCATGGATGCAATTAGTGATTACCATTCATTTGCTCCAGTATTGCTCAAATTAACAAAAAATGTGTCTAGGGGGCCCTCTTCAGCTTACTTTGACAAGGCTAGGGGTGCAACTGATACCATTTCTACATCTTTCCTGTAACATTGTTTAACTATGTGCTCTTTAACTCAATTAAACCACATCCACATCTTCCTTCAAACAAAGGAAACCTACATCCACAGAATTTGGAATAACAGACATTTGCATCATTATAATGAATAATGGAACAGTAATTATAGTTACAAAGTGGAACATATGTTAATTTATAATTTTATTTTATAATATAAATATATTTTTTTTTTATGAATAATTGTTTAGGGAAAAAGTGTAGTTGACTTGAATTTCACTTGTAAAAGTCACAAAACCAAAATACTTTGTGGGCCTGATCTCTGGACAAACATTTACAAACAATGTTCTGCAACCTTTGTTCCCAAAACTCACCAAATTTCCTTCCTGCAATTCTTTCTTTTCAACCAGGCTGCTGTAAGTAACTAATTTACATGAAATGTTGATCATTTTCAACTATTATCATCTTCTTCTAGGAGTACACAACAAATTTATTGTAAGTGTTTCCAGAATTCCATAGTCAACTACATGAGCGTGCGTACAAAATTCAATGAATCATGCTTTTCTTGAGAATAACACACACACACACACACACACACACACAAATATATATTAGATGCTTCTTTAATTTTGGAAGCTCCTAGATAATTCCTTGACATGTTTGCACAATCAGTAGTCTAATATATGCATGGTACTGCTACTCTATATGCAAACGCACATTGATGACCATTTGTAAAATCATTATTCCTAAACTACAGAGTGAAAGACACCATGTGTCACTAGTCATTTATACACCAAGACGAAGTACAAAGGGAAAATTCCTTGAAGGGAAAGGATGTGGGAAGTAGATTAATGGAAGGGAGCCAGTAAAATTCTGTCACAATTCTTTAATATAAATTGCAAGGGAGCAAGGGCAATTTTCATTTACAAAGTAGGACTTCTACAAAAGCAAGTCATTACTTAAGTGATTACAAGGATGATAAAATCACCAAAGAGTAGCTTAACATCTATTTGTTCTTAATAGGTAAATTGGGGGACAGGAACTGGTGGGGTTGAATACCAGTGCCCAAGCACCGCAATAGCAACTGGACCCACTTGGGATATTCCTCGAACCCCATTATGTTTTCCAACCTTAAGAAATAATCAGAAATCATGATAAATTGAAAGAAATTTATACGCAGATATAAACGACAAACTTTTATGCAAGATATAGATATGCAATATAAAAGAAAGGAAAAAGTTTACCTCCAAATCCAATATGTAGCCATTGACAAAACCATCCATGTTACTTATAGTCACATGACCTATTTAATGAGTCATGTGACTTATTTAAAAAATTCACACAGATGGTTTTATGAGTCGCCTCGTAATGGGTTCAAGGAGATTACTCTAAACTGGTATTGATGAAGAAAAAAAAAAATTAAAAGAAAACTAGAACAATGTGCATTATTAAAACTAGAAGTTTAAAAGAAGACCATCATATCAAAAATACTCTCCCACTATTTCATAGATTGGGTTTTCCATTGGAACAATATGTGTCCATTAATCCCAGCAGGCCTGAAATGAACTACATCACTGAACCAAATAACATAATTATACTATTAGATGGTCATGCATTGTCAATATAGAAAAACTGGATGCAGTTCTTGCCCCATCGTTTAAGGGAGAGAAATGCAGCAAACCCCAGCATCATCTTAAGACCTTTAGAAGCAAAGCCTCCAATTTTGGCCCTGGAAAAAGCAGGGATTCATCAATAGCATTCTTAAAACAGAACTCCCAGTGCCATTCAAATTCTGTGAAAATCAATCCATAGTCTATTAAATCCAATAATATGTTTACACAAAGGAGCACAAGATAGATTTCTTTTACTCCTTCGCATACACAACAAATCAATTAATGTTATAACTTCACCAGAATGAGATATATATACACAACGACGGGAACAGATAAGCACAACTTCTATAATCCAGAAAGATCTCAATAACAAGATTCGAACTCAACACATGTCAACCAGTAAACAACTGAAGAGCTTCCATGTTCTTATAAAAACAAAATTAGTCAATCAGCCAAGCAGCATGATAACAGACAGGCATAATGGTCTAATATTTTATAAAATATAGACATGCATGATGAGAGAGAAACATGTCATCCCCATGTCCAGAACATAAGATAAAGAAGTTTAGTTTTTCAAAACCCTTTGTTACCTTTTCTTTTTTATTTCCTTATTTTCAAAGTGAAGAGCTTCTCAAATGATATGGCAGCCTACCTTTCTAATGATTAAAAATAAATTCAAGATTTTTTATGGAATATAATTACATATCATGAAGCATCCCTGAAAACAAATAAATAAACAAGAAAAAAAAAGGGAGGAAAAAGAGCATTGCAATAAGCGTGAAAATATTCATTCCTGTATAAGAATATTTGGTACATAATTTCCAGATAGAAACTCCAAGACTAATACTACAAAATGTAACCATTCCTCCTGCTTCTTACAATAATGTGATGCCATTAAAGAAAACTACAGAATATCCTATTCTAATCCGCCCCTCACCCTAACAAAATAAATCCATTGATTAAAAGTTAACTAAGATGAAGGCCATATCCAGCTGATTTTAGATTCCTTATCTCCATCAAATGTTCATCATTTGAAATGTTGAGTGAAACACGAAGATTTGTCAATTGAGCTTCTTGTTCCCAACTTAAGGCCCCAGAAGCATATATAGCCTCTAGAGTGCTGCAATAATCATGCAACTCTAATCTACGGATGCTTGTTGCTACATTATCTTTTGGAGAGAGGGAACATTCTCCTTCCTCATCTCCGCAATCATAACAGGAATCAGCATCACTACTAAGGATATCAGAATCTTGAGCAGAACACGTTAAAATGTCACCTGACCTATTTGGACTATTAGTAACGACACTACAACTACCAACAGAAGATGCATCACTATCACAATGAATAGGTTCCAAGATTCTTCCATGAAAACACAAAATAGAACCATTCTGATTTACCCTTTCCAATTCAAAATATTGAGTTATTTGTTTATTAGAGGAAGCATGCA
The DNA here is from genome assembly GCA_019022515.1 of Quercus aquifolioides. Classification (NCBI taxonomy): domain Eukaryota; kingdom Viridiplantae; phylum Streptophyta; class Magnoliopsida; order Fagales; family Fagaceae; genus Quercus; species Quercus aquifolioides. The sequence goes on from CM032327.1 coordinate 81,433,220, forward strand.
TGTATTTTTCACCCAGATTTACTCGTGGGTAAGCTACAGCATCTACCTTTTTCGGCAAGGGGGGTGGAGACCCTGAAATGACTCTTTGACACTCACCCTCATTCTCAATTGCTCTCATTTTTCTAGAATATGCTTCAGTATGAGAGGAGCAATAAGGGGACACTCTCTTCAATGTTCTAGATGAGACAATATGAGATTCCTGCAAACAAGTATTGTCTTGAGCGGCTAAACATGTATTTCCTGCCTGTATCTTTCTCCTTGTATTGAGCTGTGGAAACTCAGGTGTCATCTGATGACAGTTCAAGCTAGATGGTTTGTTGAACTTCACAAGCTCACAATTCCGAGAACCCTGTGAAGAAAAGCCAACATGAAATTAGTCAACGCAAAGGGAAAAATAGTGGATAAATAGATTCCATGCTTCTTGATCCCGAAAACATGATGACAGCTATGATAGGCAGTGGACTTCTAAATTAAAAGTTTAAATATTCATTGCCTATCACTCACATAGAATTAGCCATCTGACTATTAACACCAGATTAGTAAAGAAAAAATTGGACTCAAACTCAAATATACCCAGGAACCAAGTAAAAGAAAGGCAAGAAACTTTAAAAATGGTCACAAAATTTTAACTAAAAGTTGACAAAAATGACAATTTAAAACAAGATCAAAGTAGAAACTTACCTTTCTAATCACAACCCATTTGTCATCTTGCCAAATTTGACGCATCCGGATGTTAGATTTGTGAACTCTGAACTTTTCTGAAGATCCCAATAGCCTAACCAAATGATAATCCCCACTCAAAACCTTCAGAATCATAGCCATTCTCCAAGAACCAAAATTAAACACTTCTGCAACATCTCCAAATGTCCAACACTCCATAGTTTCCGTGGGAGGAGGGCAAGGCCTAATATCCTTCCTTGGCACTCTCTCTATAACTTCCTCACTTCTCATATCGAGAGAACCTTCATACATAACACTGTAAGTATGCCCATTACCAGAGATAATCTTAGCACAATGCCACGCGCCTGGAGGCAGCTGTTTATTCTTTAGTACCTCCACCTTACTCCCCTTTAAGAATCTCATGATTGCTATATGCTAAAACAGAACTCAAATTCACAAATCCTGTAAGAACCAACAAACTAAATGTTACAATCAGACAAAAAATCTTTGTATAATAAATAACTATTACTTCCCAAACAAAAGTTTGTACAATGATTCCGAATACTAAACATAAGATTTTATTCTCATTTGAGAAAAGCAACCATCCAAAAAAAAAAACACTATTTCTAATGAAATCACAGGGAATTAGTAATTCCTTGGCGATCAAGAAAAGACCCCAGATATCCTATGACCTAAAGGATTAAATCAAATTAAACATGAAAAACCAGAGAACAATCTTAAACCCCACCAAATATACAACAAAAGCACTCAATCAGATAACATTAAACATAAATAAAAACAAACAGATCATATGAAACCAAAAAATTTAAAATAAATAAATAAAAACCTTTGATTTCTAACGCATACATAGATAGAAGATAGAACATCAAACATGAAAGTCCGAATGAAATCAAATTACAGAAAGCAAAATCATCGCCTCAGTAGAAATAGAGAAACTGACCTTCCTTCCTTTTCCGGATCACTGCTTTGATGATGGCTTGCTTGAAAATGAAGATTTGTGTTTCTTCAAATTTAAAAGGTAGGGTTTGTTTTGTAATTGTGAGAATATATTAATAAAATTGTTTTATATATCTCACCCTTTTTCTTGCCGTTGTTTTTAAATTGAGGCGGTTAGGTTTCTATTCCTTTTCCGAGTAGGAGAAAAGGAACATAAAAGAGAAAGTAGTTTTTTTTTTTTTTTTTACTTGAAAAACGAGAGGTGCTAGTGTGTGCAGTGAACACGTTTTTTTTTTTTTTTTTTTTTTTTTTTTTTTTTTTAAGGTTCCTAGTGATTAATCTATAATCTATATTTATTAAAAAACAACTTTTTTGGTGTTTTTTTTTTTTTAATAATCTAAAATTTCCTTACATTGTTTCTCAATAAATATATATATAATTACATTAATTGCACTAAGCAAGTAGACTTTTAATTGTATTTATATTCTGGTAACTCTATTTGTGGATTCAAGGCACATTTGCTCTTTGTGGCTTTTCATTTGCGTCAACAAGGCCCAACACATGTAGTGTAGAGATAATTTTGTTGAGCTCTGATTCGAACCTACTACCTTCCAAACAAGTTCTTTTTTTAGATCATAATCGTAATTTTTGTTATGCATGGAAAAGCATTAGGGGGGCATTGGATAGTAGAAAACGAGGATAAGATTAGAATTTGGAAGGATAAATGGTTGTCTAATCCCATAGTGTTTAAGTAATCTCTCATATAAGAATCCTTTAAGAGAAAAAGAAAATGGGGGGGGGGAAGGGAACACTAGACTATTGGGGGAAATTTTACTACCTTTTATGAAAAATCTCACTAAGTGAAAGACTTACTGAATCTCTACTGCAAGTATTATCCAATGAAATTGGGCCACATGTACGGTGTTCACAACTTTGATTCAATCCTGCTACCTTCTAAACAAGTCCCTTTTGGAGGCCAAAATCATTATTTTCATTAGGCATGGAAAAACATTAGAGGTGCATGGAAGGTGATAGAAGAGGGCTACCATTGGATAGTAGAAACAAGGACAAAATTATAATTTGTAAGGATAGGTGGTTGCCTAATCCCACAACATTTAAGAGAATCTCTCCTAGAAGTATCCTTCATCAATAAAGAAATTTTATTACCTTTTGAAGTGGAGGAAATAAGAAAATCCCACTAAGCGGAAGATTGACAGAAGACAAACTCATATGGCATTGGAACGAGAGAGGAGCCTTTTATAATGAAAAGTACATATAAGTTCAAGTATAAATAGTATGTATACACGATGGAAACGCATATGGAGCCTCTGCCTATCAAATAAGATCAAAATATTTGGATGGAGAATGTGTTACAACATACCAACCAAAGTAAATTTGACAAAAAGGACGCTCACGGAGGATACATAGTGCTAAATATGTTTGAGAGATTAAAAGGATATGAGGCATGTACTGAGATGTAAAAGACTAAAGGAAATCTATAAGTTGAGTAACATTAAATTCCAAAACAAGCACTGGAACCATAAAGACTTCCTAAGAATAGCAGGGGAAATGAGAGATAGTCTTTGTGACTGCCTGGAATATATGGAATAATAGGAATATCTAGAGAAGGAAGCTTGCATTATGGTAAAAGAAGGAAAAGTTGTTCGGAAAAAAATGTCATGGAAGAATAACAGGATGCCGCAACAAAGAAGCTACCATTGAAAGAGAAGAGTTGTGCAAGATGGAAATCATCACCAACTAGAGTTGTTAAAGTCAATGTCGATGGCACGATTTTTCAAGAATAGAAGGCAACTGGTATTGGCATGGTGATTAGAAATGAAAATGGGTAGCATTAGAAGGTGATATGGTCAGTGAAGTAGAGGAGTCCGAAGCCATGACAACTACTTATGCTTTGTCCTCCAAAAAAAGGTATCCAATTTAAAAATATGGCATTAGAAGGTGAGTCACTCATGAGAGGAAAACTACTCCAAAATCAAACATATAATTAAGGATGCAAAAGAGCTAATCACAACTGAACATCATGAGTTACTCCAAAAAAAAAAAATGAACATCATGAATATAACTCGTGGAAAAAACCGGGAATCGCTTGGCACATAGGCTTACTAGACAAGCTCAATTTAATGATCTTCCTTTTGTTAATTTCAGTGGATATCCAACTTTTTTTTATATGGGCAAGAATAATTTTATTGAAAAGAGACTCTTTCATGAAAAAATACATGAAGAGGTCTAAATAATTACAATTGAAAAAATATCTACATGTAAATCGACTCTACGAATAATTGAACAAAGTTACAATATATGAGACCCAACACAAAAGACACTCATAGAGAGAGCTAATGAATGATGCTTGCAACAGAGTTGATGTGCATTCCACATCCTTAAAAGTACATCGATTTCTTTCCCTCCATATCCAACTTCTCATCAACTTTATTATATGTTAATCAAAAACAATAGGTTCATGCACCTTCTTCTTCCATTACCCCTACTCTCTCCCTACCTCCTCCAGCCCTTATTTATTCTTCTTTTTGACTAAATACATCTTTTACTGGTATGAAAAAAAAAATGCACAGAACTATATATATTAAATTTTGATTTTGACTAAATTACACATTTTGCACCTCAATTTAGCTAAAACCAATTTTGCATAGCAGATACTACATAAACAAACTAATTTCACAACTTATCATATAATTGTTATTTGTGAAACAGCACGAAGTAAGACCACCACTAACATCACTTTTATTGTGCACCAATCACAATCTACCATTTCAACAGTTGTAAAATTTGTTTCCATTAGATTTATTAATTTTACAAATGGCTATCTAATTGGTGCATTGCTTTTTAAGGCTAATCAGATCCTGCTGCCTAGCACTGCCAAATTCTACCACCAATGAAAAATCAGAATGACGCCCAACTCATGATATGTATACTATGCATTAGCCTGTAACAAAATATATTGCAAATGCAGAAAACTGGAAAGAGTGTATAAGATCATGGGTAGATACAAGAAATAATTGAGATACACTACTACCACATCATGAATCAATCACACCTCTTGGGAAGACAACCGCTTCGAACTTTACAGATCATTCTTCATTAAAAGGCCTTAAAAAGTCCCAACTCAGAGATTTGAGCCACCCCTACCAAGCCACCTATGCAAGACAACAGATTAATTTTCATTATAAAAGCCCTTACAAAATCCCAACTTGGAGATTTCAGCTACCCCTTCCAAGTCATCTTTGCAAGACAGCACTGTTGATCAGCTCGTAGATCTGTAAAACAAAATCCCCTTCTCATTATCAACTAATACAAGTAAATTTAAGATATCAATCTGCATATCCATGCATTAGTATTGCAATTAGTGATTACCACTCATTTGCTCCAGTATTGCTCAGAATCAGATTTACATGAAATGTGTCTAAGGGGCCCTCTTGGGCTTACTTTGACAAGGCCATTGCTGCATAGCTGCATCTTTCCTGTAACATTGTGTAACTATGTCCTCTAACTCAATTAAACCACATCCATATCTTCCCTCAAACGAAGGAAACTTATGTCCATAGCATTTGGGATAACAGACATTTGCATCATTATAATGAATAATAGAATACTAATTATAATTACAAAGTGGAACATTTGTTTATTTATTATTTTATTTTATAATATATATTATTATGAATAATTGTTTAGAGAAAAAGTGTAGTAGACTTGACTATCACTTGTAAAACTCACAAACCTGATCCCTGCACAAACATTTACAAACAATGTTCTGCAACCTTTGTTCACGAAACTCATGTAATTTCCTTCCTGCAATTCTTTCTTTTCAACCAGGTTGCTGTTAGTAACTAATTTTCAAGAAATGTTGATCATTTTCAACAATTATCATCTTCTTCTGAGCGTACACAACAAATTTATTGGAAGTGTTTCCAGAATATCATAGTCAACTACATCATTAAGCATACATACTAAATTCATTTAATCATGTTTTTCTTGAGAATAACACATATATTAGACGCTTCTTTAATTTTGGAAGGAACTCCTAGATAATTCCTTGACACATTGCACAATCAGTAGTCTAACATATGTATGGTACTGCTATTCTATATGCAAAGAACAGAGTGAAAGACGCCATGTGTCACTAGTCATTAGCAGTTATCCACCATGACGAAGTACAAAGGGAAAATTCCTAGAGGGAAAGGAAGTAGAAAGTAGAGTAATGGAAGGGAGCCAGTAAAATTCTGTCCCAATTCTTTAATATAAATTGCAAGGGAACAAGGGTTATTTTCAGTTACAAAGTAGGACTTCTACAAAAGCAAGTCATTACTTAAAGTGATTACATGGATGATAAAATCACTAAAGAGTACCTAAACATCTTTTTTTTTTTCAATAGGTAAATTGAGGAAGGGGAAATGGTGGGGTTTGAACACCAGTGCCCAAGCACCACAAGAGCTACTGGACGCACTTGGGGCATTCCTCGAACCCCATTATGTTTTCCAACTTCAAAGAAATAATCAGAAATTGTGATAAATTGAAAGAAACTTATCCATAGATATAAAAGACAAACTTTTAAGCAAGACATAGATATGCAATATAAAAGAAAGGAAAAAGTTTACCTCCAAACCCAATATGTGGAGATTGATAAAACCATCCATGTTACTTATAGTCACATGACCTATTTAATGAGTAATGTGACTTGTTTCAAAAATACACGTGGAAGGTTTTATGAGTCGTCATGTAATGGGTTGAAGGAGATCACTCCAAACCGCTTTTGATGAAAACCTAATCATGGGGAGAAAAAAAAAACTATAACAACGTGCATTTTTTTTCAAACTAGAAGTTTAAAAGAAGACCGTCAATATCAAAATTGCTCTCCCACTATTTCAAAATTGGCACAATATGCCATAGATCCCAGCAGGCCAGAAATGAACCATATCACTGAACCAAATATCATAATTATACCATTAGGTGGTCATGCATTGTCTAATGTAGAAAATTTGGATGCAGTTCTTGCCCCATCGTTTAAGGGAGAGAAATGCAGCAAACCCCAGCATCATCTTAAGACCTTTAGAAGCAAGGCATGCAAGCCTCCAATTTTGGCCCTGGAAAAAGCAGGTATTCATCAATAGCATTCTTAAAACAGAACTCCCAGTGCCATTCAAATTCTGAGGAAATCAAGCCATAGTCTATTAAATCCAACAAAATGTTTACAAAAAGGAGTACAAGATAGATTTCTTTTACTCCTTCGCATACACAGCAAATCAACTAATGTTATAACTTCACCATAATGAAATTATATATACAATGACGGGAACAGATAAGCACAACTTCTATAGTCCAGAAAGATCTTAATGACCAGGATTTGAACTCCGCACATGTCAACCAGTAAACAAGTGAAGAGCTTCCATGTTTTTATAAAAACAAAATTAGTCAATCAGCCAAGCAGCATGATAACAGACGGGCATAATGGTCTAACATTTTATGCAAATATAGACATGCATGTTGAGAGAGAAACATTTCATCCCCATTTCCAGAACATAAGATGAAGAAGCTTAGTTTTTTCCCTTATTTTCAAAGTGACGAGCAGCAGATAGAGAAGTCCATAAGATCTTTCTGAAAGGATATGGCAACCAAACTTTCTAATTATTAAAAATAAATTGAAGATTTTTTCTGGAATATAATTACATATCACAAAGCATCCCTTAAAACAAATATATAAACAAGAAAAAGAAAAAGAGGAGGAAAAATAAACTGCAATGAGCCTGAAAATATTCATTCCTGTATAAGAATATTTGGTACATAATTTCCAGGTTGAAACACTGAGACCAATACTACAAATGTAACCATTCCTCCTGCTTCTTACAATGATGTGATGCCATTAAAGACAACTACCGAATATCCTACTCTAATCCTCCCTTGCCCCGCCAAAACAAAAATCCATTGATTACAAGTTAACTAAGACGAAGGCCATATCCAACTGATTTTAGATTCCGTATCTCCATCAAATGTTCATCATTTGAAATGTTGAGAGAAACACGAAGATTTGTCAATTGAGCTTCTTGTTCCCAACTTAAGGGCCCAGAAGCATATATAACCTCTAGAGTGCTGCGATAATCATTCAACTCTAATCTATGGGTGCTTGTTGCTACATTATCTTTCGAAGAGAGGGAATATTTTCCTTCCTCATCTCTGCAATCATAATAGGAATCAGCATCACTACTAAGGGTATCGGTATCTTGGGCAGGGCATGCTAAAATTTCACCTGATAACCTATTTGGACTATTAGTAACAACACTACAACTACCAACAGAAGATGCATCACTATCACACTGAATGGGTTCTGAAATTCCTCCATGAAAACACAAAATAGAACCATTCTGATTTACCCTTTCCAATTCAAAAAATCCAGTTGTTTGTTTATTAAAGGAAGTATGCATGTATTTTTCACCCAGATTTACTCGTGGGTAAGCTACAGCATCTACCTTTTTCAGCAAGGGGGATGGAGACTCTGAAATGACTCTTTGTTGCTTGCCCTCATTCTCAATTGCTCTCATTTTTCCAGAATATGCTTCAGTATGAGAGGAGCAATAAGGGGATGCTCTCTTCAATGTTCTACATGAGACAATATGAGACTCCTGCAAACAAGTATTGTCTTGAGCAGCTAAACAAGTATTTCCTGCCTGCATCTTTCTCCTTGTATCAAGCTGTGGAAACTTAGGGGACATCTGATGACAGTTCAAGCTAGATGGCTTGTTGAACTTCACAAGCTCACAATTCTGAGAACCCTGTGAACAAAAGCCAACACCAAATTAGTCAACGCAAAGGAAAACAGATAAACAGATTCTGTGGCTCTTGTTTCCGAAAACACAGTGACAGCTATGATAGGCAATTGAACTTCTAAATTAGAAGTATAAACTAATCATTACCTATCACTCACATAGAATTAGCCATCTGGCTATTAACACTAGATTAGTAAGACAAAATTGGACTCAAACTCAAATATACTCAGGAATAACTTCAAATTAACAATAATGACCATCCAAAAACAAGATCAAAGTAGAAAATTACCTTTCTGATCGCAACCCATTTGTCATCTTGCCAGATTTGACGCACCCGGATGTTGGATTTGTGAACTCTGAACTTCTCATAAGATCCCAATAGCCTAACCAAATGATAATTCCCACCCAAAACCTTCAAAATCATAGCCATTCTCCAAGAAACAGCATCAAACACTTCTGCAACATCACCAACTGCCCAACCTTCCATACTTTCCACGGGAGGAGGGCAAGGCCTAATAGCCTTCCTTGGCACTCTCTCCAAAACTGCCTCACTTCTCAGTTCAAGAGAACCTTCATACATAACGCTGTAAGTGTGGCCATTACCAGAGATAATCTTAGCACAATGCCACTCTCCTGGAGGCACCTGTTTATTCTTTAGTACCTCCACTTTACTCCCCTTCATGAATCTCATGATTGCTATGCTAACCCAGAATTCAAAATCACAAAACCTGTAAGAACCAATAAATTAAAAGTTAAAATCAGACAAAAACCTCAGTATAATAAAAAAAAAAAAACTATAACTTCCTAAACTTGATTTTTATCCAATAATTCTTAATACTGAACAAAAGTTTATCATGGGGAATTACTTGGTGATCAAGAAAAGAACCCTGAAATCAAATGCTACGACCTAAACAAAATCTTTCAAAGGTTTGAAACTAAAAAATGGAAAACCAATCAGAGGCTAAGATCTCCAAAAAGAAACAAAATATAGAATAGTAAAGACAAACAACCAACATGGAATTGAAATCCCAGTTACATATGTATGTAATATGTTAACTGAAAAGGGCAAAACATCTAAGTCTAACGAAATCAAACCATAGAATAATCCTTAAACCCCTCAAATATACAACAAAAGTACTCAGTCAAATAACATTAAATATAAAAATCAAAACAAACAAATCATATGCAAACACAAAATTTCAGATTAAAAAATAAAAAATAAAAACTTTGATTTCTTAAGCATACAGAGAAAACATCAAACTTCAATTACAAAAGAAATTATGAATAGCAAAAAAAAAAAAAAAAAAAAAAATTTGACTCATTAGAGATGAAGAAACTGACCTTCCTCTCTCTATGACTGCGTTTTGGATTTCCGATGGCTTCCTCGAAAATCAAGAGCTGTGTGTGTGTTTAAACGTGAGATAGGGTTTGTTATTGATTGTGAGATCAAATAAATTTGGTTTTACAATTTATATAGATATCTCTCTCTCTGTTGTTGTGCGTCTCTCTCCCCCTTCGTGTTTAAGTTTTATCTGGAGTTTTGGATCCTCACCCTTTCTTTTATTACTTTTAGGAAAACAAAATCTCAACCATAAAAATTGCTTTATTCTCACGAAAAAATATATGTGTATATTATCTTCTTCTCTTTTTTTTTTTTTTTAATCTGAATATTATCTTATTTTTAGCTACCTCACTTTTCACATAGATTGAGATTATCAAGTTTGTCAAAATAAAAAATTGGTAACAAACCTCTCTCTCTCTCTCAATTAAATATTTTTTTTTTTCTAAGTTAGATTGTAAACTTATTCCTCAAGGACCTCAACTTTAGGTATTTGTTTCAAAATTGTCATTATACTTAACCAATGCCACCTTCATAAAATGGAGTCTATGACATGACATAAATTTCGTTTAACACATCAATATTTTCATGAAACGTCTAGTGCTTATGTGCACTAGAATTATAGGGATGCAGATATGTGTTAAACACTTGTAACGTGTTCACATCTCAACGAGTTTAATATATCGGAATAGTAGACCCAATTCTTGCTCTATTTTCATCTATAATATGTAGCTTAATTGGCATCTCTTCATGCACAAAGTGCTTAAGGCAAATATACAATTCTTAATTATTTTTCTCTCTACTCTTCTTTTTCCCCTCCCTCTTCTTCAAAAATGCAAACCATCTATTCCGCTTTATGCACCACCAATCATGATGTGTCATGTGTTTTATTATTATTATTTTTTCTATTTTAAACTTTTGTTATTCTGTAAAGAAAGTCAAACGAATACATAGAAAGTTGTGATTGGTGGAATCATGAATTGAAACACAAAACTTGTCTCTCTCAGTATGAGACTTCAAAAGAAACTAAGCTATTAGTGAAGGCTATGTAACAGTCAGTCAGCATGAATATCCTAATTAAGTTGGAATTACCATGGACTTCTGAAATGTTGGGCAATTCAATTTCTTCATTGTATGTGAAATCTGAAGCTCCCACAATAGTGTTTCTATTGGAAACTTGGTTGGATCATAGGGGTGGTGAGTAGATTCACTTGAAAGTAGGTTTTTAGAATGCTTTTATAGGGGACAAGGTTTAAGTGTTGAGATTCTTTTGCTATAGTCTTTGGCGATCGACAAAATTATTATTATTGCATACATTGAATTATAAACTACCGTAAAAACACGATTTTAGTTGTGTGTCCTGTACACAATGTATAATATCACCACTCTTTATGGCCAATCTAATGCCTTCCGTGGTGTGGAGTATTGGTAATTGCTTTGTAGGCTGCATGCCCAAAGCTCTGTGTTGTGGTGTTGTCTATGTGATTTTAATGAGCTACTATGGGCAAATGAGAAGAAAGGCAGGTGGTTCGACGGTCCACTAAGACAAACACATTTCTTTAGATAGCTTTAGATGATTATTGTGGGCTAAGAGATACAAGGTTCTAAGGGAACCCCCTTTACATGGTGCAACAATTGCCTTGGCGATCATTAATAGTTGAGGGAAATGTGGATAAAGTGTTTGCCTCCTGTAGTTGGATGATGCCATGATGGTGCATCCCTAAGTTACTGTTTTTCATTTGATGTTGTCAGTTTTAGTGTGGATTTGGATTGCGCTCAATGTTGCGGCGCGTTTTCTCCTTTGCGTTTTCCTTTTTTTTTTTTTTTTTTTTTGCCCGCTTTTGCTGACTTTATGGGACAAAAAAAATACTGTTCATGACAGTGCGTGTACTGTTCACACACTGTTCATGTACTGTTTATGCCATATTTAATATTAAAAATGAGTCCCACGGTACTATTCACACATTTAAAAATTATTTTGCTATAGTGTTTTCAGCAACAATTAGTTTTTAGCAACTTTCAGCAACAATAAGTTGTATCCAAACGGATCCTTAGACCACCTACATGCTGTTGTTAATTATAAGCATGCATGGGTTAGTTCAAAAACGAATTTCTACATTTGAGGAACATTGGACACATCGTGAGGAGTGCAAAACAGTGATTAGGCAAGGTAAGGAGTTTATTGCCGAAGGGAATGATACGTATCAACTCCGCACAAATCTCAAACATTAATACAGTTCTTTTTGGTTAAATCGTGTCCAACAGAAATAATCACTTATACCTCAAAATGACTAGTCAAGTTTTAATTGAAACTCATTATAATCACTTATAAATTTAAAATTCACATAGCAAAAACTCGATATGGGACTCAATACATGCCCACACAACACAAGTTCAAACAATCTTTTTGCTTAAGTTTCAATTATTAAACACTTCGACAAATACTTAGGTCTCGCATCTTTCATTGGACAAACAAAAAGTGTTCTCCGACATCAAAGAAAGAGTGCCGATTCGTGCCAAAGAAGTTGAAGTAGCGAAAGGAACAATTGACATCACGAGTAGGGTAGCAGGTATTACTAAAAGTAAAAGCCATAGCCCTGGCCATACCCACATATGCAATATGTTGTTTTCAACTTCCTAAACTTGTGTCAGGAGAGTAATGAGCAAGTTTGGTGGGGCCAACTAGATAATGACAGTAAAATATATGCTTTAACATTCATATCCAAATTTGTAAAAAAATACTTATTTTACCCTCTAAAATACTACTTTATATATTTTACTAATTTAACAATACATCCAACTATAGTTATTAAACCCAAACCGAAAATTGACTTGGTTTATGAGTTGGGTCATTGGGTCAATCAGTGGGTCATCGGTCGAACGGTAAGGTCAAATAAAAAAAATTTAAAAATTAAATATATATAAAATTAAGTTTGAAAAATCATAACCTAAATATGTAAATTAAAAAGGAAAAAAAAAAGGCTTATGCCTAAATTAAACTCACTATTATAATTCAAAATCAATGTTTTATAAGCAATAGCATTAAAAATTCTATAAAATTCACAAGCAAAATAAACCAATGTCATAAGATTTCAAACAAAGTTTTTGCTAAATAAAATCTTGTTACATGTCTTAAAATTATGTATATTAAATAAATAAAAAGGAAAATCCCAAACTCTTGTTTAAATTACCATATTATCACACATTTAAATAATAAAAAAGTCAATATAGTAGATCTATTAATGTAATTTTACCCAATTCACAAACCCGACCGGGTTAATAAAACCTAAGCGGGTCACACAGGCTGCTTAAAACCCACCGGGTTACACAGGTTTTGATCAGGTCATGTACTGTTCCAATCCAATTGATCACCCGGCCCGGTCTATGCACCAGGTCACCAGTCCAACTGGCCGAGCCGAGCCAAGTTTAATAACACTACACCCAACATTCCAATTCTTATTTTTACATACAACCCAACAAAATAATATAAACTACTCTTCTGTCTCTCTCTCTCTTTCTCCATTGTGAAAACAAAAAATATTATTTAATTTTTAGCAACTTGCTACAGTAAAGTTGGTATCAAACACTGTTACAAGTTGGTATAATTTTTTACATAAGACAACTCGAATGTTGCATGTTTTTAAGGGTTTGGCCGTTTGGGTTGTAAAATAGCAATTTGAGGGGTTTTACACCCCCAATGCTAATGCTAAGTGGAACTGCTTATGCCTCCCAAAATCAAGAGGAATTGGTTTCCTCAGATATGCAGAAGTAACATTATTGGTAATATAGGGTTGGTATTTGTTGCAAAACATGAATTCCTTACTCTTCCTCTTCCGTGTGATGAAATCAAAGTACTTCCCTGATTGCTATTTTATGGAGGCTAGGGTGACAAAAAATGCATCATATGCTTAGCAGAGTATTCTAGAAGGCAGCCCAGGTCCTTGAGATGAGGGTGAGATGGCAAGTTAGTAATGGGCAGAAAGTTAGGATTGGGGAGGATAGGTGGCTTCCAACCCCATCCACGTACAAAAGTAGTGAGTCCTATGGTTTCTCATGGTGGAGGACTTGTGTTGATATTCTCCCAACCAAAACTTATCTCTTGAAGCATAGAGAATTCCCTGATAGAAGATGTGAGATGGGTGGGAAGGGAGGGGACAGTGCTCTACGCGATTTGGCTATGGAGGACAGCAAAGCTAGTCTGGAGTGGCAATGAGCTACCCTTCACAGAGCTTGCCCCGGCTCATTCCTACTTCACGGAATTGCTTGGTGCAGTTATGAAATCAATGTTGTTGTCCTTCTGGTACTGGTTTGTTGAAATACTAGCTGTTACTCCACCATGGATTGTACAAGCTTAACTTTGAAGTTTATCAGCAGTCAAGGTTGAGCATGACCAGGTTGGGTGCTATTGTCATGCATGACTCCGACGGACAAGTAGTTGCGGCCGTGGTGTTGCAGTAGCGGTATGGGGAACACATAAATATAGTGCTGGAGTTGCTGCAACATGTGGTCGATTTTGGTGAAAATTGTTTTGAAGGCTCTGAGCACAGGTTCTAAGGGAGTTGCACAACCAAGCTCCCTCATCCATGCAGAGCCATCTGGTGGAAAACATCAAGCAGCCTAAATGGTTTCCATGGTTTGTTTGGGGCCGAAAAGCTCAAAGTAGCTCTGGCTTTAGCAACATACATTTTTTCAATAGTGTTCTAATTTACGTGTGGTGTCCTTTATTTTTAGGAACCCGGTGGCCTCTAATTTACCAAACTTGTAATGGAGTTGTGTTCAGTTCTATTGATAAAAAACAAGAAACCAACAAACAAAACACACACACACATAGCTTAACAATACAAAGACTATTGGATTGATACAATAGTGTCTTGGGAGGTTTTTACGCCTTGAGGAATTTTGCTTTTGCATGTCATTAACAGAATCACGTCTTCTAGAGCATTTTAAAAGAGTGCATTTAAAACCTGTCGACATTTGTTTACCTTCTCTTACAAAACTGGCAATATCTTGAATCAGTAATAGGCTTCTGACTTCCCCTCCAAGTCATTGCCATAGAAGGATGGGATAAAAGTTGGGTTGCTACCTAGGTCCTAATAATTTCAAAGTTGTGGCATCATTTGATTATTAAGTTAATCACATCACATATCTAGAAAATTAGTTATGGGTATATGCGTCATTGGATGGAAAAATCTGCATCTGTTGAACTAATGGTTCGGCAAATAGATATCGGAGTAAGGGAGCGACCACTGCTATACTTAAACTGTTACCCAACAATGCATACCTACAGCAAAAGAAACCGAATCATTACAGATTAACTTAAGACAATCTAAATCATTACCTATTTAACTCAACGCAATCTTCTATAATTAATCTGTTTAGAGGTAATAGCTGATTTTGTAGACAGCAGATGCAGTTCCAGAAGTAAAATAATAGCTAATTCCATTTTTCCACCACCTAAAAAAATAGAAAAGAAATCTATGATGTGCATATATTATGTATAAACATACCGTTGTCTAAGGCTTATCTGTTGCGGGAAGTGAAAATCTTCCGGAAAAGAATGTAGATTAGCAACCTAATTGTTTGGGGGTGGGGGACCTCTGTCAGTATTAGGGAAAAAAATAAAATTGGAGAGAGAGAGAGCAGAATGCACATACCTCCCTAGGAGTAAAAAATCGAAGACACTGCTCCTTCAATGGGGATGACTTGCCTTTCTTCTTTGGCTGCATTTGCACAATTTACACAAGTCATGGCTACAGAAAGACATGGAAAGATCCTATTTGAAGACCCCAGCGAAAAAAAAAAGGGTAGCAAAATCAAGAAATATGGCTTTTTTTGCACAGACCAAATAGAACAAGATGTAACAAAATTATTCAGAGTTTTTTAAGACATGGTAAAATTTGACACAAACAGCCTCATGTCAATATCCAACCCAACATTTTAAAACCATAGCATGATGTTGATGCCTAAATTGACTATTTGGATCAAACTAACTCGGCTGGGTCAAAATGAAAACACTAACAATACCATTAAATATTTAATATCAGAGGTGCTTGAATAATATAAACAGCAAGCTTAATTTTTTATTTTTTATTTTTCTCCTGAAAAAAGCAATTGGGTTTTTTTTTTTTTTTTTTAACAAACCATCCAATTAGCTTAACTTGTAGCCCCAGTCGGTTCTAAGCATGTGATTCTGAACCTATCCACAGATTAAAGAAATCCTACCTGGACAGTAGCCAAAAGTGAGCCAGTCCCCTTCACATACCGATAATAACTTTTAGTAAAACAACAGCAACGCTTTGAATCAGGATAAACAATATCTAAAGTCTGTCAAGGATATCTAGAGAAAGAGATTCAGTCAATATAAAATATAGTAAATCAGGGACGTCAATGATGACAAGCAAAAGAAATTAAGGATACCCATAGCACTTCCCCACCGCTCTATCAAGCTTAATGGAACAAAGTACTGGTCTAAAGAGCTACCAACGTGCTCATTCCCCTTATCATTTTTCTCAAGATCTCCAAAAGCTTCAGTAGAAACATGGGTGGTGTCCAGACAACCAGATTCGGTATCTGATTGGTTGCTATGATTTTCGAATTCAAGAAATTTCTGTACTGGCTCACATGACTGAAGCAATCTATCCCAGTTCTCTTGTGATTGATCATGTTCATTGGCCACTGTGTTATCATCATGCCCAAATAATGGGATTGGAGACCGAAGCAGCTTGTTATTCAGGAAATGATTTTGAAAACAAGAAGGTTTTCTTTTTGCCTGTAAAGTGTAAAGTAGACAAATATGGGTTACACAAATCGATTACAATTCTTAACAAAAAGAGTTGCCAAATTCTGAATAACTTGAGATCTTATATAATAAATAGAAACATAATCTATAAACGTGATTAGCCACCCATCAATGTTGAAACCAAAGCTTCTACAGTCAGATTGAAAATTAATAAATATATCAACCCCATCACCAGCCATCTACAACAATATCACCTTTACAGAATAAGTGGAAAGGTGCCTCCACCTCAGTTTTTAAGCAAAAACATTACTTGGCCAAAATGCCAAAGAATATAAGAATCCATTTCATAAACCTCATTAGCATGAACCTACTTTCTGAAAATAGGAAACCAAAGGTCCCTCCTATAGCGGCCTTCTTTGTATGGACTGCAGCATTGGGTAAAATTTTGACAATTGACAATTTGAGGAAAAAGGTATGGATTACAGATTGGTGTTACATGTGTAAATGTAATGGTGAATCCATTGATCACCTATTGTTGCATTGCCCTATTGCTTCAGATCTGTGGTCCATGTTTTTGGGTTTGCTTGGAGTATATTGGGTGATGCCAAAATTTGTTGTTGAATTACTAGCCAGTAGGCGAGGTCAGTTTGGTCGTCATCGGAATGATTGCGTTTGGATGGTTATCCTTATCCCCCATTGTTTGATGTAATACATTTGGATGGAAAGAAATAGCAGAAGTTTTGAAGATACATAAAGAACCATGCCTGAACTCAAGTTATTCTTTTTTAGAACTTTATTGGACTGGTTGTCAGCTTTGAGGGGCCTTTCTTTATTTCATGTTGTTGATTTACAAGATTTATGTAATTTTTGTAACTGATTGTTTACCCCAGTATACTTCCAGTTCTTGTATACTTGGGTGACCTTTTTTTTTAATATCAGTATTTCTTTATTACCTATAAAATAAAAGAGGGTAACAAAAAATCAATTACTGGACAATTATTTACCTACCTATCTATGTTTGGAAAACTTAGAAAGGAAATAGCTTACTTCTCCAACTAAAATCAAGCTACCAAAGCTTGACTTCAACTATCCAGGATATGGTTGGTAGATAATTTTTGGGCCAATGAACTATGGCTCAAATGGCACTTCATCCCTCAATAGAGAATGAAGAGGAAGTGAGGTCATGGGTTGAAGACCCATTGGTTGCTTGCTTTTGTAACTCCTACAAATCAAAAAAGAAAAAGAATAATTTTATATATATATATATATATATATATATCATTTTTTAGATTCTGTTCTTCCTAGGGCAATTTTGAGTCTTTATGACCAAAAATTACTGTCCTAGATTTCAGACATTAACATTAGAGTAACCAAACTGAGTTCATTGTAATTTTAAGACAACTATTAGTAAAATCTCAATTTGGCTCAAAACTGACAAGGAAGTGATTGAGCGATGACAATCAGGAGGTGGGCTTGGAAGCAGCCATCCGGTACTTGATTAGACAAAAAAGGGGGAGGGAGGGGGAGTTTGGTTTTTCATGTTGCCCTATACTTTCGTCATTTTGAATGGGAACAGGTACAACCCAATTCATCCGATTACTACAGGGAGGAACCCCCAACTCTAGCTAAGAAGCACCATCCATCCACTTCCCCTTTTCTGAAGGGTTTTTTTTTTTTGGATGAGTAACAAGTTTTATTATGTCAAAAAAAGGTATAGCCCAAGTACACATGAAGTGCACAATAGGTTCTCCCACAATTAAAGTTTAAACTCTAAAATTTCAATGATCAACCAAATCTAATAAGTTTGAAAATGGAACAATCCTGCCACAACTATCCATTCAAAGAAGGATCTGAGAAATACCAACTTCAGATCTATTAGTCCATTCGCATCCCTGAAAGCTTCTAGAATTCATTTCCTGCCAAATGCACCACATTAAACAATGATGAATAGCCTTCCAAATTTTGATGCACTGATGTCAACCAAATCTAACAAAGGCTCATTAACCAGTGTTGGTGACCTGGTCCCATCTAAATGACGTGCTAGGAGGGTTGGCTTGGTGGTCCCACTGTTTAAGTGGCTCACAAAATTTGAACCTATGCACATGCACTTGGTAGCAAAGTTTTGAATTTTGCTTTGCTAAGCGTTTTGCTTTACCTAATGAAATGGAATATTTCGGCACACATCAATCCAAATACACACACCATGACAACTTTCTCATTCATTCTCCCTCCCTCTCTCTACTTATAAAAATTAATATTTAAGTCTTTAACCACAGAGAGAGAAAGAGAGAGGATACCAGGCAAAAATAACGAGGCCTAGAATATGGGACGCCAAATTGCAAAGGACTCAAAATAAACTCCTGTATAACAAAGTTTGTCTTTTCCAATATCTCAATCAATTTTGTGTGAGTATCAGATTTCTGCAACCAAAAAAAAATAGTACAAAATAAGTAAGCAAAAAATTTATTGAGTAGAAAAGAACAAATATTTGCAACCAAGTGAAGAAATTAAAAATTCACATATTGAGCAGAATTATGAAGAACAAACCTCAAATCCAACAACATTTTCCACAAATAACATACTTGGAGGCTGAGAAGTATGTGGTATAAGTTCAAGAATCTTGAGAAAAGAAAATGCCCTAGCATCACCAGAGTGCTTCTGGAGACCTAATGGTACGATGTCTTGTGAAACTATTGACCAATTAATAAAATAATCTATAAAACAAGAAGCAAAAATGATTCACCTTGTCGAGTGTAGGGTTGGCAAGGAGGAGAAAGAAGCCATGCATGTGCCCTATAGCTGTCGAGATCAGCAACAGTCAGGCTCTGAATATTTCCCTATGTCAATCAACATATTTGAGAGGAGAAATTTTGTCACTTTAGAGAATTCTATGTCTTGACAAACCAATGATAATAAAAAGGGAGCACTTAAAAAGGCAAACTCCAAACTTTTGACAACCAGAAATTAAGAAATCCCCATTTCTGAGCAGCTCAATGTACAGATATTTTTTTGATAAGTCCAAGAATAGATTTAAAAAGGTTGTAGCCAGTGCACAAAGTTCCAGTTTTTGCAAGTTTTGGAAGAACTCATGGTAGGCAACCTTACCCCCAATTTTTCTTGGAGAGGCTGATTTTCAGACTCAAACCCACGACCTATCACTTTTGGTGGAAGGCACTTGCCATTGCACCATGGCCCAACCTCTAAAGCACATATATAAACAACTTGAAAAATGAGTGACAAGAATTAGTAAAATTCATTTTCTTCAATGACTTACAAGCCTGACACCAAATACTCAAAATTGGGTAGTGATAAATATCAACTACTAACCAGGACAAACTGTAAGCAACCAAAATTTTGCATTGAATGTGAAAAAACTCAATTAACTTCAATGAGTATTAGACAGTATAATCAAAATGAATATTGTAGCAAAGAATTTCACTGCACAAGATCATTACAGTTGTACTTGTACACCACACTTGTCCTTATAAAGCAGTGAAACTAGAATATTGAGTACAATATTAGAGTACCCATTTGATTATACTAACAAGTTATACTTCTGAAAGCAAAAAACAAAAAACAAAAAGCAGAAGCAGTGTTTTGTGAAGCAAACCTGATAGGGACGGTGACCAAAATTGTGTTGGTAAACATCATTTGCTTTGTCATTTATATCAAAAGCTTCCACTACTTTTGCATTTACACCCGCCTTCATTAGCGAGTACCTCTATAAAATTTTACATTAAAACAAACAAAACAAAACATTAATCTTAATTTCAACAATACATACAAATTTATGTTAATATATAAAAGAGAGAAGAAACTTTTAAGGTATTACCATGCCACCAATACCACTGTAGAATTCGAGGACCTTCCATGGCTGCTCGTCTTCTTCTTGCTTCTCAGAACCCAGCCCCGCCATGGGATCGTCTTCTCCGCCGAGAGAGAGAGAGAGACACACACACACACAGAGGTTGTCTTCTAATCTTGTTAGGCTTTAATTTAGAATTTTATGCCTGTTTTCCCAGATACACCGTTTTTTGAGATTTCTCCTAAAACGAGTTGTCGTTTTCTCCCACTGGATCTTCTCTACAGGCGCCGTAGTATTATAGTGATTGATTAATTTTTATCCCATAAATCTAAGGAAACAAAAATTTTCAAATTTAAAGGAGAATTATTAGTTTACATTACACTGTCAAGATTTATATTATGGGGTACAGAATATTAATAAGGTAATCATGCACATGTCATACTCAAGGCCAAGGAGGCCAATACAATTCCGAGGAGCCTGAACATTCAGATGGTAAGGATGGAGAGGCGGGCCATGGCTGCGTCAATGGCATTTTGTAGGTGGGGGCCACACTTTAGAGGAAGAGTTTCAGAGAGAGAATTAGCCCTGATGTGACTAAAGGGATGGTAGCTGCCACCACATTTAATACATTCTACCAAACCTCCTAACCGCATTTATGTGGAGAATACTCCTAAACAGTGCTACATTGGTTGCCACAACTCACAGAAAGTTTAGAAAGGTGTCTGATGGGACAAGCACTCGAGTAGTGACCTGCATAATCAACAAATGGAGGACCAAGATTAGCTAAAAGGGGCTATATAACGTAAGAAATCCTCCAAAGAGGGGGGCAGAGAACTTGTAGAAAAAAAAAACATTGTAACATAAAGAACTAAAATTGTATTCAAGTCTAAAAGTAATATAATCAAGAACTACCCTCCTCGGACTTCGACTAAGGAAGAATTTCTTTACATAAAACCTGCTTGTCTTTGTCTTCTTATCTTCTTATTCATTGTGAGTGTTGTCCAATCCATTAAAGCCTAGTTTTTCAGTCCACTCTCTAAAAATTCGTTGTGTTGGGCTCTTTGGGCCTGAATCTTTCTACCTTTTGGGCTCAAGAATCAAAACCTGCCCTTACAATTGGCGCCGTTTGTGAGGAATACTTGAGTTTTAGTGAGATCAACATTTAGCTATGGTGGGTTTAGGTCCCAACTACAAAGAATCTATTGGTTCCCAGCGCCAGGATCATTTCCTCAACCTTGAACGTAGGAGAGATCGTGAAGTTAGTGTACATACCACTCAAACCAATAAGAGCCAGTCTCGAAGTAGGAGTCATGTCTCTCATGAAAAGAATACTAGAAGCATGCAGTTGGAGATTGACTGCCTGCAAAGGAGGTTACGTCGCGAGCGATGAAGAAAGACTCCTTCAAGCTTTGACCCTTCCTTTGAGGACAATGGGGATGGCAGCTACAAGCCTAGGTCAAGGACTCGTCTCAGTGAATCTTTCTCGTATGATGAGGATTGTCATCATAAGCGGAGAAGTAAGAGTCCATCTCGCAAAGGTGTGGGCAATGATGCTATAAGTAGGGCTCTGAACTAGATTTCTAAGTCACCTTTTACACCAAGGATTGAAAGAGGAAAACCTCCTCGGCGGTTTACTTAGCCAACATTCACCATGTATAATCGAAGATCAGACTCTTTGGAGCATGTTAGCCACTTCAACCAGAGAATGGCTGTCCACTCCAAGAATGAAGCCTTTATGTGCAAGGTGTTCCCATCTAGTTTGAGGCCCGTAGCGATGAGGTGGTTTGATGGTTTGAGGGAAGGTTCTATTAACTCTTTTAGGGAGCTTACTAGGGCGTTTGGGGCTCGCTTTGTTACTTGCAGTAGAGTTCTTCGGCCCTTAGACTCCTTGTTGTCTATGGCTATGCGAGAAGGGGAAACCCTGAAAATGTATTCTGACAGATACTGGGAAATATTTAATGAGGTAGATGGGAACTTCGATGATGTGGCTATAAGGACTTTCAAGGTCGGCCTACCAGCCAAGCATGATTTAAGAAAATCTCTAACAGGGAAGCTTGTTAGGAGTGTGCGTCAGCTTATAGACTGCATTGATAAGTACAAGCGGGTCGAGGAGGACCAACAATAAGGGAAAGGGAAAGCTAAGGTGGTCCTGCAAGATAGAAGGGATTTTAGGTTAGATAGATACAACAGTAACCGACCTCGAAGGGATTTTGCTGGGCAATCCGAATTTATTGCTACTAAAGTGGTCAACACTATGTTCCGAGAACCAGTGCACTAGGTTTTAGAAAAAATTAAGAACGAGTCATACTTTACGTGGCCAAATAAGATGGGGGAAGACCCCACGAAACGCAACCAGAGTCTTCATTGTTAATACCACCAGGAATGAAGGCACACTACTGAGGATTGTAGGACTTTATGGAGTCGTCTGGAGCAATTGCTGCAAGTGGGGAAGTTGAAACAATTTCTGTATCAGCCCAATGGGCAACATAGTCAGGCTGGGTCGAGAACACAAAGAGATACTTCTTCAAGACCCCCGCTGGGTACAATTAGCGTGATCCTTGCTGCTCTGGGAAGAACCGGCTCTTTTCCATCTAGGGTGATGTTTATAGATCGACCATTTGCCGAGGATTTGATTCCTGATCAGAAGAGAAGCGGAGTGGAGGTCTGACCAGCTTTGAATTTTTCCGATGAAGATAATGTTGGGACCTCATAACCACATGATGACGCCTTGGTGGTTATCCTAAGGATTAGGGGATACGAAATGAAGAGAGTGTTGGTAGATTAGGGCAGTGGTGTAGAAATCATGTACCCTAATTTATACAAGGGGCTTAGATTGAGACCGGAGGACCTAACTTGCTACAACTCCCCTTTAGTGCGTTTCAATGGGAGGACTATTATCCCAAATGGCCAAATTAGACTACCAGTGCAGGTAGGATCAGAAGTGGTGGAGGTAGATTTTATTGTGGTGGATACATACTCCCCTTACACTGCCATTGTGGCAAGGCCCTAGCTTCATGCCATAGGGGCCGTTTCTTCCACCCTACATTTGAATGTGAAGTATCTGTCTAGGGACTAGGTTGAGGAGTTGGTGGGGAGCCAGTCTATGGCCAGGCAGTGCTTGGTGGCCGCAATTAGGTATTAGACTAGAGGTGAGTCCTCTGCCTTTGCTGGGCGGGATTTATAGCAATTAAATGTGCTAGTGTTGTCCACGGATGTAGTGGCAGAAGGGGCAAAGTGTGAGCAACTGGAAAAAGTTTTCATTGGCGACGATGAGGAGAAGTTCTTTCAGGTCAGAGTTCAGCTGCCTCCTTGGGAAAGGCAAGAACTGATAGATTTTCTTAGAAAAAATATTGATGTATTTGCGTGGAGCGCCTATGAGGCCTCTAGGGTGGATCCAAATTTCATTTGCCATCGTTTAAACATCAATCCATCTGTCATCCCCAAGAGGCATCCGCCTCGGTGCTCATCTAGGGAACATTCTGATGCTATCAAGGGGGAAATGCTCAAGCTTAAGCGGGCTGGGGCCATAAAGGAGTTATTTTACCCTGAGTGGCTGGCCAACGCAATGGTGGTGAAAAAGAAAATAGGGAAGTGGCAAGTATGTGTAAACTTTACATATTTAAATAAAGCTTACCCAAAAGACTATTTCCCTCAACCTCGGATAGATCAATTAGCGGACGCAATTGTAAGCCATCCTCAGATGAGCATTTTGGACGCCTTTTAGGGCTATCATCAGATACTGTTGGCTCTAGACGATCAGGAAAATACTACTTTTCTTACACCCACTGGGAATTACCACTACAAAGTAATGCCCTTTGGATTGAAAAATGCAGGGTCTACCTACCAAAGAATGATGACTAGGATGTATGAGCCTCAGTTGGACAAAAATATTGAAGTGTATATAGATGATATGGTGGTCAAGAGTAAAGTAGAGTCTGACCATATAAATGACCTCGAGAATATTTTCGAGATACTGAGGAAGCACAAATTGCGCCTTAATGACGCTAAGTGTTCTTTTGGCGTAGGCTCTAGCAAGTTTCTAGGTTATATGGTTACCCATCGCGGAATTGAAGTTGACCCTAATCAGATTAGAGCAATTAACAACCTGCAGCCTCCTCGAAATCCCAAAGAGGTCCAAAAGTTGACAAGAATGACTGTTGCTTTGAATCGATTCATTTCTTAGTCAGCAAACAAGTGTAGGCCATTCTTCCAGTTGTTGCATAAGTGGAAGGGATTTGAATGGACAGAGGAATGTTCCTCGGCCTTCTAGCAATTGAAAGAATATCTTTCTCGGCCACATATTATGTCCAAGCCCGAGGAGGAGGAGGTTCTATTTGCTTACATTGCTGTAGCCTCTCATGCAGTGAGTCTGGTACTGGTACGAGTTAATGATAGGGTGCAGAAACCAGTTTATTATGTGAGTAAATCATTACATGAGGCAGAGGTTCACTATTTACCATTGGAGAAGACCATCTTGGCAGTAGTACATGCTACACAGAAACTCCCTCATTACTTCCAAGCTCACACTGTTGTGGTTCTAACCCAACTCCCTCTTTAATCACTACTTCGGAAAGCTAATTACATAGGGAGGATTGCAAAATGGGGAACGATCCTAGGAGCTTTTGATATTAAGTATATGCCTTGCATTTCTATAAAGGGCCAAGTCCTTGCGGATTTGGTGGCTGAGTTTGCTGAGCCTTCGTTAGAAGAAAACGATGAAATGCCAAACATAGACAAAAAATTAGTTGGGATGATCTCCTTACAGGAACCTTTATCTTGGAAGGTATACGTTGATGGCGTAGCAAATCAAAGGGGGTCTAGAGTAGGGCTAATTGTGGTATCTCCTAAAAAGATCATCATTGAGAAATCCTTAAAACTGTGCTTCTCGGCCTCGAATAATGAGGTTGAGTATGAGGCCTTGTTAGGGGGAATGGCTATGGTTCAAAAAATGGGAGTAAGAACAGTGAAGGTATTTTCAGATTCGAGATTGGTTGTAGGCCAAGTGAAGAGAGAACTGGAAGCCAGGGATGTGAGAATGCAGGACTACTTGAATCAAGTAAGGCACTTGCAATTAGGTTTTGAATATTTCTCCTTACAACAAATCCCAAGGAACAGAATTTACCTCGAGTTATCCTGGTTGAAGATCTATGCAAGCCTACTGAGATGAAGGAGGAGAAGGTCCTTATTCACCAAATTAGGGTAGGGCCTAGTTGGATTGATCCTACTGTGCAATTTCTTAGGGATGACATCTTGCCCGAGGAAAAGGGGGAGGCTAATAAAGTGCGAAGAAAAGCTTATCGGTTTTTGTCCGAGGATCGAAAGTTATACAAGTGCTCTTTTTCTAGGCCATATTTGCTATGCATTCATTCTGAGGCAGTGGACCCACTCTTAGAAGAGCTACATAAAGGGATTTGTGGAAGTCATACAGGGGGCATGTCACTATCTCACAGGGCCCTTACCCAAGGGTGTTGGTGGCCAAATATGCAAAGGGAAGCACAAGAGTACGTGAAGAAGTGTGACTAATGTTAGAGATATGCCCCAAATATCAGCCAGAGGGTGTCCTCAATCCTTTATCTAGCCCCTAGCCTTTTGCTCAGTGGGCTTGGACATTGTAGGGCCCTTCCCTAGAGCAGCAAGAAATAGGAGGTGGCTGTTGGTCGGCACTAATTACTTCACTAAGTGGGTTGAAGCCAAGCCCCTGTTAAATATCAAGGATATGGATGCCAAGAGATTTGTATGGAAAAATATTGTCACTTGGTTTAGGATCCTTCATACCCTTGTCTCGGACAATGGGCTTCAATTTGATAGCAAAGCTTTCAGAAGGTATTGTTGTGAACTGGGTATCAAGAATAGGTACTCAACTCCAGCCTATTCACAAGGAAACGGACAGGCCGAGGCTGTTAATAAAGTCATAGTTAATGGACTTAAGAAGAGATTGGACGATTCAAAGCATAAGTAGGTGGAAGAGTTGCCACAAGTTTTTTGGACATATCGGACTACCCTTCGTCAAGGTATTCAAACTCGGACCATTCATTAAACCATAAAAGAGAGAGGTTCAAGGTTTTTGAGGTCGAACCATGGTCGAACCGTGATGACGTCATAATTAATTTAATAATTAATTAAAACCTAAATATAGATATTAAATTTATAAAACTAGCAAAATTGACTAATATATCTATATATGTGAGGGAAATTTAATGCTTTTCAAGCATATATTTAATAATTAAATAAGAAAGTTAATAAAATAAAATAATAACCATGAAAACATTAAAATTTATGATTAATTTTTGAAGTAAAGTTGAATATCTTTGAAAGATTTTAATTATAATTTTTTTTATTTCTTGTAAGAATTGGATAATTTAATTAAGTAGAATAAAATTGTGTTAAGTTGTTTTTATTAAAAAAAAAAAAATGCTAAGGGGTTGAACCGCATGGTTCTTGCCATCGGTTCATGCGGTCCAACCCCGATTTTAGGAGTTCACGGAATTGCCACATATGCACGGTTCTCTATGATTAAAAAACCGAATATCAATCCAGTTCCCAATTTTCACGGTCCGATCTCTCGATCCAGTCCGGGTCTGAAAACTTTACCCCTCGTAGGTCCATAGGGGAAACCCCATTTTCAATGACTTATGGGGCCAAGGCTGTAATTCCTCTGGAGACTGGATTCCCAATGCTGAGGACAAGCTTATTCACTCCGGGCAGTAATGACAACCTACTAGAAAAGAGCCTGGACCTAGTTGAAGAATAGAGAGAAAATGACATGGTTCAATTAGCATACTATCAGCAGAAGCTCAAACAGGGGTATGATTCAAGTGTGAAGTTAAGACCATTGGCCCTTGGAGACTTGGTATTAAGAAAGGTTATGGGAACTGCAAAAAATCCAGCATGGGGAAAGTTAGGGCCCAATTGGGAAGGGTCATACCGTATTACCTCGGTAGCTGGTATAGGTGCGTACTTTCTAGAAGATCTAGACGAAAATGTTGTACTGCAACCCTGGAATGTAAATAACTTGCGAATGTACTATTATTAATAAAAGGCAGCTCTACCATGTTTTTATTTGTGACATTATATGTTGTCTTGATTACTTGTGTGAATATTAAACAGAACCTTAGTCATGCCTGGCTCTTCGGACTACATACCTTGGATAAATTAATATTCTTGATTATTTATGTGAATATTAAAACAAAACATTGGTCATGCCTGACTCCTCAGACCACATACCTTGGGTAAATTAATATTCCTAATTACTTGTGTGAATATTAAACAGAACCTTGGTTATGCTTGATTCCTCGGACCACATATCTTGGGTAAATTAATATTCCTTGTTACTTATGTGAATATTAAATAGAACCTTGGTTATGTCTGGTTCCTCGGACCACATACCTTAGGTAAATTAATATTCCTAATTACTTGTGTGAATATTAAACAGAACCTTAGTCATGTTTGGCTCCTTGGACCACATACGTTGTGTAAATTAATATTCCTGGTTACTTATGTGAATATTAAACAGAACATTGGTCATGCCTGGTTCCTTGGACCACATACCTTAGGTAAATTATATTCTTGGTTACTTGTGTGAATATTAAAACAGAACTTTGATCATGCCTGGCTCCTCAGACTACATACCTTGGGTAAATTAATATTCCTGATTACTTGTATGAATATTAAAACAGAACATTGGTTATGCCTGGTTCCTCGGATCACATAACTTGGGTAAATTAATATTCTTGGTTACTTGTGTGAATATTAAACAAAACCTTGGTTATGCTTGGTTCCTCAAACCACATACCTTAGGTAAATTAATATTCCTGATTACTTGTGTGAATATTAAACAGAACCTTGGTCATGTCTGTCTCCTCGGACCACATACCTTGGGTAAATTAATATTCCTGGTTACTTGTGTGAATATTAAACAGAACTTTGATTATGCCTGGTTCCTCGGACCACATACCTTGAGTAAATTAATATTCCTGGTTACTTGTGTGAATATTAAACAGATCCTTGGTTATGCCTGGTTCCTTGAACCACATACCTTGGGTAAATTAATATTCCTGATTACTTGCGTGAAAATTAAACAGAACCTCGGCCATACTTGTCCCTCGGACCCATGCCTCAGGTAAATTAACACCTTGCAATTTCACCAAGGATGGGACCTCGGCATATTCATCATCATGAGAAAACGAGGACTCACCCTGGGTTTTGGTTAAAGAATTCTAAAGGTACATTCATAAGGTACTCTTAAAATGAGAGACCTCAAACACACCTTTCTCTGCTAAGTATTTTATTATACAGATTTTAGTACCAACACATAGTCTTTTTTCTCAATATTTACATGGATTCAGTTTACTTGGATTAGCAACAATTCATTACTGTTAGCTTCTTGTCAAAATATTAGTCTTCACCCTTAGAAGCTTTATTAATCTAAAGACAAAACAGTTACCACAACTAATCAGAGACAAATATTGCAAAAAAAAGAGGAGAAAAACAAAGGTTCACTTGCCATAAAGCAAAAGTCAATATTATTTCATTGATCAAAAGGGAGGTAGATCTTAAACATGGCAAACTGCCACAACAAAAGAAAGTTACATAAAAAAGAAAAAAAAAAGAAAAGAGAAAAAAAGAAAAGAGAAAGGTCCTAGGTTAAGCCTTGGTTGGAGGAGAGTCTTCTTTACTGCCTGGCTAGGAGACAAGAAGGTCAGTAGCCTTTGGATCAACTTCCTTTGCCTTGATAATAGCATCCTTAGCCTTGGGATTAGCCTCCTTTGCCTTGGGAGTAGCATCCTTGGCCTTGAAAGCAGCCTCTAGGCCTTTGGTCTCTAGCAGGGGCTTGGCCTCCTTACCTTTGCCCTTGTTCTCTGGCCGAGAACCACCCTGGCTAGCCCCTTTACCCTTGGCCACTTCCACCCCCTAACCTTGGTCACCAGCCTTGCCAGGCCATTTGGAGGTCTTAGGAGGAGGAAGAAAGGCATGGGTGGTAGAGAGCTGCTCAGGTGTAGTTGCCGCAAGGGCAGCATCTGTTCCAAGGCCTAGAAGTGCTGCTGGAGCTTCCCGGAGGTCTTGGGGATAGTAGATATTTTCAGCCTTCCTCCACTTCGAAGCAGCAGGAACTCCAGCCAAGTTGAGTGCCTCTGTCCACACTTCCTAGCAGTATTCCCTGCAGACCTCGGTCAGCTTCGCTGTTAGGTGGGCCTCGGTCTCCTGCACCCCAAGGTCATAGGATTTCTGCTCCGAAGCCTCCGCAGCTTCCGTAGCCGCCCAAGCAGGCTCCTTGGCCTTCTCCAATTCTGCCTTCAGATCCAAGACCTGCTGTTTGGTCATGGCCAGCTCTATCTCAGCATAATGGAGCTTTTTACGTTGCTCCTCAGCTTGGTCCTAGGCATTCTTCAGGCCAGCCTCAACGCTCTTTCGCCCCCTTTCCTCAATAATCAGCTTTGTAGTGAGCTCCTAGTTCTTCTGCTCAGCTGCACCCAAGGCCTTGCTGGTCTCGGCATGAAGGTTGCCTTCGAGCCTAGCCTCATTTTGGGCGTCCTTCACCCACTCCTGGGCCATAAAAACCTCCTGGATAGCCTGCAAAAAAACAGTAGAGGAATGTTTTATCAAATAAGGAAAAGGTAACCTAACATGGGGTTATTAAGGCATGTTGAGAAGCTTACCAAGGCCAGGTCCCTCTTCAGAGATAGAAAGAGGTCCTGCTACCTCACATTCTTTAAGGCAGCCATGTCCTTCGGCAATAGAAGGAGCTGCTCCAGGGCATTGGCAAAATAATGGGTGCTCCCTTTCTAGAACTCCCTGATGGTGGAGTTCCACGGAATGGCCGCCCCATCCAGCTCCAGCTGAGAGTTCCACGCTAGATTCTGTGGACGCACCTCGGCCATGTGCCGCTCATCCCTGCTCTCTACTGAAGAGGCCTTCCCCTTATCCTTGGCCGTCCTTGGAAGCTTGGGAGGAACCTCCTCATTATGAGGGACTAATTCCCTCTCCTCAACCACTACCTTGTCATTCTTTCTCTTCTTCAGATTAACAGGCGGGAAGGGGCTAACTGAAGGAGGAGGAGGAGGAGGAAGAGCAGGAGGGAACTGAGACCTCGATGCATCTTTGGGCATCGACCCTTTGGCCCTGTTCACGAAGACCCCTTTTCTTGTCTAGTGGCGTTTCTTCTTCTTCTTCTTCCGAGCTGCTGTCTACACGCGCAACGATAAACCCAGAAGGACGGATGTCTGAAGATTTGTCAAGCTCGTCTTCCGAGTCCGAGAACTGGATCACAGGCTTTCCTTGCTCCTCTCTCCCTTCCTCGAACTGAAACTAGTCTATCTCAATCTCGAGTGACAGGCGTAAAGAAGCTATCTCTTCTCCTGGAGCCGCTACTTCACGGGGAGAACGATGGGAGTGTAGCTCAACTTGCACAATGTCTTCTCAGGCCAAGAATCCGAGCATCAAGACGTCAATTCGAGCCAGTTGATGATTACCCGCTCTAATTGCGTTACCCATGTCTTGAAACTTGTCAAATAGAGGCTTGAAGTCGAGGATGAGATGAACGGCTCTCAATTGTCTATCCTCGCTCACAAACACCTCAGATCTTAGTATCTTGTTAAGATCGGGGACGTTGACAAAGTTAAGGTTGGGAGACACGTATCTTTTATCTGCAAAATAGCCAAAAAGCAAAACCACAGTTAGCAAAACAAGCCCTCAGTCAGAAGGAAAGAAAGAAGAAAACTACAAAACTAATTCTCGTGTTGAAAGACCTAAACCTAGGGTACCTCACCTAGTGCTCTCTCTTGGGTTGGGTAGTGAAGACCATCATACCATTCACTTGAGGCGATTAGAAAGTCATCTTACATGCCTTTGTTGGATTTAGGGAGACACGAGACGAGCCTAACGACAGGAGACCTAGACTTAAGGTAATAGCCCGAGTTTGCAAGCAGATGACACTCGTACATCCAAACAACGTTGTGCCAGGTGAGGCCCAACCCCATTTGCTCATTGAGAGCATCTACACTACCTAGGACCCTAAA
This sequence comes from Quercus aquifolioides, assembly GCA_019022515.1. NCBI lineage: Eukaryota > Viridiplantae > Streptophyta > Magnoliopsida > Fagales > Fagaceae > Quercus > Quercus aquifolioides. The sequence goes on from CM032327.1 coordinate 81,464,529, forward strand.
CAGGTTGGGCGCGCATTGGTGGGGACATATCCTATGGGCGATCAGGTAGTCCCTGGTCACTCTACCCATGAAAAGCCTTATTCCCTCTTCTATGAAGGCGATCATGGGAATGACGACCTCCCATTCCCTTCTGTAGGTATGCCACTCACCCAGAGGGTAATACCGCAAGGAGACCCCCTAGAAAATATGATACAATGCCCTAAACCCCTCCATACCCATTGGGGTATCCACTAAATGAGCAGACCTACCCATCAAAGCAGACTAGGGGGTGTGAAAGAAATTTTTGTGAAGAAGAAGTAGAAAACAAAAGGCCAAGGAGACTGGCCGAGGAGAAAGGAACCTAAGAATGAAAAAACTTACAAGAATAAACACAAGAGTCACTTCTAGAGCTTCTTGAAAATTTGAAAAGCCTTGAAAGTTTGAAGATTTGGGAAGTCTTGAAAGTTCAAAGATTTGGAAAGTAGGAGAAATGAATCCCCCAGGCGCCCTATATAGGAGGTGGAGTTGGGCAGGAGTTACCACACCCCAAAGTTTAAGGAAAAATATCAACCGTAGGATCTTCATCTCGCTATAGGACGTGGGAGAGAAGGTGCCATATGAAGCATTTAATGAAGCGTTGTGGAATCCGAAGCATTAGGAACAGTTACAGGACATGCGGAGCGATGTTTTCACGTGGGGAAAACAAAGAAGCGTGTTAATCATCCAAGGTCAAAACCTCATTTTTTCTCCTCGGACAAGAGATAAAACTAGAGTTTTGAGGGGCTATTGTGGGGTACAAAATATTAATAAGGTAATCATGCCACGTGTCATACCCAAGGCCGAGGAGGTCAATACAATTTCGAGGAGCTCGTACATTCAGATGGTAAGGACGGATAGGCGGGCCATGGCCGCATTAATGGCATATTGCAAGAGGGGGCCACACTGTAGAGGAAGAGTTTCAGAGAGGGGGTTAGCCCTGACATGACTAAAGGGATGATAGCTGCCACCACATTTAATACATCCCACCAAACCTCCTAGGTGCATTTATGTGGAGAAGACCCCTGAACAATACTGTCTTGGTTGTTGCAACTCACAGAAGGTTTAGGAAGGTGTCTGATGGGACAAGCACCTGAGTAGTGACTTGCATGATCAACAAATGGAGGGTCAAGACTAGCTAAAAGGGGCTATATAACGTAAGAAATCCTCCAGAAAGGGGGGGGCGGAGAACTTGTAGAAAAGAAAAACACCGTAGCATAAAGAACTGAAATTGTATTCAAGTCTAAAAGTAATATAATAAAAAACTACCCTCCTCGGACTTGGACCGAGGAAGAATTTCTTTACATAAAACCAGCTTGTCTTTGTCTTCTTATTTTCTTGTCTATTGTGAGCGTTGTCTAATCCATTGAAACCTAGTTTTTCAGCCCACTCTCTAAAAATTCATTGTGTTTGGCTCTTTGGGCATGAATCCTTTTACCTTTTGGGCTCAGGAACCAAAACTTGCCCTTACATATATTATACTATCAAAATTTATACAAATGTGTATAATGTTTTACACGTTTAGTTTACAAGGTAGATGTTATATTAACAGTACAATATAAACTAATAATTGTCCAATTTTATTTATTTTTTAAAAAATTGTCTAATTTTTAATTAGAATATAGCAATTTTATCCCAAAAAAAAAGGTGCATAATAAAATTTTAACTTATTATGATTGGTCCTATAAAAAAAAACTTATTATGATTAAAATGTAATAAAATAATTTTTTTTTAAACCGTAATAAAATAATGTTTAAACTAATATGAAAGTGTTATTATTAAGAGTATTATATATAGCTTATTGGAATTATTTATTTCTCCCAATAATAAGAACTTGTGCTCAAATCCCCCTCCCCACTTATTATAAACAAATATAAAATACACTTCTATAGTTTGGGGTTCTTTTGATTTTGTTCCCTAAAATTTCAAAATTTTAATTTGCTCCCCTAAAGATAGGGAGTCGTTTGATTGGCAAGTATACAAGGGCTCCTAATTTCTATTTTTCCTTAGGGTTTTACATAAACAACCAACAATATCTACAAACTAGGGTTTAGAAATTTAACATAAAACTCCAAAAAAAAAAAGGGGGATAGTTAAAAAGTAGCATAAAATTAGTGTTTCTTGTTTCTATCATTTCAAGTTTCTGACATTATGTAGCAATAAATTAATGGTACATGAGTAGAATTCTTGTACGATGCACAAATTAATTAAAAATTACATGTAAAATAAGAAAAAAAGAAGACATGTTAGTAATATGAAATAAAAATTATTTTAATAATTAGTGAGTCATCTGGGTAAATTAATTGTCTTACTAATTAATTAGTTACATCTTACATGACAAAAATGTTGGTGTGGGTGTATGTTCCAAACACTTTTACTATTTATTTTTCCTAGCCATTGAAAATTTATGAGTAAAATAGCCATTGGACAATTATGATAAAAATAGTTGTTGGGCAATAATGGATAATATAACCGTTGAGCTTTTATGGGTTATTAGTAACCAATAACTATAGACCATTATTGTCATGAATAGCCTATATAGTTATATATATATTTTTAAGGAAATGCAATAGAGGGTTGTTCTTAAACCTTCATGAGTGGAAGTGCGTCCATCTTGAAGGTTAACGCTATAGTCTAATTCTGGGAGGTTGTTTGGTCAAGAGAATCAGTTGCACCGAGTTTTACTCCGGGTGGCACGAATCAACCTTTAAGGACAACGTTTTCACAGCGTGATTCAATATTATTATGAGATTGTTTTAAACTTCTTTTTATTTTATATCCTTGCTAATTATTGAGGATATTATTTGTTTTATCAAAACTTGTTTATTCAATAAAATATTTCCAACAAAAAATATATTAATTTTAGGTGTAAAAGTAAAACATACATAGAGCCACCTATTGCAGGCATGACATGTAGTATGTTTTACAATATTAAAACACAAAATTACAATAGATGATCAAAATCAAACATAAAAAATTTATTTTAAGTTTCTTGAAATATTTTTGTAATAGAACTATAGTTGGAGTTGAATTTAAATTTTTTAAAACTTAGGTAATTAATTTTTTACCCATAAAAAAACTGACAATATTAAATTTAAATTTAAATTTCTTAAATTTTTTTGGTAAAAAAATTTAATTGAAATAGAATTTTAAATTTCATTAAAAAATAATATATATATATATATATATATTAAACCGAAGTTTTTGACTTAACTTTGACTTTTTTACAGCTCTCACATTTTTACACATCAGCATTATTTAAATAAAAAAACAAAAATTCTGATTTAGTTCTAATCCACAATATTAAAAAAAAAAAAAAAAACAATTCGACTAAAAAAAACACAAAATAAAACCTGACTCTTTTGACTTCTTTTGCTTCCTTTCGTCCCTATCTCAAAAACATTTCGACTAAAAAAAAAAACACAAAACAAATCCCGACTCTTTTGAGTTCTTTTATGCTTCCTTCTGTCCCTATCTCCCTCTATATCATAAGCCATATACAAACCAAAACCAAAATAATCCCATCCCCCTCTTCAAATACAGTACACCCATAAATCACAAACATAAGCCAAACCCACAAATCACAACCACTACCATTACAATACCCTCCTTTGCTGTGAGATAATGAAGGTGTGAGAGAGAGATAAGGTAAGAAGTCAATTTTTTTATTGATTCCTTAGTCCGAAATTTTTGCTAATCTCATTGTCTTCTCTCTTGATGCTCCACCCCCTAGACAAGACTCTTTCTCCTCCCAAATTTTCACCTCAATCCCAAAACCTTCCTAGATTGGTGAGAAAATCATGCCAGTGATGTAATTTTTGTGGTGGTGGGTGTGGGTGTGATGTAAATTTTTCCATGAGAGAATGAAGATGAGAAGTGAGAGAGATCAGTTACTTTGGGGAGAGAGAGAGAGAGAGAGAGAGAGAGAGAGAGAGAGAGAGAGAGAGAGAGAGAATATAAAAAAATAAAAAATAAAAACCTTTTGTGACAACTCAATCACAGTTGTGTGTTTACAAAGTTATGCAAAAATTCAATCCAAAATTGATGAAAATTTTAAAATTTTGGATAAAAACTTAAATTGAAACTTAGATGATAATCTTTATTCTCCATTCTTCTGCGTTTTCTTTCTTCTTCCTTCTTAGGCATTTTCTTTCTTCTTCTGTCATTGGTACCTAAAACCAAAAGTCTAAGTTTTTTTCTTTTTAGCGGAAATGCACTTTTCATCCCTATGTTTTTCCCTGATTCCCATTTTGGTCCCTACATTTTATTTTTACCGCATTTAGTCCCTATTTAGAAAAACGCCATCCATTTTAGTCCTTTCCGTTAGTGCCCCAACGGCAAAATCCCAAATGGCAGACGAAATCATTAAAATAATAAAAAATTTTATTTTGGCATTAAAAAATGCCACATCAACATCTAAATTAAAAAAAAAAAAAAAACTTAATTTATCAATTTTAACTAAATAACAAAAATTAAAACAGAATTAAAAACCAAAAATCACATGAATTGAGATCTAAGCGTCTTCAACAAGAACACAAACCCACAAACCCAGATTTAAGAACACAAAATTAAAAACCAAAAATCACAATCTCAGAAAATAAAAACACAAAATTGAACATCAAATCCACATTAGATTAAACATGAACATGAAATTAAACATGAACACATTAAACATTTGAACAAGACAAACCCAGAAAATTTAAAACCCAAAAAATTAGCATAAGATCCACATCAATACAAAATTAAACATGAACAAATCCAAAAAATCAAACCCCCACACCACCAAAGCATTAAACACAAAACTCAAACCCAGATTTTCTGGCCCCCAAACACAAAAACACTAAACTCAAAACCCAGATTTTTGGGCACCAAAGAAAATAGAAGAAAAGAAAGAGTGTGATTTTCTCATCTTTCCGAGAAACCAACACAAAATCAACTTAAACCAACATAAAACTCAATGATCCAAAACCCAACGATCAACGACCCACCGATTTGAAACTCAACTCAAACCATCGATCCGAAACCTCCAAACCCACCAGATCCACCACCTCTGTTCTCTACTTCTGTTTCATTGCAAGGAACCCAGGCCGAAGCTCCTCAAGCTTCAATCATTCGCCGTTGACCACGACAGCCACGAACAACAGTGAGTCCTTTTTAGGCTTGGTTTATGGGTTTCACATCAAGTTCTTTGCCGATGATTTCTTCTTGCTCGTGTCCGCCTGGGTTTCAGTTCCCCCTCATTTTCCTTCTCATCTCTCATGTTTGGGATCGAGCTCAATGAGAGGCTGAAGTGCTGAACCAGAGAGAGCAAAAGGGAGAAGCTGAACCACGAGAGAGATAGAGTGTGTGTGTGTGTGGAAGTGGTGGGTGGGTTTAATTTTTTGGGTTTATTTTAATTTTTTGGGTTTGTGTATGCTTAATTTTGTGTTTGTTTTCTAAGAAAAAAGAGAGAGAAAATGTCAAATAAAGGAAAATGTTCTTCTTGTTCTTAAATCTGGGTTTGTGTTCTTGTTGTTCTTGTTCAAGATACACTTAGATCTCAATTCATGTGATTTTTGGTTTTTAATTCTGTTGTTAATTTTTTTTTTAGTTAAAATTTAGATGTTGACGTGGGATTTTTTAATGCCAAAATAAAATTTATTATTATTATTTTAATGGTTTTGTTTGCCACCTAGGATTTTGCTGTTGGGGCACTGACGGAAATGACTAAAATAAATGGCGCTTTTCTAAATAAGGACTAAATGTGATAAAAATAAAATGTAGGGCAAAATGAGAATCAAGGCAAAACATAAGGACGAAAAGTGCATTTCTGCCTTTCTTTTTCAATAAAGTTGTCTACCACCAAACTATGGTAGACACTACCCCTTCCCCATGAAAAAGTTGGACATATGGCCACGTTGCCACCATTCATTTGCTTTGAAATTTTTTAAAACTTTTTTTTTTCATTTAATTGCTTTTTTAACTGCATTATTTATTGGATTTGACCTGACTTTTTTTTTTTATTTTTATCCTAAGTATTTTAACACATACACAGGGTGAGGGGAGATGGGAGAATGTCTTAAAGAAACTGACTGTAGTATATATCCAAAAGGGCCTATTTGACCGGACTTTGATTCCTAATGGCTAATACTACAAACCCACGTATTGGTATATTAAATTCATATATTGTTACTGTAAATTTAAGATTTATATCATAAATTAAACAAATGCATATAATATGTATAATGTTTTATATATTTATTAAAATATATATAATATTATACACATTTGCATAAAAATATACAAGGTTGTAGACATTTTTTTTTATAAATTTATTATATAAATCTTATCTAGATAGTATAATGTAAAATAATAATTTTTCTTTTTATTGTGATTTTTTTTAATAGTTAATAATATTTTGTTGATTTTTGAAACACTATAATGAAAGTTGTGATATAAAAAATACATTTTAAAGATGGTATTTATATTTATTTGAATTGTTTTAGTCAATTTTTTTATTTATACTAATTTAATATATTTATTTATATTTTAAATAACTATTAAGTTAATTATGATGTCATCACTATTCAACCTTGGTTGGACCTTGGTCTGACCATAAAAACAATGAACTTTTTCATTTTCCAGTTCTTTGAACAGTCTAGGTTTTAAAACCATGATATACTCAAAATATGTGTCATTGAATGGAAATAGCATTGTTATTTGTTCACTTTATTCTATGATTTTAGGAGGTTCTCATGAATTTAATAGTTTTTCTATTTTCTTAATTTGATTAAAAAAATTATATTCCTATTTCGTAGAATTTATTTTGAAGTCAGATCAAGAGCTTTATATTGAACATATTAAAGTCCAGGTGTGTTATCAGTTACTATTAATTTATAATGATATTTTATGATCAATAAGTTTATTTAATGCATTGTAAAGAATTAAAAATGTCCTTTATTAAATAAGCTTTTTGTTTAAAATAAGTAAATGAATCTTTTTGTTTGAAAACATTACTTTTTGTAGGTTCTTGAAGGGCTCAACCTCCCAATACAAATGGAAAATTTGAATGGAAAAACATTTATTTTCTAATCTAAACTAAATGACTATAAACTCTATTATAGAATCTGACAAAGCAATTCAAGCTTGATAAAATGACAAAAGTACGTATTTATTTAATATAGCAAAATTACTAATTTGGTATTTTACTTCTACATGTTATATTTTATTACATTCACAGGCTTATATTTGCGATACTACAAATGATTGTGAGAGCAACTTATCAAGTGAACAGAATAGTGATTCTACAAAGTTACCAAAATTATTGTTGAAGGCAATGTATAACTCACACCAACATCTGCACTTAAGAAGAACAAAATGAGTTATTTAGGCCTTGTTTGGATTTTGCAAAACTGAGTTAACAAAACTGAGTTTCGTTAACTCATAACCCAAAATCCATGGGGCCCACATAAGGAAACATTGTTTGGATGATTTTTTGTTTGTTCACTCAGTTAACAAAATTGAGTTTTTTGAGTTTTGGGTTACCAATTTCGAAAATAGCCCAAGCTTGTTTTCAAGTTATGTGTATGTTAACAGTGGCAAATTTCATAATTTTTCTTTTCAAATGGGTCCCACAGCAGTGTGTAGTTACATCATTGCAGACCCACAGAAGCTCCAATGGATACCCAAGCTCACTTCTTCATCTCACTTTTCCTTTTCCTTCTCTCAAACCCACAACACACTTCAACAACTGAAGCAGAGCTCCAGTTCTGTCGATCGACACCTTCAACCCAAGATATACACACAACTCTGTTCACCGATTTAGTTTTCCAGTGAGACGATATCTACGACCAAAAAAAAAAAAAAATTGAATCAAGAAAAAGACATACCCAGGTGCAAACGAAGCCGACCAGCACCTTCACTTGATGTGCTTAAACCCTTTCTTGAACCACCGATTCTCCATGATTTCTGATATCGTAAACTGGGTTTCAGGGTTTGTATCAAAAAGCCGAGTTAGTAGCCGAATAAACTTAGGCGAAAACCACCTCGAACACCGAAACTCACCCTTGTAAATCTTCTTATACATAGACATAATGTTTTGGTCATGATCGGAACTCAAAGTTGGGGAGTGACGAACTGGGTTTTGGTAAAGTTGGGTTTTGGCTTTTGGGGTAAATAGGATGAGGAGGGGACGGGTGGGGTTCTGATAGCACAGGGAGCAATGGTACCCAGTTCAGAATGTAGGTCCTACTTTTTGGAGCTTTTGGAGTTGAAAACATGTTTGGGTTTAGGTGCCAAACGGGTTTAGGTGATATTTGAGAATTTTTGAGTGATAGAAAATGAATTATAGGATGATGAGTGATGATATTTGAGTGATGGGTGATGAGTGATCAATTTTTTGCAGCCAAACAGGGCCTTAATGACTACTATGAAGCAACAAAAGAAGAAGATACAAAAAGTTATTTAAAATTGCCAAAAAAAAAAAATCACAAAAAATTATGAAAAACATTTTTTGTCTTTCAATTGATTACAAATTGTTATTTTAACGTAGCAACATTTATTGGATAAGAGTAAATCTTCAGTCCGGAGCTGGCGTAAATGGGTTAATTTACGCCACCAATAAATAAATGCCAGTTAGATTTGTATGGAATAATCAATACACGCACACATAATTATATCTTAATTAAACTCAAAATCCTCAAACACATATACACGATTCAGACCTGAAGCAAAAGAACAACTCCTCCGACGCTAAACCCATTCCATCTCCTCCACTCCTCTGACCACCGGAGCTTCACCCCACCGTTGGAGCTGCCGCACATGTTGTCTTTGGAGCTGACGCTGCCGCATCGGACTTAAGTTTTGTTCTTTAATGATTTGCTATTTCCCCAAACTATGGATTTCGTGATTTTGATGGGTTTGGGATAATTTTTTGGATATCAATCTGTTTTATATTGGTATGAGTTTTTTTGATTTGGCATGGATTTTGATTTTATTTTTTTGATATTTTCATGGGTTTTGATTAGATTCTTAAGGGGTAGGTTCAAACCCTAAAAAAAAAACTCTAGTTGTGGATTTTTTTTTTTTTTTTTTCCAGCTAGCTTGGATTCTTTTTTCATATATGCAAAACAAATTGCTCTGGTGTCTTTGACTTAACTATTCCAATACTTAAATACCAGAAATTGAATGTTTGTACTGTAATGGGTTAATATATCTGACTACTTAAATTGAATTTATCTTATGATAGGTGGTTGTAGTTCAGGAGAATAGTGGTAAATTCAAAGGAACAAGCGTGTGAAAGCTTCCTACTGGGGTTGTTAATGAAGAATCTTTTCAGAAGATAAGAAAACATCCTTTACATACCTCGATTGCTAATGGTTTGAGTTACATAGGAAATTGGCCTATAAAGCCAAGGTGCTAACATGGATTCAGAAGGACATTTTTTCAAAGAAATATGTTTTGGTTCCTATTGTTTGCTGGTAGGTTTCTTTCCATTAACTTGATTGTAAACATTTTGTTTATTGTCAATGGATGGGGTTTTATGATGCTACCTTGTTTCTTTGTCCTAGAGATATAATCGGATTTTTTTTTTTGATAAGTAATAAGAGTATTATAAATCAAACTGATCAACAAAAGAAAGCAAATACAAGGTGTTCATGATGGTGAACACAAGGAAATGCAACAAACAACCAAACAACAAGAAAAAACTTAAAGTGCAATACTAAGAGAAGAAATAAACTCCAAGATAGTGGAACAATCTGAGAAGCCCCAACACCTAGACCAATCAAATAAAGTCTTTTGGCATAGAGCTTGTAATTGAACCAAGGATTTCTCGGTATCCTCAAAAGAGCGCCTATTTCTTTCCGTCCAAACAGTCCACATCAAACAGCCAAGAACCATATTCCAAATGTCTGAATTAAATTTTCCCAGCCAAAAGCTCCAACAATACACCAAGCTTTTCACAGAGCCTGGCATGACCCATTGAGTCCCAAAGATCTAAAACATATAAACCCACAGAGAGTGAGCTATAGGACAGTGGAGGAGAAGATGATCCACAATTTCCTCATTCCGATGACACATACAACACCGATTCACCAAAATGCGCCCCCTAAGCCTAAGATTATCCAATGTAAGGTTCTGCCCATGAACCGCAGTCCACACAAAAAATGCCACCCTCTTAGGGATCTTAGCTTTCCAAACACCCTTCCATGGAAAAATAGAGGCAACTGCACCCCTAATGATATTGTAATAGGACCAGGTATCAAACTTGCCATTCCCTTTGAGACACCAATGAGAAGTGTCACTCCCACCACCCCTAGGGATCCGAGGTTGAATGAACTCAAGGAAAGAGTAGGCAGCCTCTAATTCCCTTTCATGAAAATCCCTATGAAAGCTCAAATTTCAAATACCATTTCTTTAGGCGTCACTGGAGCCTCTTGATCTTCTGCCACTTTGGTGAGAGCACAAAATCAGAAACAAGAACACCGTGCATGTTGTTGCTGGACTCACTTGAGAAGGCAAGCCCAAGGCAGCTTGAACCAGATATAAGAAAGTATGTATACCAAAACCTGCCTCCATGTGTTGGTATAATTGTTTATTCAATGTTTTGATTTTTTTTAATTTCCATCAGATTTGTATTGGACATCTATAAAGCAGAGGGTAGGCTTGAGAGTAAAGACCCTAATTATCAAATTCCTCTCTTGGTGCCTAAGGTGATCATTAATACGTGCTCTTGATTAATTTCCACCTCAATCCTATTGTTTTTCACTTGTATTTACATCCAGAACAATAAGAAAGTGGAAATTTTTTTATTTAATTTTAGGTGCCACAACAGAGAAATGGTGAGGAATGCGGCAGTTTTGTTCTCTACTTCATTAACTTGTTCATGGAGAGTGCTCCAGAGGATTTTAGCACTCAGCATTTTCCTTACTTCGTGAGTTTTCTCCTTGTTGTCCCGTTTATTATATGAAGTACCAAAACGAATATGTAGATGTTGTTCTGGAGTTAACCTTTCTGTAATTTCCTGCAGATGAAAGATAATTGGTTTACCCCTAAAGGCTTGAAAAACTTCTGCGAGAAAATTGAGTCCTTGAAAGAGAAAAGTGATGTTGATGAGCTTCTGTAGTTGATTTCTGACAGCTTGATAGGTTTAAGGTTTTTGTTAGTGTACTAGGAAATGTCAATTTGTCCATATATTTAATTTTTAGGATGTGTTTATGTCAACGATGCATGTATATAGGTAAATAAAGGTGCTAATTAATGATTGATTTACCATTTGGCTATTTAGATTTCTTCTTTCCTTCTTCCTCTTCTGTGTTTGTTTCCTCTCTCTCTGTCTCCTGGGAATTAAACTGATATACAGTATGAAGACGCTCCATACCTATAATGTTACTGCAGCTGGAGATGAGTAATTATAAGCGGTCTCAAAGTTTAGCGATGGCAATAAAGGCCATAACCAATTGCAGTACCAGCACAGCAGTCTCTAATTGCTACATAACTTATTTTAAAACCGTTAGAGAACTTTTGACCAAGCAGGGTGTTTTAAAGGTAAAACACTTTGTTTGATGATTATGATGGAAACAGATAAGGAGAAAGGTGGGAAGTGATCCCTCTTAAACCTATTTTGGAGTTCTCAATATTTGGAAAATTTTTGTATTGTATTTTTGTTCCTTCTCAAAGTCACTGGTAAAGACTTTACAATGTTGTGTAATTCTTAAATCATACAAAAGGACTTACAAGCTCTCCGCTTGACTTCTTAATACTATCCATCAGTAAAATTTACTGACACGACCACGTGCAAGCTCCGAATCCACGGACTTCTTCTTTCTTGGATTCTTCAATCAGCTACAAGCACCCACGCTTGTTATTCTTTAAGCTCCAATGGCAGCAACCGAGTTGATCATCAAGATGTTGATACTATCTCTACCTTGAAAACCCTAAGCTTTGTGTAAAGGAAAGCTCCTCTAGATCTCACAAGAGATTTACACAAAACAGAAAAGTATGAGCAACAATACAACAGGAGCAACTCTAAAAACGTGGCTAGGGTTTTTCTTTATATACCTAGGGTAAAAACAGAAAACCCAAAACGTTTAATGAGTCAGGGCTGAGTTGGAAAATTCTGCAGAAAAACATTCTGCCCGAAATTCGATCGATCAAGTCTTTCTTTCAATCGATCGAGCCAGGCTGAAATGCACCAATGCATTTGCAGCCTTTCGATTCCAACTTTACATGAAAGACACAACTTTGAGCAAGCCTAAACAAGACAAAACACATTGTTTTGATCATGGTTTGCCAACATTACACATTAGAGTTCTAAATACATAAATTCCTAAATCTTTAGAACCTAACAAACTCCCCCTTTGGCAATCCGTGACAAAACACAAACTAAAAGCTCAAAGTTTACAAGTAAAAACCCTTTACAAAAACAATGCTCATAAAAACTAAAATTCAATCCTAACTACTATCCATCAGTTGCAAGTGTAGACAGCAACTCAATTGAATCAACTTGTATATTCCTGAAATATTCAACAAACGCATAAACGCATGTGTGACAGAAAATAGTAAATAAACAGGTATAACATTCTTGTATGATTCACACAACACATAATAAAGACATATATCAATGAATAACTCATAAATATAAATCAATAAATAGTGAATCCAAAGAAACAAGAATCATGTATATATCATGTATATCAAAAACAATGTTACTCCCCCTAACATGAATATCCCCAAAAAAATGATATACACAGTGAAGCGCCTAGATACAATCTAACATCTCCACTAACTCCTTAAAACAAAAAACTCTCCCCCTAACTACAAAACTCCTCTACAAAACTCTACTCCCCCTTTTTGTGACAGAATGCCAAAGGGCAATCACAAGCCATCATCAAAAGGAGGTGGTGAGGGTGAACGAAGATGTGCCAGATCAGCTCGCAACGCACGGATCTCGTCAAATAAGTCCACCAAAAGCTGACCATGAGCCGCCTGGATGGTCATGACAGTCTCTAAGGTACGACGTATATCAAAGTCATCCAATGGAGGTGGAGGAACAGCAGCAGCAGCAGCATCAATAGGATCAGGAACATCCTCACCAGTAGGACTTGTAGAAGAAGAGGGAGGAGGTGCGGAACCAGAAGGCTCAGACCTAGGGTGTTTAGAGCCAACTCGAATGTGAGTAGCCCTCTGTCTAAGAAAAGACGCACCTATAGGAGCAATAATATGAACAGGCTCAAAGGAAGGGAAATCATCTAGACCTAGATAAAGCAAAATCCTATGAATAAAGATAGGATGAACAAGGGCATGAGATGAAGATGAACTCCTATACACTTCGTTCAAAGAACGAAGAAACAAATGGGGAAAACTGATAGGAGCATTAGTAACTAGAGCGTACAAAAATACACACCGCTCAAGAGGAATGGTGTGAAGATGAGAAATGGGCCAAATAGAGTGACACGCTATCCTAAAGAAGATATAATGCAACTCAGAAAGCTTAGCAGAGGTGATCCTAGGATTAGAACCCCACTGGATAGAAGACCCAGTGATGTAAGACATGACATCACTCAGCAAAGGAGACTCATCATAAGGGTAGACAGGGTGCTGGACCAAGGGTACCTCTAGAGCATCAGCCACTACCGTAGGAGTAATGGTGTACTCTACGCCTCGTATCCAACTCTTTACTAAAGTGTTGGAATCATAGACGCGGATAGAGATGTTCGAGAAGAACTCTCTAATCAGGGTAGCAGGTGGAGGAGGATCAGAAATATCCACCAAGGGTAACCAGCCCCTACGCTCAAAGTTTGCCATAATGACAAGATCTAGCTCATCTAAGATGACAGAATGCTCAGACTATATCTTCCTCCTAAGGTTCAGCTTATCATAAATCTTTTGGTTTTTCTCACTAGGAAACTTCTCTCAGTTAAAGGGAGGAGGGGAAGGAGTAGGTGTGGGGACAGACCTATGAGCCCTAGTCTTCCTAGGCATAATGCTAAGGAAAGGACAAAGACACAAAGAGAAAACCAAAAGAACAAAAAAAAAACAAAACCAAGGGCAGACTGCAAGTTAGCACAAAAAAAATATAGAACAAAAATCTATATGATGCATGAACAATTACAATGTCATGATGCATGTACTAATGCAGTAAACAAAGTTCAAATTAAGTTCAATTTCACAAAATTGGCTTGAGCATAGAGTTTCCAACAAAAACCCCAAAAATTTGAAAAACCACTTGAAAATTTTGAAACAAATTGATGAATTGAGCATTGCATAACACAACACACAGATTATAATGCCTAATTACATTAAAACAACAAGCCAATTTCATCAATTTCAACCTAATTGAACAAAATCCCCAATTCGGATTCAATACAAACCCTAGAAAATTCAATTTTTCACAAAACACAAAATTGATCAAATTAAACCACCAAGAACAAGTTTATATCATGTCCCAACAAAAACCCATTGATCAAAATCACAAAATAGGGCTTGAATCAACAAAAATCCCAAATATGAAAGGTCCGAAAATTTGAGTGTATAATGCATGAAAACATGAAAATATACTCAAAAGGAAGGGCAAAATAGTCTTACTGGCTTGAGGAAAGAGAATCCTTGCAAAAATTTCGGAGGAAAACGACAAAAAAATCACTGTAGAGCCTTGCCTAGTCGAAGAGAGAAGAGAAAATTTTGAAAAACTTTTGAAAAGTGTTTTGAATCAGTCAAAGAACAGTGTTTTAAAAAACCTGATTCGCGACATTCGATTGATCGAAAATCACATTCGATCGATCGAATCAATCCGAGACTTTTAAATGAATTTTAAGTATTTTCGATCGATCGAAAAACAGATTGGATCGATCGAAACAGACAGTGGCTCACAGCATTTTTGAGAAAAATCACAGTTTTGAAAATCCCAAACCAATTTTTGAAAATAACTCCTCAAAGCATTAAAATTGATGAAACAAAATGCATGAGTATGAGATGATATGGAATGCTTTTCCAAAAACCCAAATTTTAATCCTAGTTTCTCCAAAGAAAATTTCAGCCAGTTTCCCTTTAAATACTTAAGCAAAAAAAATATTTTGCATAATACTCAAGGTATTTTCAAACTTGGTTGGTCAGACCAAAAACACACACAATAACATATACAGTGTTTAGCAAAGAGTAACTTGTGTAGTGTGTGCAATTAGCAAAAACTTGAGATACATGTGAGGTGATATGTGAATAGAAATCAATCACAAAGTCTACAAAATTCATCACATAGAATTTAAAAGAGACTATCACCTAAAGAGTTACATCATATAACTACCACATCTCCTAGAACATAAGCTTGCAATCATGTAAGTTTCTTGAATTTTGCGTCATAATTATGTGAATTGGCATCAAGCCTAATAGTACACATCAGTTTTAATTATGTGAATTGACATCAAGCCTAATAGTATACACCAATTTTAATTATGTGATTTAACCGAGGCTACACCTTATGTTTTTTTTGTGTATGTGCTACACTTTCTCGAGCACAAAATCTTATGATATGCACTAAGGTGTTCATGATTGGCTAGTGAACAGTGGTGAGATGGTTATTTATGCTTTTCTCCAAAGGATCAAGTCCGACAGTCAAATAACATGTGACTTCAAGATTAAGACATAGTGATAAACACCATAAACATATTTCCCACACAACATGCACTACACAGTTTCAACTAGTAAAGTGCAATAAATAAGCTCATCAAAGCTAAACAAGGTACACAAGACATGTTAAGTGTAAATAAATTGCCTTGTTTTCAAAAACCAAGAAAAAATAATGTCAAACATATTTTTGCTTTCTCCTTTTCCTTTTTTATTTTATTTTATTTTATTATTATTATTAAAAAAGAGAAAACAAATAAATCCTAGAATGAAATGCATGAATGTAATGCAATGCAAATTCTAGAAAAAAAACACAAAAACACAAACACCAAAGAACAATGGTCACAGAGGAATGAGCAATGAAGCACAAGGACCATGTTAGAAAGACTCAATTAGATCGAGTCTTTTCCATCCAAAATCTTTTAGATGCACCACGAGCATTGGAGTTCTTATTCACATTCGAGTGATTTCCAACTCCAGGATTGGAATAAAGGTTCAACGCCTTTACCAATTCACCAATGAGTGCCATAGGATCTTGTGCTTGAGGCACAGGCACCTTTGGTTTGTTTGCTCTCTTAGCAGCTTGAAGCTTGTAACAGTTAGGATGAATGTGTCCAGATTTTCCACAAAAATGACAAACCCAAGCAGGTTTACCATGCATCTTGTCCTTAGAAAAGGTAGAATCCTTAGGTTTAGACTCTTTTAGATCAACCGTAATCTTCCTAGGGGGAAACTTCTACAGGTTTGACAACATCACTTACAGGGGGTTTGACAGTTTCACTCACAACCTCACTCACGGAAGGTTCAGAAGAAGATGAAGGAACAAAGTTCGTGGAATGTGGTGCAGATACAGAGATGCTTTCAAGATATCCTAAACCAGATTTCTCAGAAGGATACTTTTTAACATTCAACATTTGATCAAGTTTAGAACTAGCAGATCTAGCAACAGATAAATCATGTTCCATAGTTTTAACTTTATCAAGCAAGAGCATGTTTTTAGATTTCACATGGTTCAAAAGATCATTAGCATCAAATAACTTAACAAGCAAATTTTTCTTATCAAGCTCAAGAGAATCAATTTTCTTCAGGCCAAGTTCAACATTCATAGCATCCTTTGCAGCAACTTTGCAAAGTTTATTATAGGCCTCTTGGAGATCTGCATCCTCAGAGAGTTCCCCATCAGAAAGGTTCTCTTCAACAGATACGCTTTCATTGACTATAGCAGTAGCAGTGAAAGCAATGAAGTTTCCATCCTCGTCATATCCAAACTCATCATCAGAAACCTCATTATCACTAAGGGTTACAGCCATAATTTTACCCTTAGACCTCAAGAATGTAGGACATTCAGATTTAACATGACCATACCCTTGACATCCAAAACACTGAGCACCCAAAGAATTGTTTGAAGATTGACCAACTTTTTCTCTAGGTTTTTCAAAGTTATTAACCTTAGTGGGATCATTCTTCCTGAAGTTTCTAGGTTCAGCTGTGTTTGTACCTCTTGCCTTTCTGTTGTTATTCCTAAGAAAGTTTCTAAAGTTCTTGGCAAGGTACGCAATCTCTGTAGCAGAGAGCTCATCATCAAATCCACCAACATCAACATCATCAATAGACTTAAGAGTCATTGATTTGAATTTGTTTGCTTTGGGTAGGTCAGACTCATAGGACTGAAGAGATCCTACAAGCTCATCAACAGGGATGAAGTCCCCATCCTTGCTCTCAGTAATGGCAGTCACTTTGGGTCTAAAGTCTTCAGTTAAAGATCTAAGAATCTTCCTAACAATTTTAGGTTGATCATAGATTTCACCCAAATTAAATGCAGAATTAATAATATCATTCAATTTAGCATAGAATTCATTAAAAGATTCATCATCAGACATTCTAATGCTTTCAAATCTAGAAGTTAATTGTTGCAATTTATTGATCTTAATTGCCTTTGTGCCTTCATGCACAGTCTGGAGGATCTTCCAAGCAGTATGAGCAACCTCAACATTTGAAATTCTCTTAAATTCCTCCATAGAAACAGCATTGAAGATGGCATTCATAGCTTTGCTATTGAACCCAGCTGCTTCTTTTTGAGAAGTTTGCCACTCACTCACAAGAGTAGTGGGCTTCTCCCATCCGTACTCAACGGAATTCCAAACCCTCTCATCAATAGATTTCAGGAATGCTTTCATTCTTACTTTCCAATAAGCATAGTTATTCCCATCAAAGTGAGGAGGAACAACAAGAGAGTGTCCATGTTCCATGACAACAGGGGTCAAGGATCAGCTCAGAGATCTAAAAATCTCAAACAAGAGAGCTACCCGCTCTGATACCACTTGAACAGTTTTAGACCCCTTAAACCAACCAGTTTAACCTAGTTAATTAGCCAAGTGATTAACTTAGTCAAATTATGCAATTCTAGGTTATCACAAACATACAATCATATCAAGAATATAAAGCAGCGGAATAATAAATAACACAAGATATGATCACCCAGGAAACCACACGGTAAAAACCTGGGGAGGATTTGACCTAGCTATCCTCAAGGTAAACTGAATCCACTATGCGAAAGAATCGAAGTTCATACAAAAGGACTTACATGCTCCTCGCTTGACTTCCTAATGCTACCCACCAGTAGAACTTACTGACACGACCACGTGCAAGCTCCGAATCCACAGACTCTTTCTTTCTTGGATTCTTCAATCAGCTACAAGCACCCACGCTTGTTATTCTTTAAGCTCCAATGGCAGCAACCGAGTTGATCATCAAGATGTTGATACTATCTCTACCTTGAAAACCCTAAGTTTTGTGTAAAGGAAAGCTCCTCTAGATCTCACAAGAGATTTACACAAAACAGAAAAGTATGAGCAACAATATAACAGGAGCAACAATATAACAGGAGCAACTCTAAAAACGTGGCTAGGGTTTTTCTTTATATACCTAGGGTAAAAACAGAAAACCCAAAACGTCTAATGAGTTAGGGCTGAGTTGGAAAATTCTGCAGAAAAGCATTCTGCCTGAGATTCGATCGATCGAGTCTTTCTTTCGATCGATCGAGCCAGGCCGAAATGCACCAATGCATCTACAGCCTCTCGATTCCAACTTTACATGAAAGACATAACTTTGAGCAAGCCTAAACAAGACTAAACATATTGTTTTGATCATGGTTTGCCAACATTACACATTAGAGTTCTAAATACATAAATTCCTAAATCTTTAGAACCTAACAATACATATTCCTATGAGGATTATGATCCTTTTTATTTCATAGCTTTCATTAAATATTCTAAATTTCAAGCTATATTTATTCAGTTTAAATGATATCTTATAAATTTTAAGTTATATTTATTCACGTTGAATGATGTAACATCATCCATATTGTTAGATACAAGAAATAAAATCTTAACCATAAAATAGAATCTCTACATATCAAAGGTTAGTAGCGAAGATTAGGATGTCCTCATGGAGAATTTTTACGCCCCCAACAGCATGCTCATTGACATGGCTGAATTGAGTGGGTCTTCCTTGACTTTTTTTGGTTATATTCTGATGATTCAGTGATTCATTGGATTTTTCTCAATGGACCAAGCTTGATTGAGTAAGATGAGTTCAGTTTTGTCAAGCTTACTAGTAATGTTTACAGCCAGCTCTACCCAACTAGTACCCCGAAAAACAGGACTAAATATCAATAAGAGGTTTATGGTTCAGTGACATCTGTAAGGTTTCTAATCTCCATTCCCTGCTTGTTGTAAGCATTAAAAAGAAGAAAAAAAAAAGGGCTTAATATCAGTAGGTTGAAGTTAGTATATACAGCATGTGTAAAAACACTTTCCTGTAAAACAAGACAGTGAAAACTTCACTTCTTCAGAAACCTCACAGATGTGGCATTCCAAAATGTGGTTGATACAGCATGCTCATTGACATGGCTCAATTGAGTGGGTCTTCCTTGACTTTTTTTGGTTATATTCTGATGATTCATTGATTCGTTGGATTTTTCTCAATGGACCAAGCTTGATTGAGTAAGATGAGTTCAGTTTTGTCAAGCTTACTAGTAATGTTTACAGCCAGCTCTACACAACTAGTACCCCAAAAAACAAGACTAAATATCAATAAGAGGTTAATGGTTCAGTGACATCTATGAGGTTTCTAATCTCCATTCTCTGCTTGTTGTAAGCATTAAAAAGAAAGAAAAAAAGGGCTTAATATCAGTAGGTTGAAGTTAGTATATACAACATGTGAAAAAACACTTTTCTATAAAACAAGACATTGAAAACCTCACAGATGTGGCATTCCAAAATGTGGTTGATACAGCTTCTCCAACAACACCCCCCCCCCCCCCCCCCTTTTTGTTCTTCTTCTTCTTCTTCTTCTTCTTCTAGTGTTTACAGTATGGAAGATCTACTTCATAGTCATCCCAGTTACCATCTTTGTCACCATTCCTTTTCTTAGGGGCTTCCTGTTTAGCCTGGACTTTTGGTAGTGGGCGCCTGAAAATGAGTATATCATATCAGAAGAGACTCATTAACTCTTTGGTAAGTTTTATCATTAAGAATAATAAAAAGCTTAATCTTTATTTCCTTAAGAACAGAATATACTACCACTCAATTTCTTTTTCTATTGGTTAGATTAGGGAACATACAATTTTATTAAAAACAATCAATATAATAACATTAACTTTTAGTGTAACAAGTACCAATAAATTTTTCAGAATGCAACATCAGTAGACTTGCTTTTACAGGGAAGACTATTCACACATCTAAAACAATAATATCTTCATATGTAGGTGAATTGGCTAGTAATAGGCAATTTTTTAACCTGAATGCTAAAACTTCAACAAATTCTGTCTCAACCTGAAACAAAATAAAAGCAATAGTCTTAGATTTACTGTTTCATGTTTAAACCTACACACATGTAAATATCATACTCATTTAAGTCCACAAATTGTGTTTTTATCACTTACTCCTGTCTCTTCTTTCAATTCCCTAATTACAGATGTACAAAGGTCCTCACCCTGTGTATGGAAAATTTCAATACAGACTGAAACATTTTCTAAAAGTTTCTAAAGAATATGTAAAGAATTGCACTCAGGGTGTACTCACTTCATTAACAAACCCAGTAGGAAGCTTCCACACGCCTATTCCTTTGAATTTGCCACTATTCTCCTGAACTACGACCACCTATCATAAGATAAATTCAATTTAAGTAGTCAGATATATTAACCCATTACAGCACAAACATTCAATTTCTGGTTAGGGCTGTCCAACCCACCCGGCAACCCGCCCAACCCGCCCGAGCTCGACCCGCCGCCACCCGATCCGACGTCTCCGGCGGTCGGACGCGGGTCCGAATGCGTTCCACCCGACCCCACGCGGGTCGGTTGCCGGTTTCACGTTTCAAAACCCGTTACACCCGACCCGAACCGAAACACTCATCTTCTCCGGTGAAATATTACAATTTTTGACCAAATCCGGCGAGATCCTTCGAGATCCGGTGATGTTCTGGTGTTCTTCAGCTTCGATCCGGCCATCCTTGGTCTTCCTTCGCTCAGATCCGGTGTTCCTCAGCTCCGATCCAGCCATCCTCGCTCAAGATCTACACAAATCTGGCTTGAATCCGGCGAGATTAGGCTCCGATTTGACTTAGATCTACACAAATCTGACTTAGATCTACACAAATCTGGCTATTCTTGGTTAGATTAGGGTCCGATCTACTCAAATCCGGCGAGAATCCGTTAGATCCGGTCGGCCTTCAACTCAGATTGACGAAGAGAGATCTTCTCCTCCGCTCGTCGTCGCTCATCACCAGACTCGACCGACCCGACCGTTCGCTCCCCTGAGCCCGGCCGACTCGACCCGACGTCTCCGGCGGTCGGTTGCGGGTCTGTTTTTGTTCCACCCGACCTGAGCGGGTCGGTTCCGGGTTGGGCACAAACCCGACCCGAACCGACCCGTGGACACCCCTATTTCTGGTATTTAAGTATTGGAATAGTTAAGTCAAAGACACTAGAGCAATTTGTTTTGCATATATGAAAAAAGAATCTAGGCTAGATGGAAAAAAAATAACTAAATAAAAAAACCACAATCAGATTTTTTTTTAGGGTTTGAACCTACCACTTAAGAATCTAATCAAAACCCATGAAAATACCAAAAAAATAAAATTAAAATCCATGCCAAATCAAAAAAATTCATACCAATATAAATAGATTGATATCCAAAAAATTATCTCAAACCCATCAAAATCACGAAATCCAAAGTTTGGGGAAATAGCAAATCATAAAAGAACAAACCTTAGGTCCGATGCGGCGGCGTCAGCTCCAGAGACGACGTGTGCAGCGACGCCAGCGGCGGGGTGGAGCTCCGGTGGTCAGAGGAGAGGAGGAGATGGAATGGATTTAGCATTGGAGGAGCGGTTCTTCAGGTCCGAATCATGTATACGTGTTTGAGGATTTTGAGTTTAATTAGGATATAATTATGTGTGCTAGAGTGTATTGGTTATTCAAGACAAATCTGACGTGGCATTCATTCTTCGGACCGAAGATTTACTCATTGGATAATTGAGGATATTAGGTGTCTAGAATCCGGCTTTTTATTTAAAAATTTTTAATTGATATTTTCCATTTACTAAGGTAAAAAAATGAAAGTTTTTAAGGCTGTTTAGCACTGTCAACAACATTGCACATGTGATAACTTAAAATTTTCTTTTATTTTTGGATTTTTTTCCATAGTTAGTAACTTTTCCGTGCATCGCACATGTTAGCGAGTAGTAGTACATAAGCTGAAGAAAATAAAGATAACTTCTGCAATCAATTAGAGCATAAGCACAACAAAACTATGGAATGTATAGCCATCAATATGTTTTTATTTATGAAATTCACTAAGTACCAACTATTACATCAGATGGAGTTCGAAGAGATAAAATACAAAGCATAATAAGTACAGCAAAGCTATAGAGGGTAAAATTATTTATGGAACTCCATGACTGCCCAAAGAGTATAAGCACAAAAAACAACTTGAAAGTTTGAAAATCCGGATTCCTTGCACAAAGCCTCAAATTCTTTCTCAGTTCTCTCCTGGCCTTCAAGGTTCAACAACATGCTCATGTCAAGACGAGAGATATATTGAGAAGCTATACTTGACACTGTAGCTTCTGGCATGAGTAGTTCAATAATAACTGCCTTCCCATTATGTGGTAGTGCTTTATAGCAGGTCCTCAAAAGTTTCTTGCAGTTTTCATCATTCCAGTCATGGAGTATATTCTACAAGTGAAAAAATGCAGCCACAAAAATGATTACTTTTGAAAAAATTTACCCAAAAATTCTTTATCATCATCAACTTTAAACACAATATCCAAATTCTACCTTCATTACAATTGCATCCCCTTTAGGTATATTGTGAAACATATCTCCTCCCACGTGCTCAATACCTGCATAGAATATGAGTTGTGCTCTTCATTTAGGAAGAATCCTTATGAACAGGACCAGCTTGATAAAAGCCTAAGACAATAATTTTAAGTGATATATATATATATATATATATATATATAGAGAGAGAGAGAGAGAGAGAGAGAGAGAGAGAGATTTGTATTCAAATCTTGCTAATATCTACGTTCAATTGATTATATGATTAATTCACTTAAGTCTTCTTGTAATAAAGTTAATCTTAAGTAGGATTTCATAAATTTTAATTTTAAAATGCTTCAATGTGTATAAACAATTGTAACAAGAGTTATCAATAAAACTGTGTTAGTGATAAATGCATTTGGAAAATATTTAATCTAATCTTTTTATATAATTCACTTCATCAATTAGATTTTTTTTTTCTAATATTTGTAAAACTTCTTCAAAAACTTATAGTTTTTGAAATAAATATAAACCATCAAAATTTTCACCTAGAGTTTTTTAATTATAATCAGTTTATTGCTAGTAATGAATTTCTCAAGATATCCTTATTATAAGTGTCTTTATTATTATTATTTTTTTCCTTCAGCAGTATATTAGAATTTGATATACGCTAGTTGCTGAGCCTTAACAACAGTTCTTACCAAACAAAGATACTATAAGTTTAATAAGTAGGTGTTTAATGAATTATAAACAAATTTTATAGTAATATTATTAAGTGGATTAACCCTACTAAAGAAATTAAGAATTTTACCAGGATAAGATGGTGCATTTTGTATCACATGAGGCAAGTCAAAGTTAATGCCTTTAATGGAAGGGTACTTGGAAATGACCATGCTTAGGCATTTCCCAGTTCCGCCCCCAACATCAACCAATGATGTTAGCCCCACAAAGCCTTGGTATACCTCAAGAATTTTCGACAGGGCTATTGTGGAAAGATCAGCCATGCTCTTGTTGAACGCTATGTTGAAAGCTGGATCCTTGTCCATATATTGGAACAAGGACATTCCATGCACTCTTTGAAATTGATTACCACCTTCAAGAATGGCATGCTTCATACGTAGGCTGCAACGTATAAACAAAGCAGATAACAGAAGGAAATACAATACACAAGTAATATTATTTTGATTCATCATATATATATCAACATATGGCAAATTGGCAATATATAATTCTTTTTTCCCAAATATATAATTTACTGTAGATTAACAAATAATATATATTTTTTAATCTACAATAACGTAATATATAAATAGTAACGCTATGAAAACAATATTTTTCACAGCTACTCATAAAATTTGTCAGCTTTAGATTATCATCATTTTTCTTACACATCAATCACAATAATTTATATTATCAGTTTGGAAAAATATTATGTCCCGATAATTATTGATATTGGGATTCCTAACGGCATAAATAAGAAGTAACAGCCAGCAAAATCATTCAATTGCGATGAAATGTTACTGCCCTTTTTTGCATCATACTTTTGCATTTATACAAAATCAAGGAGACTCGTGTATACCTGGCCTCCCAAAAGGCTCGGTGAGAACTAAAAGCTGAAAGAGTAGCCAGGGAACTTCCATCATCTTTTTCAACAAAGAAGTAAGAGGTTGGTGTGAGTCCATAAAGTCTCTCAACCCTACCATCTTCAAGTGTGTGGATAGAGCATGTCAAAAGGGAGTGACTAACAAGGACTCGCAACATGCGATCCAACCTAGAAGGTGTCTCAGAATCAGGGTCCTTTGTTGGAAGCTGAGAAGCAATTTCAGAAGTTGTGATACAAGCAGCAGGGCCTGCTCTAGCAATAATCCCAAACAGGTCAAGCTCAATGGCTGCATTTAGGACACAAGAAAACATTTGGGCACTGGAGACTAGGAGAGCCTGGAGGCATGCCTTATCATCTTCACTAACACTAAGTGTGGGTGTAACTTTGTTTTCTAAGGAACTCATTTTAATTTGCTTCTTTCTCCCTTTTCGTTTTTTCCCTCTCCTATAAATAGGCCTTGCATGATATATATCTTGTGGTGTAGATTTAAAACCAATTTTTCTGCAGCCATCAGATCAGAGTCGTCCTTGTTGCGTTAATACATGCAGTGGCCTTAGTCCACAAACGTGTTTAGAATTTTCTACTGTATAGGTACGTTACGCACGTACTTAAAACTGTAGTCAACAAACGTGCAATAGTTCATCACTCCAAAGCAAAGTCACCATCCAGCTTGTTGAATATGCGCTCATGCCATGTTAAAATCAAAGAAAAGAAGAAAAATAAAAGATTGATGTAGAGATTAATTGTAGAAAAGCGGAAGTCTCTTTAGTAGGCGAAAATAGCCAAATACTACGTTTTAGTAAAATTTGTGGCAAATTAGCACTGTTTTGAAAATATTTAGCAAACTATCACTTTTTTAGTACTCGAGTTTCACAAAATCGAGTTCTAAATAGTACTCGAGTTCAGTGAACTCGAGTTTCTACGTGAGTCGCAAGCGTTATGGTACTCAATATTATGAAAATCGAATACTTCTTTATAGTACTCGAGCTTAACAAAGTCGAGTACTTTTTTTTTTTTTTTTTTTTTTTTTTCATTTTTCTACTTTTTGTTTCGTACAAAACTTTTACTTATTTCACATAGGAACTCGAGTTCACTGAACTCGAGTACTCTTTAGAACTCGATTTTGTGAAACTCGAGTACTATAAAAGTAGTAAATTGCTAAATATTTCCAAAACAGTGCTAGTTTGCCATAAATTTTGCCAAAACGTGGTATCTGGTTATTTTCACCCTCTTTAGTAACTATATCTTTACTATTTAGAATTTGTGTTACAGACATATCTAGTGAATGAGTCATGTTCGATTCAAATTAGTTAGGTTCGGGTTGAAAATAACTTCAGGTATAAACGAATCATCCTAATGAGTTGTGAGCAGATTAAGTTGATCAAGTTACGGGTTGATGCGTATTTTTTCACACGCAAAAATAAAAAATAAATTTAAAAAAAAAATACTAAATATCAAAAATAATAAAATACTCAAAAATAAAAATTAAATAATACATAAATTTTTAAGTTTACACAATTCAAAGTTCACTAATAATATGATGACCATAAAAATTTAGGTGACTTTAATTACCCAAACCTACTCCTTCAAACTTTCATATATTTGTACTTCTTTTCTAATGGAGGAAAACACAAAACAACACTAAGTAGTAAGTATGAATCATAAAATGACACTGTCCAACAGCCAAAATGGCCATATACCACTGTTTGGCAAAATATTTAGTAATATGCCATTGTTTGTGAATTATTTAACAATCTACCACCTTTTTGAAACTCAAGTTTGTGAAACTCAAGTTTGCCGTATAACTTGAGTTCTAAAAACTTGATTTCTTTGAAAAAAAAACCTTCAAATTTTCCGTGTCATTTTTTATAGAACTCAGTTTCTAGAACTCGAGTTCCATCAAAAATTTTCCATGGAACTCGAGTTTTTAAAAAAGAGTAAATTCTTAATTATTTTGTAAACAGTAATAAATCCATACATATTTTACTAAATAATAGTACTTGGCCATTTTGGCCCGTCTAACTTTTTTTTTTTTTAATGAAATTGGCCCGTCTAACTTGAAAAAGCAAAAGAAAAGAAGGGATTTTTTTTTTTTGAGAAGCAAAAAAGAAGGGAAATTGACATTATTTTTACTTATTTTTACTTAGACTCATATTAACATTATTTTTATATCTATTATTAATAGTTAACCACCTCAATAATTATGAAATTTTTTGTGACCTTAGAATTATTGATTTTTTTTTTTTCATGTTTCTCACCATTTTAATTAGTGGGTCCCAAATTTTACCTAAAATAAAAATTATAAAACACTTTGTTGATGGTACGAAAACCCCAAAGTCGTCACTATATATATATATATATATATATATATATTTTTCACAATTTCAAACTCTGGATTTTTTCTATTAACTTAAATTTTAAAAACTTATTAAAATAATAGAGAGAACATGTTGAATAATATATATTTTTTAAAAGTAATCAAGGAAAGTGAACATTATAAACTATTTTGTAAGTATATTACTATACTCTTAACACTTTGATAATGACAAATTATTGCAAATTACATGTATATTAGATTTTTGTATGACAATTACATTGCTTTACAATTGTCTATTTATTTATTTTATTAGTATTTATTAATAATTTTCAAATTAATTTTTCTCTTAATTTTGCCCTAAACTGAAATCTTGACTCCACAATTGCCTTTGGATGGTTGATATTATGTTACATTTATAGGATTTAGCTTTGGAGTGATTTTTTTTTTCCTAATAGAGTTTCAACCTATGACATCCACTTCTGATAATTGTTCTCTTTATCATCATACCAAGACACCTATCGGTTTTTGGTGTACGTAGGCAAGAATTCAATCTCAGATCTCTTATTCAACCATCAGAGACTTTACTAGTTGAGCTAATTTTGAAGTGATTTGTTAGCTTACATGGTTTGCCTTTTTTTTTTTAAAAAAAAAAAGGCATGAAATTATAGCAAACGCACATGTTGTCAGACCCGTTTTCACCTTGCCTACCCATAGTTCAAAACTTAATACTTTACTCACCTGAGATTACCTCTATTTGTTTCTTGTTACCCACCTTTATTAAAAACATGAGTAAATATTGTAGTTCTTCGGGGGAACTAGTTCTCCAATGATTCTTCGAGGGAATCAACCTCCAAGCTAGTCTCAATGACAACTAAGCAAATGCATTCATATTCAATTCTTTTTGTTACAATCATCTCAGTCTTATGCTAGTTACTGTGGTATTGTTAGTAGTAACTAACTAACTAACTGCAAGGCACACATATTACAGCTCAACCTTCCAACTAACAATGTACAATACTTTGATGCTTGTTCTAACTAACTCTGTACAAGTACCTATTGCACACCATTATCACAACTGTGATGTCTTGTACTGAAGTCCTAACATGTCTCTCTCCTTAAAAAAATAAAATAAAAAAACAAACAAACAAATAAACAAACAAACAAGAAAAAAGAAAGAAATTATTAAAAACTTTTATGCAATATCTTAGAACTTCAATTGGACAACAAATTAAAACTCCTAATCTAACACAACAACCTTAATGTTAATGTTAGTGTATAGATTAGGCTAGATTAGCCCATTGGGCTTAGCCCAGTATATTACTTGTACTGCACTCATGTTACTTGTACTGCACACATACCTAGCCTATATAAGGCTCTCTTTTGTACATTGTTTTGCACACATCGATATACAGATTATTCAGTCATTCTCTCTCACTTTATATTGTTAACATGGTATCAGAGCCATTCCTCTGACTTCTTGGTTTCTGTGGACATCTCCGACGTTCTTCCGCTGCCCTCGCCTTCATCCAGTAGTCACTGTCAGAAGCGAGTCACCGCCGTCACGCCCACAGCCCCTAAAACACTCGGATTTCATCAGTTTTGTTGATCAAACTACCAAAGCCAAGGCACAGATTGACAGATCATTTGATCCCGAGCAAAACCCAACAAAGATCTGCCAGAAAAAACCTCACACGCGCCACCACGCACCTCCTGAAGTTTCTGCCTTACGAACACACGCCTCCACGCGCCGTCAGCCTCGTACACGTGCCTCACGCGCCTAGACACGCGCCTTCACACGCTTCCACGCGCCTTCTCCGTTTCACGTACTACCACATCAGCCCTAGGGTGACGTCACCCTGCCACGTCAGCACGCCGTCAGCATCTTGAGCCGTTGACCGAGCCGTTGACTTTGACCAGACCGTTGACCGTTGACTTTGACCAAAGTCAAAATTTTTCAACAGGACCTGTCTTGCTCAGTTTTTCGCGTAGATTCCGATTTTGGGCTCCATTTCTGCATTTGAGGTCTCTAAATCTCATTTTTTGGTCATTTTCTTCATTATGGCTCAACAAAATGAACGAGACATCATACGTCCTATCACCATTATATTGGATGGTCCTACTAGCTATCATGCATGGTCTCAGAATATGATTGTTTTTCTCAAGGGTCGTAAACTGTGGAGATATGTGACTGGTTCAATTCCTAAGCCAGTACCAAACCCTAAGTCCAAAGCCACAGCTGCTGAAGAGTCTTCCAAGACTACTGTTACAACAGATGATTATGAAGATCGCCTAGAGGAATGGGAGAGTATTCAGAGTAAGATCTTGTCTTGGTTTATCAATACCTCTATTCCCTCCATTCATAATCTTCTTCCTCGTCTTGAGACTGCTGAGGCTGCCTGGAAATTTTTGGCCGATCGTTATAATTGTACTAATGATTCAAGCTTGGAGTTCCACATTGAATCAAAACTTTATCAAATGTGCCAAAAGACAGGTTAGTCTATTTCTGATTTTTATTCTCAGACTTCTACTATGTGGGAACAACTTTCTGCTGCAGATCCTCCACTAGTGTGTTCTAAGGACATTGAGCTCTTTGTCAAATATCGGGATCGCCGTAAATTTATGCACTTTATGATGGGTTTGCGTGAGGATTTTGAGCCTACTAGGACTTCTCTGCTTAGCCGGTCTCCTACTCCTTCTCTTGACGTTGCAGTCAAGGAGCTCATTTCTGAGGAGAACCGTCGGCCTACTCATCACATGGCATCATCTGATCATGTATTGGCTACACCATCTCCACAGCCTCCCATTACTGCATTCACTGCTCCTCCACGAATAAACTCTGAGCGTCCCACCTCTCAGTCTTCCAAAGGTACTCGATGCAAGTTTTGCTGTGCTAAAGGCCATGACATCTCAGTTTGTCGCAAACTGCAGAAATTTGTGCAAGAGCAGAATAAAGCTTCTCTTCCTCGGGTAGCTGCTGTATGTCCTTCAGATCCATCGGTTCCTACAGGTCCATTTTTGGCTTCCTCATTTACTACGGCTGATATTGAGACAGTTGTTCAACAGGTTTTATCCCGCACTTCCACTGCCCTTTCTGTCACCTCAGGTAAACAACCTTGGTTTTTTGATACTACATGTTGTAACCATATGACTCCTGATGAATCCCAATTTTCTGATAAGGCACCCTTAGAACATCCAATCACCATTTACACTGCTGATGGAACTCCTATGCCTGTTAGTCATAAAGGAACAATCTCTTCTCCTTGTTTATCCCTTAGTGACACTTTTCATATCCCAAAGTTATCCCTCAATTTGCTTTCTGTTGGTCAACTTTGTGAATTAGGCGTAGATTTTCTATTTACTAATCATGGTGTGGATGTGCAGGATCCCCGGACGGGTCAAGTGCTTGGGATAGGCTATAAGGTTGGTCGCATGTTTGAGGTTCATGACTTGAAGATTCCTTCATAAGTTGTTTCTACAGCTGCTACCACTGCCACCTCCTCACCTGATCTATGGCATGCTCGTCTTGGTCATCCATCCTTATCTCGTCTTCAGTTGTTAGCTTCTCAAGGTCATTTAGGTTCAGTTCAGTTTCAAAATTTTGATTATACTACCTGTCATTTTGGCAAACAAACAAAATTGCCCTTTAATAATAGTGACTCATTTTCTTCTGCACCTTTTGATCTTATACATTCTGATATTTGGGGCCCTGCACCTGTTCCTACTGAGGGGGAATCTAGATATTTTGTCATATTTGTGGATGATTTTTCTCGATGTACTTGGATTTATCTGCTTCACCATAGGTCTGAACTTGTGTCTATTTACCAAACATTTCATAAAATGATTGAAACACAGTTCAATCGCACCGTCAAAGTTTTTCGATCAGATAATGCTCAAGAATATAATGATAAATATTTCCTATTCTTTTTAGACAATCATGGTACTCTTACTCAGCGGTCTTGTCCTTACACCTCTCAACAAAATGGTCGTGTAGAACGAAAACATTGTCACATTCTTGATGTTGTCTGCACCCTTCTTATTTCTGCCTCTCTTCCTGAGCGCTTTTGGGGTGAGGCTGCACTCATTGCTGTATACACCATTAATTGTATTCCTTCACCAACTACACACAACAAATCACCATTTGAGCTTCTTTATGGTCAAACCCCCGACTACTCCTCTCTTCGGGTTTTTGGTTGTGCTTGCTTTGTCTCTCTTCCTCCTCATGAATGAACAAAGCTCCAACCTCGTGCTCGTCTCTGTTATTTCCTTGGTTATGGTGTATCTCAAAAGGGGTTTCACTGCTATGATCCCATTTCTCATCGTCTTCGTGTCTCCCGTCATGTTGAGTTTTGGGAACATCGTCCTTTCACGAGTCTTCAGCAGTTTCCTACATCTTCTTCCTCTGAGTCTCCCATTTTTACTGATCTTTTCCTCCCTCTCTATCCTGAACTTGTGGAGGATTCTTCAACATCAGTTGCCTCTCTAGACGACTCATCTCCGGTTCTGTCCTCGGCATATGACCCGCCTGTCTTGGATCCTGTGGCACCACCCTCTCCTGAGTCTCTTGATGGTCCTGAACTTCGTCGTTCCACTCAGGTAAGCATTCCTCCCCCTTATCTCTCTGATTATCACTGCTTTTTTACCCTTGCCACCCTCTATGAACCTCACACCTATCGTGAGGCCCATACTGACCCTCTTTGGTAGCAAGCTATGAATGATGAACTAGATGCCCTTCAGAAAAATCACACTTGGGATATGGTTGATTTGCCTCCTGGTCAGCCTGTAGTAAGTTGTAGGTGGGTTTACAAGATCAAAACCAAGGCTGATGGATCTGTTGAACGATACAAGGCTCGCCTAGTTGCCAAGGGCTTTACCCAGGAGTATGGCATTGACTATGAGGAAACATTTGCTCCTGTTACTCGCCTTACATCTGTCAGATGTCTCATTGCTGTGGCTGTTGTTCGCCGTTGGCCTCTTTATCAAATGGATGTGAAGAATGCTTTCCTCAATGGAGACCTTCAAGAAGAAGTGTACATGCAACTACCCCTTGGCTATCCACACTCAAGCAGTCAAGTTTGTTGCCTTCGCCGTGCTCTTTATGGCCTTAAGCAGGCTCCTCGAGCTTGGTTTGAAAAGTTTAGCTCAGTTGTTGCTTAGCAGGGTTTCACTTCGAGTCCTCATGACACTGCTCTCTTCGTCCGAAGATCCTCTGCTGGTATCACTCTTATTCTTCTCTATGTTGATGATATGATTATTACTAGAGATGATTCTGCAGGTATCCGCTCTCTTCAGCACTTCCTTAGTCAGCATTTTGAGATGAAAGATTTGGGCACTCTCAGCTATTTTCTTGGGCTTGAGGTTACCTTATCCTCTGATGGATACTATCTTTCCCAAGCTAAATATGCTTCTGATCTTCTCTCCAAAGCCGGTATCACTGACAACAAGACTGTTTTCACTCCTTTGGAATACAATGCAAAGCTCACACCTTTGGATGGTGAACCTATATCTGATGCTACTCGCTATCGTCAATTGGTTGGTAGTCTGATCTATCTCACTGTTACTCGTCCGGATATTTCACATGTCGTGGGTATGGTTAGTAAGTTTATGGATGCCCCTCGTTCTGTCCACTATGCTGCTGTTCTTCGGATTCTCCGATATGTTAAAGGCACACTTTATCATGGACTACACTACTCCTCTCGGTCTTCTCTTGAGCTTCATGCTTATTTAGATGCGAACTGGGCAGGTGATCCGACTGATCGATGCTCTATCACAGGTTTCTGTTTCCTGTTGGGTACTTCTCTTGTCTCATGGCGTAGCAAAAAGCAGGATGTTGTTTCCCGTTCCAGTACTGAAATTGAGTATCGTGCCCTTGCCGACACCACCTGCAAGCTTGTCTGGCTTCGCTGGCTCTTGGCTGACATGGATGCTCCATAGCCCACTGCTACTCTTCTTTATTGTGACAATCGTAGTGCTATCTACATTGCTCATAATGATGTCTTCCATGAACGCACCAAGCACATTGAGATCGACTGCCACATCACTCGCCAGCATCTCAAGAAAGGCAATCTCAAGTTGTTCTCCATCTCTTCTGCTGACCAGCCTGCTGATATCTTCACCAAGTCTCACCCGCCTGGTCGTCTTCGAGATCTTATATCCAAACTCCAGTTGGCTTCCTCCTTGCCACCTCGAGTTTGAGGGGGGATGTTAGTGTATAAATTAGGCTAGATTAGCCCATTGGGCTTAGCCCAGTATATTATTTGTACTGCACTCATGTTACTTGTATTGCACACATACTTAGCCTATATAAGGCTCTCTTTTGTACATTGTTTTACACACATCAATATACAGACTATTCAGTCATTCTCTCTCACTTTATATTGTTAACAGTTAAAAAGGTTCCAATAAATGAAATCAAGTCTCCTAATTTCACTCAAACATGACTCTTAAAGAATCAAATAAATAACAAACAATCACATAATATGGAAAACATAGCCCCTGCTCCTCACGTCTCCCTCTCCCATTCACATACCAGCCAACAAAAATTTTTAATCCAAAAATCGATTGGAAAGCAAATTAAAACTCAAAATCTGGAACGATAATATACATTGAGATTTGAGACTATAAAGATTAGGATTAATCCTAAGTAACTGAAACTTGTAATATATTTGGACAAAAAATTTGTAACCTCCAAACGGCGACAAAAGTAGAGGAAAAATCTCAATTCACGTGGCCCAACAATGTCAAAAATTTGACTGTTGCCTTTTTTGACTGAACTTTAACGGGCATGAATGATGAAGAAATATGGCAGAGTGATCACAAAGGACAGAAAGGGGAGACTTGCTATCGTGTGGGGTATGGCGAAGTGAATGATTTAGGTGGCTACTACACATACCAACAAAGATGGTGCCTGTACTACACATACCACTCGGGAAAGAGTCTGGTTTTCAATAATTTACAATTGTCGAGAATTTCAATGGAGTGAGTGCTAGATTTATGTGGTTAGACTTTAGAGGAGAAAATCAAATACTGACCTCTATACAATTTTAAGGCCAAGGGACATGAATCTACATTAAAAAGGAAATAAGGGATGTGACAATTGATGTGGGTTTAATTTTGTGAGAAGTGATAATAGGGCTCTCACAAACTAGCCTCCCATGAAGTCAGATTTGAAGTTGTGAACATGTTTTGCATGTGTTAGAAATCAGAAATTATTAACATCAAAACAACTAAAAACGGATGTGTGGAGGTTCTTTGTATGCTATGGAGATAAAAAATGATATAGCATCAAAACAAGTATTTGTTTTTAAACATACCTCTTTTTTATTAAGGCGAAAATATATTTTTGTTCCCTACATTTTGGGCCAATTATCGTTTTGGTCCCTGCCTTTTTTTTACCAGATTCAGTCCCTGAAATTAAAAAAAAGTGTTCTCATTTTAATCCCAACTATCATCTCACTAACAGAAATTGTCTGGATAGCAAATGAAGTGCACCGTTAGCATATTAGAAGCTGACATGGCCAATAAAATAATAATAATAAAAATTTGTGCATTCAGGCAACACATGATATTGGAAAGTACCTTGGAATCCCGTTAAGGCATAAAGGGGCTGCCCGTAACCCTTATAAGTTCATAGTGGAAAAGGTCATGAGTAAGCTTGCAGGGTGGAAGGCAAAATATTTATCCTTTGCTGGACGAATGGTATTAATCAAGTCTGTAATGTTTGCCATTCCCAATTATGTGATGCAAGGGGTGGCTCTACCAGTCCATGTTTGTGATAAATTGGATAAAATTAACCGGGATTTTTTATGGGGCTCTACTAGTGAGAAAAGGAGGATGCACATGGTCGGATGGAGCAAAATTATAAAGTCCAAGGAAGAAGGGGGTTTAGGAATACAAGCGGCTAGGGCGAAAAATATTGTGCTGCTCTTTAAATTAAATTGAAGAATGTACCATGAACAAGATGCTTTATGGACTAAGGTGTTGCTTAAAAAGTATTGTTCTACTTCGAGAGTAAGATTGAGAGATCCGGACAAACTCCCTTCTTCTCCTAATTGGACAGCCATAAAATTGGGGTTTCCTATCTTCAAGAAAGGAATTTGGTGGGGAATTGGAAATGGTCATGGAGTGAGAGTTTGGCTTGACAACTGGATCAATGGAGAGTCTCTTCGTGACATGATAGAGGGTCTTTTAAGGCAAGAGGATGCTGAGTTGACTGTGGCTGATTTGTGCCGTGATTATGATTGGAGATGGGATATCCTATCCTTTGATCTACCAAACTCAATTAAAAATAAAATTAAAGCTATCCCACTTCAACTTTTTGGAAGTAGGAAAGACTCTATCATGTGGAAATACTCCAAAGATGGTGAATTCTCCACTAATTCGGCTAATCAGTTAGCTAACCAACCTGATTCAGACGAAAATCACTTTACAGAGCAGTGGATTTGGAAATTGGATATGCTACCAAAGATCATAAGCTTTCTCTGGCTTTGTGTTCATGGTAGCATACCTGTGAAGAGTGTTCTGGCAGCTAGGGGTATTAATTGCGATAAGGTGTGTCCTATGTACAAAAGGCACGAGGAAACTATTGTACATATGCTGCGTGACTGTGAGGTTGCATGTGATTTGTGGTGTAAGTTGGGAGTTCCTTATTCTCATATTAACTCCTTTAATGAAAGTTTGGCTAATTGGCTTAGAATTAATAGTTTGAGTACTGTTAGACACATCACACATATTCCTTGGTGCACGGTGTTTTTATATGCGGTTTGGTGTTTGTGGAAAAATAGGAATGCTGTGGTGTTTGATAATAGTATACCAAATCCTAAGCTTGATAAATTCTGCCTTGGTCAAGCAAGGGAATTCCATTTTTGTGTGAGCAAGATTAACCAAGTCTCCTCCAAAATTCCCATACCTGTTAGATGGATTAAACCATCAATTGGCTGGTACAAGTTAAACACTGATGGTGCTTCTATTGGAAATCCGGGTAAGGTGGGTGGTGGAGGAATAATTAGGGACTGTCATGGTGATTGGGTAAAGGGGTATTCAAGATCAATTGGGTATACCACTAGTGTGCTAGCTGAATGGTGGGCATTGCAGGCTGGGCTGATTTTGGCTATTCAATTGGGTATAAACCAGCTAGAGGTGGAACTTGATGCTAAGGTGATTGTGGAGTTGCTTAATGGTGCTGATTTTCCTAACCGGAGTTACTCTTCTTTGTTGAATGATTGTAGATCCCTCATAGCAAGACTTGTGCAGGTTCGGGTGGGGCATGTATATAGAGAGGCGAACCAATGCGCCGATTTTTTTGGCTAAAAGGGGCTGTATAATGCTGGAAAATTTTGCTGTTGTAAAGTTGTGATTTACAACTATGTGTTTTGTTGGCTTTTATTCCGTGCCAAATTTGATTGTATTTACTATCAATTGTTTATGCCCTGTATTTGTTGTGGGAATTGATGTAAGGGGTGTGTGATAGAGAGTGTGTGAAGACTCAAGCAAAGTGGAAGCTGATGGAATCTCGCGGGTATGTCGCGACTAAGCTTCCCGCGAAGTGAGGCATGTGCCCTGCACATGCTGGAATGCGAAGAGTCAGGCCAGGTGGAGACAGCTGTCTCTCGCGAGTATCTCGCGGGTAAGGCCTTCCCGCGAGACACCCGCGAGACATGCTGTTCTGCCAGCCTGTACTGACTGACTCACACATTCTGCACCTATCCTATATAAACCCCCATTACCCACAAATGTTGAGGAATGCTTCAGAGAGAAAACCCTAGCCAAACACATTTGCAATTAGAGATTGTCATCCCCACCTTTCTCTATACACTTGCTTGTGGTATCTCCTCAACCCTTCCCTCTCCATTTCCACACCATTGAGAGGTTGATAGCCCAAACACTTACCACACCTCTTGAGAGTGTTGAGTGACGTTTTGGTGCTGCTGGGAAGCATTGGAAGAAACCAAGGATGGCAGATGCAACATGGAGCTTGTTGCAGGATCCGGAGAACTAGACAAGACACGGTTCCGAGAAGCCTTGTTGGAGTAGGAGCTTGGAGGGCTTAGGTGCATCGGGTAGATTAGGCTTGGAGGGTCTTTTGCTTACTCATGTATCCCAACTGATTGTCTAGTGGATCGATTTCCGCTTGGAGGGCGGCGGAGAGGTTTTTCGCCGAGTTCTTCGGTTTCCTCTTCAAAAACACATCTTGGTGTTTTCTGTGTTTGCATCTTTCTTCCCTACTCTTTTATATTCCATTATACTGCTGTGTTGCTTTAGTTTATGGATTAGAGTAGCTTATTGCTTTTATGCTTGTGTTTACACGTTTCCGCACTGAATATTTAGTTTGTGTAAAATCAATCAAGCCGTAATTTTAATTGGGGGTCTAAACAGCTCTTGTGTTAATCAACACATTTTAGAGCGTACAAAAATAGAGCGTACAAAAATACACACCTCTCGAGAGGAATGGTGTGCAGATGAGAAATGGGCCAAAAACAATGACACGCTATCCTAAAGAAAAGATAGTGTAGCTCAGAAAGCTCAGCAGTGGTGATCCGAGGATCAGAACCCCACTGGATAGATGACCCAGTGATGTAAGACATGACATCACTCAAAACTGGAGACTTATCATAAGGGTAGATAGGGTGCTGGACCAAGGGTACCCCTAGAGCATCAGCCACTACTGTAAGAGTAATGGTGTACTCTACGCCTCGTATCCTACTCTTTACTAAAGTGTTGGAATCATAGACATAGATCGAGATGTTCGAGAAGAACTCTCGGATCAAGGTAGCAGGTGGAGGAGGATCAGAAATATCCACCAAGGGTAACCAGCCCCTACGCTCTAAGTTTGCCCTAATGGCAGGATCTATCTCATCTAGAATGACAGACCGCTCAGACCATATCTTACACCTAAGGTTCAGCTTCTCAAAGATTTCCTGGTTTTTCTCACTAGGAAATTTCTCTCGGTCAAAAGATGGAGGGGAAGGAGTAGGTGAGGGGATAGACTTACGAGCCCTAGTCTTCCTAGGCATGATGCTAAGGAAAGGACAGAGACACAAGATAATACCAACAGAAAAGAAAAAAAAAATAAAAAACCAAGGGCAGACTGCAAATTAGCACAAGAAAAATATAGAGCAAAAATCTATATGATGCATGAACAGTTGAAATGGCATGATGCATGTACTAATGCAGTAAACAAAGTTCAATTTTAAGTTCAATTGCACAAAATTGGCTCGAGCATAGAGTTTCTAACCAAAAACCCCAAAAATTTGAAAACCACTTGAAAATTTTTGAAGCACATTGATGAATTAAGCATTACAAAACACAACATATAGATTATAATGCCTAATTACAGTCAATCAACAAGCCAATTTCATCAATTTCAACCTAATTGAACAAAATCCCCAATTCGGAACTAACATAAACCCTAGAAATTTCAATTTCTCACAAAACCCAAAATTGATCAAATTAAACTATCAAAATCATGTTTATAGCATGTCCCCACAAAAACCCATTGATCAATTGCACAAAATTGGGCTTGAAACATTAAAAATCCCAAAAAGAGAGAGGTCCGAAAATTTTAGGAAAAATGCATGATAAATGCAAATAAACTCAAAAAGGAAGGGCAAAAGAGACTTACCGGCTTGAGGACAGAGAAACTTTGCAAAAAATTTGGAGGAAAACGACAAAAAATCGCTGTAGATCCTTGCCTAGTCAGAGAGAGAAGAGAGAGTTTGGAAAACTTTTTGAAAAGGTAAGTGGAATCAGTCAAAGAACACTGTTTTAAAAACCTGATTCACGACTTTCGATTGATCGAAAATTACTTTCGATCGATTGAATCACTCCGAAATTTTTAAAAGAATTTTAAATATTTTCGATCGATCGAAAAACAGAATGGATCGATCGAAACAGGCAGTGGATCATAGTATTTTGAGAAAAAATTACAGTTTTGAAAAACTCAAACCAAATTTTTGAAAAATAACTCCTCAAAGCATTAAAATCAATGAAACACAATGCATGAGTATGAGATGAAATGGAATGCTTTTTCAAAAACCCAAATTTGTAATCCCAGTTTTTCCAAAGAAGGTTTTAGCCAGTTCTTCCTTTAATTTCTCAGGCAAGAAAAATGTTTTGCATAATTCTCAAGATATTTTCAAACTTGGTTGGTCAGACCAAAAACACACACAATAACATGTACAGTGTTTAGCAAAGAGTAACTCGTGTAGCAAGAGCTTGAGATACATGTGTGGTGATATGTGAATAGAAATCAATCACAAAGCCTACAAAATTCATCACACAAAATTTAAAAGAGACTATCATCGAAAGAGTTACATCATATAACTCCCACATCTCCTAGAACATAAGCTTGTAATCATGTAAGTTTCTTGAATTTAGCCTCTTAATTAAGTGAATTGGCATCAAGCCTAATGGTATACACCAGTTTTAATTAAGTGAATTGGCATCAAGCCTAATAATACATACCAATTTTAAACATTAAGCAATTAAACCGAGGCTACACCTTATGTTCTTTTGTGCATGTGCTACACTTTCTCGAGCACAAAATCTTATGATATGCACTAAGGTGTTCATGATTGACTAGTGAACAGTGGTGAGATGGTTATTTATGCCTTTCTCAAAAGGATCAAGTCCGACAGTCAAAAAACATGTGACTTCAAGATTAAGACAAAGTGATAAAGACCATAAACATCTTTCCCACACAGCATGCACTACAAAACTTCAACTAGTAAAATGCAATAAATAAGCTCATCAAAGCTAAACAAGATACATAAGACATGTTATGTGTAAATAAATTGACCAACCTTGTTTTCAAAAACCAAGAAAAATAATGTCAAACATATTTTTGCTTTCTACCTTTTTTTTTTTTTTTTTTTTTTTTTTTTTTAAATTAAAAAAGAGAAAACAAATAAATCCTAGAATGAAATGCATGAATGTAATGCAATGCAAGTCCTAGAAAAAAAAACACAAAAACACCAAAGAACAATGGTCACAGAGGAATAAGCAATGAAGTACAAGGACCATATCAGAAAGACTCAATTAGATCGAGTCCTTTGCATCCAAGACCTTTTAGATGCACCATGAGCATTGGAGTTCTTATTCACATTCGAGTGATTTCCAACTCCATAATTGGAATAAAGGTTCAACGCCTTTACCAATTTACCAATAAGTGCCATAGGATCTTGTGCTTGAGGCACAGGCACCTTTGGTTTGTTTGCTCTCTTAGCAGCTTGAAGCTTGTAACATTTAGGATGAATGTGTCCAGACTTTCCACAATAATGACAAACCCAAGCAGGTTTACCATGCATTTTGTCCTTAGAAAGGGTAGAATCCTTAGGTTTAGATTCTCCTAAATCAACCCTAATCTTCTTAGGGGGTGAAACTTCTACAGATTTGACAACCTCACTCACAGGTGGTTTGACAGTTTCACTCACAACCTCACTCACGGAAGGTTCAGAAGAAGAAGAAGGAACAAAGTTCGTGGAATGTGGTGCAAAATCAAAGATGCTTTCAACATATCCTAAACCAGATTTGTCAGAAGGATACTTTTGAACATTCAACATTTGATCAAGTTTAGAACTAGCAGATCTAGCAACAGATAAATCATGTTCCAAAGTTTTAACTTTATCAAGCAAGAGCATGTTATCAGATTTAACATTGTTCAAAAGATCATTAGCATCAAACAATTTAACAACCAAATTCTTCTTTTCAAGCTCAAGAGATTCAATTTTCTTCAGGCCAAGATCAACATTCATAGCATCCTTTGCAGCAATTTTGCAAAGTCTATTGTAAGCCTCTTGAAGATCTGCATCCTCAAAGAGTTCCCCATCAGAAGGGTTCTTTTCAACAGATATACTTTTATTGACTACAGCAGTAGCAGTGAAAGCAATGAAGTTTCCATCCTCGTCACACCTAGACTCATCATCAGAAACCTCATTATCACTAAGGGTTACAGCCATAGCTTTACCCTTAGACCTCAAGAATGTAGGACATTCAGATTTAACATGACCATACCCTTGACAGCCAAAACACTGAGCACCCAATGGATTGTTTGAAGATTGACCAACTTTTTCTCTAGGTTTTTCAAAGTTATTTACCTTAGTGGGATCATTCTTCCTAAAGTTTATAGGTTCAACAGTGTTTGTACCTCTTGCCTTTCTGTTGTTATTCCTAAGAAAGTTTCTAAAGTTCTTGGCAATGTACGCAATCTCTGTAGCAGAGAGCTCATCATCAAATCCACCAACATCAACATCATCAACTGACTTAAGAGCCATTGATTTGGATTTGTTCACTTTGGGTAGGTCAGACTCATAGGATTGAAGAGATCCTACAAGCTCATCAACAGGGATGGAGTCCACATCCTTGCTCTCAGTAATGACAGTCACTTTGGGTCTAAAGTCCTCAGTTAAAGATCTAAGTATCTTCCTAACAATTTTAGGTTGATCATAGATTTCACCCAAATTAAAAGCAGAATTAACAATATTATTTAATTTAGCATAGAATTCATCAAAAGATTCATCATCAGACATTCTAATGCTTTCAAATCTAGAAGTCAATTGCTGCAGTTTATTGATCTTAACTGCCTTTGTGCCTTCATGCACAGTTTGGAGGATTTTCCAAGCAGTATGAGCAACCTAAACATTAGAGATCCTCTTAAATTCCTCTATAGAAACAGCATTGAAGATGACATTCATAGCTTTGCTATTGAAGCCTGCTGCTTCTTTTTCAGAAGTTTTCCACTCACTCATAGGAGTAGTGGGCTTCTGCCTTCCGTATTCAACGGAATTCCAAACTCTCTCATCAATGGATTTCAGGAATGCTTTCATCCTTACTTTCCAATAAACATAGTTATTCCCAACAAAGTGAGGAGGAACAACAAGAGAGTGTCCATGCTCCATGACAACAGGGGTCAAGGATCAGCTCAGAGATAAAAAAATCTCTAATAAGAGAGCTACCCGCTCTGATACCACTTGTTAGAAATTTAGACCCCTTAACCCAACCAGATTAACCTAGTTAATTAGCCAAGTGATTAACTTAGTCAAATTATGCAAGTCTAGGTTATCACAATCACACAATCATATCAAGAATATAAAGCAGCGGAATAACAAATAACACAAGATATGATCACCCAAGAAGCCACACGGTAAAAACCTGGGGAGGATTTGACCTAGCTATCCTTAAGGTAAACCTGAATCCACTATGCGAAAGAATCGAAGTTCATACAAAAGGACTTACAAGCTCCCCGTTTGACTTCCTAATGCTACCCACCAGTAGAACTTACTGACACGATCACGTGCAAGCTCCGAATCCACGGACTCCTTCTTTCTTGGACTCTTCAATCAAGTACAAGCACCCCCGCTTGTGTATCTTTAAGTTCTTGAATCTGCAACTGAATGATCACCAAGTTCTTGACATAATCTTGAATCTTGGAAACCCTAAGTATATGTGAAGGCAAACACCTCTAGATCTCACAAGAGATACACACAGCATAAAGAGCAACCTTAGAGAGCTTTGGGTACAAAACCCTAGATCTACAAAAAGAGGCACAAGATGGCACTCTAATCTCTCTAAAAATCTCTGAAAACCCTACCTAGGGTTAGCTTATGATGTCCTTTAAATACTGAAAAAAATGGCTCGCGATTTGGGCTTCAAACGAATAAGTTATGGCCATTTTACGTTTGCTGATTTTGCTGATACGCGACTTTCGATCGATCGAGTCTAATTTCTGATTGATCGAACCAGGCCGAAAGTCACTAATACTTCTGCAGCCACTCGATTCCAACTTTACATAAAAGACACAACTTTGAGCAAGTCTAAACATATTGTTTTGATCATGGTTTGCCAACATTACACATTAGAGTTCTAAATACATAAAATCCTAAATCTTTAGAACCTAACAGACTTGAAAGAATAATGCTTCAGTGTGGCTGAGAGTGCACCACTTTCCAATTGTTAGCTTCATCATACCTTCATGGAGCCAAGACACTGACAATAGTAAAAAATCATCCATCACAGGGGCAGTGATTAGTTGCTGACTTCCTGAGTTCTCTAGGCAAGTTGTGCTTGTTTTTCTTCACTAGTTTCCTGTGAGTAAGCACCATGACTTTTCCTTGAAATCTCTACAGCAAGACCTGCATGACCTGACTCTAACATGAGAATATGAGATTGAGCTAATTCCATCTTACAAACCCAGTACACCTCCCCCCTAAAATAATAATAATAATAAGAAGAAGAACAAGAAGAAGAGGCCAATGATATATATATATATAACCAAAGGTGAAATCAAAATAAACGAAAAGAGAAAAAAGAAAATGTCGTACCAAGTGCATAACTGCATAAGGCCTCTCACTTCTACGAGGTCTAGGAGAAGTGGTTAGAAGGCAACTTTACCCTTAATTTTTGCAAAAGTTGATTCCCTGAAAATACAAAAAATAAATAATACATTATATTGATCAACAAAAATAATGAATCAAGTACACATGAGGGTATGCTAGATGAATAACATTTAAGTTCTCAGATTACGATGATCCATAAATTTCAAAAAATTAGAGACAGGATACGTCCCTACAACTAGCATCCTTTTTTTTTTTTGATAAGTAGGAATGTTATATATACGAACGACTACTCTATGCATGAAAAACAGCAGGGCTTGCTCTAGCAATAATCCCAAACAGGTCAAGCTCAAAGGCTGCATTTAGGACACAAGAAAATATTTGGGCATTGGACACAAGTTGTGAGCAGATTAAGTCGGTCAAGTTACGGGTTGACGTGTATTTTTTCACACGCAAAAATAAAAAAATAAATTAAAAAAAATACTAAATGTCAAAAATAATAAAATACTCAAAAATAAAAATTAAATAATACAATGATTTTTAAGTTTACACAATTCAAAGTTCACTAATAATATCATGACCATAAAAATTTAGGTGA
This sequence comes from Quercus aquifolioides, assembly GCA_019022515.1. Taxonomy (NCBI): domain Eukaryota; kingdom Viridiplantae; phylum Streptophyta; class Magnoliopsida; order Fagales; family Fagaceae; genus Quercus; species Quercus aquifolioides. Next base: position 81,508,311 of record CM032327.1, read on the forward strand.
CTTTTCGTTAATTACCCAAACCTACTCCTTCAAAACTTTCATATATTTGTACTTCTTTTCTAATGGAGGAAAACACAAAACAACACTAAGTAGTAAGTATGAATCATAAAATGACGCTGTCCAACGGCCAAAATGGCCATATACCATTATTTGGCAAAATATTTAGCAACATGCCACTGTTTGTGAATTATTTAACAATCTACCGCCTTTTTGAAACTCAAGTTTGTGAAACTCGAGTTTGCCGTGTAACTTGAGTTCTTTGAAAAAATAGCCTTTAAATTTGCTGTGTCATTTTTTATGGAACTCGAGTTCCAATGCCATCAAAAATCTTCCATGGAACTCGAGTTTTAAAAAAGTGGTAAATTCTTAATTATTTCGCAAACAATAGTAAATCCATACATAGTTTACCAAATATTAGTACTCGGCCGTTTTGGCATGTCTAACTTGAAAAAGCAAAAGAAAAGAAGGGAAATTGACACAGTAATAAGAGCTTCCTACACATCAAAGTTTTTATTTTTATTTTTTATTTTTTTATTTTTTTATTTGGACGCATCAAAGTTAAGTTATATTATATCACTGTAAACTTGTTCTGTTTTTTTAATGCCGCATCACTTTTAACTTATCTTGTCTCACATTTTCAATTTTCTCACCTAAATATATTGTCACGACACTTTTTTTTTCCCCTCAAGTGTTAGAGATACAATAATTTTTACAATAATGGAGTTAGGGTCTATTTGGATATCGCTTATTGCTGAAAATTGAAAACTGAAAATAATATAGCAAAATAATTTTTAAATGTGTGAATAATACCATGAGACCTAATTTTAAAGTTGTTTTTGCTGAAAAAAGTATTTGCATATCTCATGAACAGTGCACGGAATCCACTAAAAAACACTGGACGCAGTTGAAAAAATTATTTCAACTCTATCCAAACGTTCACTTAGTAAATTTTTATTTATTTTTTACTTTTTTTTTTAGGAAGATACTTATTTTTACTTGAACTCATATTAACATTATTTTTATATCTATTATTAATAGTTAACCACCTCAACTTCCTCAAAAAAAAAAAAAAAAAAAAAAATAGTTAACCACCTCAATAATTATGAAATTTTTTGTGACCTTAGAATTATTGAATTTTTTTTTTTCATGTTTCTCACCATTTTAATTAGTGGGTCCCAAATTTTACCTAAAATAAAAATAATAAAACACTTTGTTGATGGTACGAAAACCCCAAAGTCGTCACTATATATATATATATATATATATATATATATATATATTTTCACAATTTTAAACTCTAGGTTTTTTCTATTAACTTAAATTTTAAATACTTAAAATAATAGAGAAAACATGTTGAATTTTTTTTTTTTTTCCTTTTAAGTAATCAAGGAAAGTGAACATTATAAACTATTTTGCAAGTGTATTGCTGTACTCCTAACACTTTGATAATGACAAATTATTGCAAATTCCATGTATATTAGATTTTTGTATGACAATTACATTGCTTTACAATTGTCTATTTATTTTATTTTTTAGTATTTATTAATAATTTTCAAATTAATTTTTTCATTTAATTTTGCCCACTAAACTAAAATCTTGACTCTACCATTGCCTTTGGATGGTTGATATTATGTTACATTTATAGGGTTTTGCTTTGGAGTGATTTTTTTTTTTCTAATAGAGTTTCAACCTATGGCGTTCACTTTTGATAATTGTTCTCTTTATCATCATACCAAGACACCTATTGGTTTTTGGTGTAAGCAATGATTCAATCTCAGATCTCTTATTCAACCATCAGAAATTTTACCAGTTGAGCTAACTTTGAAGTGATTTGTTAGCTTACATGGTTTGCCTTAAAAAAAAGAAAAAAAAAAGCATGAAATTACATTAAACTCACCAGTTGTTAGGCCCGTTTTCACCTTGCCTATCCATAGTTCAAAACTTAACACTTTACTCACCTAAGATTACCTCTATTTGTTTCTTGTTACCCACCTTTATTAAAAACATGAGTAAATATGGTAGTTTTTCGAGGGAACTAGTCCTCCAATCAACCTCCAAGCTAGTCTCAATGACAACTGTTGAGACTCAAAATTAATCACAGCCTAAGGCTCTAAGAAATAACACATTGGGCTAACTTCATGGGAAATGAAGCTAGAGAAATAAAAGAGCTGGGCTCACATAATGAAGAAAAGAGGAAAAGAAAGAAGAAAAGGGTGAAAAGTCCAAAGAATTGGGATCCAAAGACCCATGAAGGAACAGTTTAAAATCCATGAAGTAAAGGAAAGGCCTAGCCGACCAAGATCAGTAAGCCAAAAGAAACCCAATAGGAAGAATTGGGTCGGGATCTCGGAGATTACCAGAGCCCGGGGATCCCTGGGATGCACAACACGCTCTAAGTAAGATTGAAACGGCTCAAAGAAAAAAAGCATAAAGGATGAAGGACAAACGGGTCACAAACGCCCAGCCATGTAGTGAGGGATCAGAAAGTATAAAGTAAACATTCATGAACAAAGGAGCTGTACCCCAAGGAACCAAGAATGAGAAAACCATAAGTAGAAGTGGCTGGAAGGGAGCTTTCAACCCAGCAGTAAAAGATTCCGACTGTTTGGGAAAAATGACAAGGATGGAGGACAACCAAAAGCTGAAAAGGTGAAAAAGGGCCAAATAGCTAAGATCAGCAACCTGAGTGGATATTGGAATAGAAAGTTAGCTAGGGGCTTTCAGTTTGATCGGACCAAAAGGAAGAAATTATAAGAAAGAAGGAAAGGACCAGCCCCTGGGTAACTGACACAGCACGAGCTCTGAAGGGCAAAAGAGAGAAATCACTGGTACCCCGGAGCCCTAGAGTCACACTATAAAAGGAAGAGAAAACCTATACTGAAGGGCATTCATTCATCATCATTTTGATTTGAGAAAAGATATCATAATAGAACCATAGAAAGAACTCTGTAAAATTCAATAAAAAACAGAGGATCGTCTCCCGGTATCCCAGAAACAGCCACTATAGCACATACTTGGATTCGAAAGGATTCAAACTTTGCAAGTCTTAGAGGCTTGAATAGCCATCAAAATCTGCAATTTTTTGAGTTAATTTGAACCTTGTATTACGTCTTAGTGAGCACACTGTAATCATAATCAAAGAAAATTAATAAAATGCCTCTCATTAATCTGAGAATCCCTAACCCCTGTTTTACTGTATTTTTTATTACTACGCATTTCTTTGTTGTTTGAGCTGTCATTCAATACAAATATTCTCGTTTGTTAGTTTATTTGTGTTGTAGGAAACCTGCCCTGTGCACCACTTGGTTTTTAAACAGCTATTTAGCTGCGGTGAACTAAGCCCAGTCTACCAACAACAATTATTTGGCCCAGGATCCTTGGGCCGCTACGCTGAAGAAAAAAAGGCACTCTCACAACAACTAAGTAAATGCATTCTTATTCAATTCTTCTTGTTACAATCAACTCAGTCTTATATTAGTTACTGTAGCACTGTTAGTAGTAACTAACTAACTACAAGGTACACATATTACAGCTCAACCTTCCAACTAACAATGTACAATACTTTGATGCTTGTTCTAACTAACTCTGTACAAGTACCTATTGCACACAATTATCACAACTATGATGTCTTGTACTGAAGTCCTAACATGTCTCTCTCCTTAATAAAATAAATAAATAAACAAACAAACAAGAAAAAAGAAAGAAATTATTAAGAACTTTTATGCAATATCTTGGAACTTCAATTGGACAACAAATTAAAACTCCTAATCTAACACAACAACCTTAATGTTAAAAAGGTTCCAATAAATCAAATCAAGTCTCCTAATTTCACTCAAACATGACTCTTAAAGAATCAAATAAATAACAAACAATCACATAATATGGAAAACATAGACCCTGCTCCTCACGTCTCCCTCTCCCATTCACATGCCAGCCAACAAAAATTTTAAATCCAAAAATCGATTGGAAAGCAAATTAAAACTCCTAATCTGGAACGATAATATACATTGAGATTTGAGACTATAAAGACTAGGATTAATCCTAAGTAACTGAAACTTGTAATATATTTGGACAAAAAATTTGTAAGCTCCAAACGGCGACAAAGGTAGAGGAAAAATCTCAATTCACGTCGGCCACGGCCCAACAATGTCAAAAATTTGACTGTTACCTTATTTGACTGAACTTTGATGGGCATGAATGATGTAGAAATATGGCACAGTGATCACAAAGGACAGAAAGGAGAGAGTTGCTATTGTATCGTGTGGGGTATGGCGAAGTGAATGATTTAGGTGGCTACTACACATAACAACAAAGATGGTGCCTATTGTTTGAATGCATACTCGGGAAAGAGACTGGTTTCCAACCATTTACAATTGTCGGGAATTTTCAATGGAGTGCGTGCTAGATTTATGTGGTTAGACTTCAGAGGAGAAAATCAAATACTGACCTCTATACAATTTTAAGGCCAAGGGACATTCTTTTATTTTTTGAGAAACAAGACAAAACTTTATTCAAACTTCACGCAAACTTTTGTCCACCAGTACAAGTTGTTTCACATCATAGGGTACGTCATCATACCAAACCTGACTGTGAGAGTAGTTGGCTAGCTTTGCCAATTTGTCAGCTACAGCATTCCCATTCCTCTGGACATGCATAAAAGAAAAGGAGTCAAAAAAACAACGCCAAGGTTCTGGCATCGTCAACGATATGGCCTAAGGAAGTAAGACAAGTAGAGTCAGAGTAAGGCCAAGGGACATAAATCTACATTAAAAAAGAAGTAAGGGATGTGACATTTTGTGAGAAGTGATAATAGGGCTGCTCACAAACTAGCCTCCCATGAAGTCAGATTTGAAGTTGTGAATACGTTTTGCATGTGTTAGATATCAGAAATTATTAACATCAAAACAACTAAAAACAGGTGTGGAGATTCTTTGTATGCTATGGAGATCAATAATGATATAGCATCAGAATAAGTATTCGTTTTTAAACATACCTCTTTTTTATTAAGGCAAAAAAATAATTTTATTCCCTTATTTTTGGGCCGATTATCATTTTGTACCCTTCCCTTTTTTTTTTTTTTTTACTGAATTTAGTCCCTAATTAAAAAAAGCGTTCTCATTTTAATCCCCACTATCATCTCACTAACAAAAATAGTCTACGTAACAAACGAAGTGCACCTTTAGCATTTTAGACACTAACGTGGCCAATAAAATAATATTAATAAAAATTTGATAAAAATTTGTGCAGTTTTATTGATAAAAATTGATATAATTTATTAAGCCCAACTAATCTTTGTGACACAACATACAAGCACAACCCAAACCAGCAGCAAGTCAGGTTTCATCAGACAGGTCCTGCTATGCAGACTACCCTCTCATCCCAAGTTGTGGTATAGTTGTTGTTTCCAGCCTTCGCTTTCTGCCAGTTGCAAATCCCTATTCACACCAATACTAGATTTTCTAGTCCTGCATTTAGGCAGATAGCCTAATTGCTGGTTTTAAACCAATTAATTGAAGAAACCACACATTGCAAAAGTAAAAAAGATTGTGATCATGAAGAACTATAATAATGGTTGACAACCAACCTTTACCATCAAAATTGGGGGTTGAACTCGTTTTTTTTGGATAAGTGGGGATTTGAACTTGATGTTTTAACAATATATAGATGGCTACTGCTAGTTCACATAGACAACAGAAAATTTATCTAAGAGGACTTGAAAGAATAATGCTTCAGTGTGGCTGAGAGTGCACCACTTTCCAATTGTTTGCCTCATCATACCTTCATGGAGCCAAGACACTGATAATAGTAAAAATTCATCCATCACAGGGGCAGTGATTAGTTGCTGACTTCCTGAGTTCTCTAGGCAAGTTGTGTTTGTTTTTCTTCACTAGTTTCCTGTGAGTAAGCACCATGGCTTTTCCTTGAAATCTCTACAGCAAGACCTGCATGACCTGACTCTAATATGAGAATATGAGATTGAGCTAATTCCATCTTACAAACCCAGTACACCTCCCCCCTAAAATAATAATAATAATAATAAGAAGAAGAAGAAGAAGAAGAAGAGGCCAATGATATATGTTAGGACATATGTGTTTTCACTTATTAAGAACATATGTCACTTATTTATGTAAATTGGCTAATCTTTTGACAAAACGCACTCTACTTGTAATTGGGTAGTTCTAGGTGGTTTTAATACTTCAAGAAACAAGGTTTCAAGATCAAGTGTTGAAGTCATCAAGTCTGTCCAAGAAAAACAAGTTGAAGTGCAAAATCATTAAATCTCGACACCTGCTCGATAGCTCCTCGACACCTGCTATCTGTCGAGATTTATAAAATCAGATTTTTTGATCTGATTTCTTGGGATCCGTGAATATGCTTTTGGGCATTCTTTTCTCCTAACCCTAAACATATAAAAGGATTGTTTTAAGAGCCGTTAAACTGTACACAAGTTGCAAAAACATTGAGCAAACTCTGTTCAAGCAAATTGTGATCAAAGACGAAGTTCTTGACCTAGTTCATCTTCTCTGAAGAAGTTGCTGTGTATTTGCACCAAAGGGTTTTGTGACCAAGCATCTTCCTGATCTTCATCATGTAGGATGAATTGAAGAACTTTGCAGCCAACCTTTCCTTCTAAGTTGGTGTTTGAAGTCACGTACTGGGATCCGCGCATTGGTTAGTCACGTACTTGGGAGCCGTGCATCAAAAGGGGGAACTGTCACTACAGATCAAGTCTAATTGGGTATTGGGGTAAGGGTTCAACTGTAGGTTGGTAAGGTACTTGGGATTCCTTTACTTGTAACCGCTTGATTTGATAATAGTGGAGTTTCGGGAGTGGTGACCTGAAAATCACCCGGTGAGATTTTTGCCGTAAGGGTTTTCCCCATTCGTAAACAAATCACCGTGTCATTTAATTTCCGCTGCATAATTAGTTTATTGGTGATTTGTTTGTGCTTCCACGCGTTTGCATGATAAATTGATTAATTAATAACTTGGCTAATTAATTAATTGGTTTAATCACAAGGGGTCATTCAATTTGTGGCCTATCAAGTGGTATCAGAGCAGGCACACTCTGATTAGGTTTAATCTTTGCTGTGTTGATCCATTGACCCCTGTTTGTCATGGATAGAGGACAGTCATTAATCATACCTCATTTATTTGATGGCACTAACTATGCATACTGGAAAGTACGCATGAGACCTTTCTTGCAGTCTTTAGATGAGAAGGTGTGGCAAGCTGTAGAGATTGGTTGGACCAAGCCAAAAGAAGAATCGGCCGATTGGGATGACGCCAAGATCAAGGCGGCAAACTTCAACAGCAGAGCGTTGAATGCCCTATTTAGTGCAGTCACCAATGAGGAGTTCAAGAAGATATCCTCTACTGAAACTGCAAAGGAAGCATGAACCATCCTTTAGACAACCTATAAGGGTACAAAGGCTGTCAAGGATTCAAAGCTTCAAAGGCTCACTACAAGCTTTGAAGAAATAAAGATGGAGGAAGATCAGTCGTTTGATGAGTTCTATGCCAAGCTCAAGGACATTGAACGGTTTTAGACCCCTTAAAAACAACCAGATTGGTTAGCCTAGATTAATTAGCCAAGTTGTTACTTAGTCAAATTATGCAATTCTAGGTTAAAGCAATCAAATAATCATATCAAAAGAATAAAGCAGCGGAATAATAAAAGACACAATGATATGATCACCCAGGAAACCACACGGTAAAAACCTGGGGAGGATTTGACCCACCGATCCTCAAGGCAAACCTGAATCCACTATGAAAGAATCGAAGTTCATACAAAAGGACTACAAGCTCCCCGCTCGACTTCCTAATGCTACCCACCAGTAGAACTTACTGACACGACCACGTGCAAGCTTCGAATCCACGGACTCCTTCTTTCTTGAATTCTTCAATCAGCTACAAGCACCCACGCTTGATATTCTTTAAGCTTCAATGGTAGCAACCGAGTTGATCATCAAGATGTTGAAGTAATCTCTATCTCGAAAACCCTAAGCTTTGTGTAAAGGAAAGCTCCTCTAGATCTCACAAGAGATTTACACAAAACAGCAATGTATGAGCAACAATACAACTGGAGCAACTCTAAAAATGTGGCTAGGGTTTTTCTTTATATACCTAGGGTAAAAACAGAAAACCCAAAACGTTTAATGAGTTAGAGCTGAGTTGGAAAAACTGCAGAAAACGCATCTGGTCCGTGATTCGATCGATCGAGCCTTTCCTTCGATCGATCGAGCCAGACCGAAATGCCCCAATGCATCTACAGTCACTCGATTCCAACTTTACAATATTTTATCAACTTTGAGCAAGCCTAAACAAGACTAAGCACATTGTTTTGATCATGGTTTGCCAACATTACACATTAGAGTTCTAAATACATAAAATCTTAAATCTTTAGAACCTAACAAACTCCCCCTTTGGCAATCCGTGACAAAACACAAACAATAAGCTCAAAGTTTACAATTAAAAAGCCCTTTACAAAATAAATGCTCATAAAGACTAAAATTCAATCCTAACTACTATCCATCAGTTGCAAGTGTAGACAGTAGCTCAATTGAATCAACCTGTATATTCCTGAAATACTCAACAAACGCATAAACGCATGTGTGACAGAAAATAGTATATAAACAGGTATAACATTCTTGTAAGATTCACACAACACAAAATAAAGACATATATCAATGAACAACTCATAAATATAAATCAATAAGCAGTGAATCATGAGACAACAAGAATCAAATAAAAGATCATGTATACCAATCAATGTTACTCCCCCTAACATGAATATCCTCAAGATATGATATACAAAGTAAAGCACCTAGATACAATCTATAAAACTCCACAAGCTCCTCAAAAACAAAAAAGATCTCCCCCTAACTACAAAAACCCCTCTACAAGTCAAAACTCTACTCCCCCTTTTTGTGACGGAATGCCAAAGGGCAATCATAAGTCATCATCAAAGGGAGGTGGTGAGGGTGAATGAAGATGTGCAAAGTCGGCTCGCAGAGCACAAATCTCATCCAGCAAGTCCACCAAAATCTGACCATGAGCCGCCTGAACGGTCATGACAGTCTCCAAGGTACGACGAACATCAAAGTCGGTCGAAGGAGGTGGAGGAACATCAGCAGCAGCACCAGCATCAGGCTCAGGAACAGCCTTACTAGCAGGACCTGTAGAAGAAGAGGGAGGAGGTGCGGACCCAGAAGGCTCAGACCTAGGGTGTTTAGAGCCAGCTCGAAGATGAGCAACCCTTTGTCTAAGAAAAGACGCACCTATAGGAGCAATAACATGAACGGGCTCAGAGGAAGGGAAGCCACCAAGATCAAGATAAAGGAGAATCCTATGAATGAAAATAGGATGTACAAGAGCATGAGCAGAAGATGAACTCCTATAAACATCGTTCAAAGAACGAAGAAAAATATGGGGAAAACTAATAGGAGCATCAGTAACCAGAGCGTACAAAAATACACACCTCTCGAGAGGAATGGTGTGAACATGGGAAATGGGCCAGATAGAATGACAAGCTATCCTAAGGAAAAGATAATGCAACCCAGAAAGCTCAGCAGAGGTGATCCTAGGATCAGAACCCCACTGGACAGAAGTCCCAATGATGTAAGACAAGACATCACTCAACTCGGGAGACTCATCATAAGGATAGACAAGATTCGGGACCAAAGGTACCCCTAGAGCATCAGCCACTACCTTGGGAGTAATGGTGTACTCTACGCCTCGTATCCAACTCTTGACTAAAGTGTTGGAATCATAGATGCGGATAGAGATGTTCGAAAAGAATTCTCTAATCAAGGTAGAAGGTGGAGGAGGATCAGAAATATCCACCAAGGGTAACCAGCCCCTACGCTTAAAGTTTGCCCTAATGGCAGGATCAAGTTCATCTAAGAGAACAGAACGCTCAGCCCAAATCTTTCTCCTAATGTTTAGCTTCTCATAAATCTCTTGGTTTTTCTCACTCGAAAACTTCTCACGGTCAAAGGAGGGAGGGGGTGGAGAAGGTGAGGAAACATTCCAACGGGCTCTAGTCTTCCTAGGCATAGTGCTAAGGAAATGACAGAGACACAAAGTGAAAACCAAAAGAACATAAGAAAACAAAACCAAGGGCAGACTGCAAGTTAGCACAATAGAAAATATAGAACAAAAATCTATATGATGCATGAACAATAACAATGTTGTGATGCATGAACTAATGCAGTAAACACAGTTCAAATTAAGTTCAATTACACAAAATTGGCTCGAACATAGAGTTTCTAACAAAAACCCTAAAAATTTGAAAACCACTTGAAAAATTTTGCAACAAATTGATGAATTGATCATTACACAAGGTTGAAAACAGATTAGAATAACCAATTTCATCAATACAACAAGCCAATTTCATCAATTAAACCTTAATTGAACAAAATCCCCAATTCGGATCAATTAGAAACCCTAGAATTTGAAAATTTTCACAAAACCCAAAATTGATCAAATTAAACTATCAAGATCATGTTTATAGCATGTCCCCACAAAAACCCATTGATCAATTTCACAAAATTAGGTTTGAATCAACACAAATCTCAAAAAGAAAAAGTTCCGAAATTTTGAGCAAAAATGCATGAAAAATGCATGAAATATGTAAATAAACTCAAAAAGGAAGGACAAAACAGACTTATCGGCTTGAGGAAAGAGAAATTTTGCAAAAATTTCGGAGGAAAACGACAAAAATTTGACTGTGGAGCCTTGCCTCGTCGGAGAGAGAAAGAAAGTTTGAAAAAAACTTTTGAAAAAGTGTTTGGAATCAATCAAAGAACAGTGTTTTAACACCTGATTCGCGACATTCGATTGATTGAAAATCACATTCGATTGATCGAATCAAATAGTCATTTTGAAACAAATTAGAGCACTTTTTCGATTGATCGAAAATCAGAATGGATCGATCGAAATGGGCAGAGGCTCACACAAATTTTTAGAAAAATCACAGTTTTGAAAAACACAAACCATATTTTGAAAATAACTCCTCAAAGCATTAAACTACAGAAACAAAATGCATGAGTATGAGATGGAATGCTTTTTCAAAAACCCAAGTTTTAATCCCAGTTTCTTCAAAGAAAATTTCAGCCATTCTTCCTTTCAAATTCTCAAACAAAAAAAAATGTTTTGCATAATTCTCACAGTATTTTCAAACTTGGTTGGTCAGATCAAAAACACACACAATAACATGTACAAAGTTTAGCAAAGAGTAACTTGTGTAGTGTGTGCAACTAGCAAAATCTTGAGGTACATGTGAGGTGATATGTGAATAGCAATCAATCACAAAGTCTACAAAATCCATCACATAGAATTTAAAAGAGACTATCACCTAAAGAGTTACATCCTATAACTCCCACATCTCCTAGAACAGAAGCTTGCAATCATGTAAGTTTCTTGAATTTTGTCCCATTATTAGGTGAAATTTGGCATCAAGCCTAATAGTACACACCAGTTTTAATTATGAGAATTGGCATCAAGCCTAATAGTACACACCAATTTTAAGCATTAAGCATTTAACAGAGGCTACACCTTATGTTTTTTTTGTGCATGTGCTACACTTTCTCGAGCACAAAATCTTATGATATGCACTAAGGTGTTCATGATTAGCTAGTGAACAGTGGTGAGATGGTTATTTATGCCTTTCTCAAAAAGATCAAATCCGACAGTCAAATAACATGTGACTTCAAGATTAAGACAAAGTGATAAACACCATAAACATCTTTCCCACACAACATGCACTACAAAGTTTCAACTAGTCAAGTGCAATATATAAGCTCATCAAAGCTAAACAAAGTACATAAGACATGTTATGTGTAAATAAATTGACCATCCTTGTTTTCAAAAACCAAGAAACATAATGTCAAACATATTTTTGCTTTCTCCTTTTCTCCTTTTTTTTTTTTTTTAATTAAAAGAGAAAACAAATAAATCCTAGAATGAAATGCATGAATGTAATGCAATGCAAATCCTAGAAAAAAACAAAAACACAAATACCAAAGAACAATGGTCACAGAGGATAGAGCAGTGAAGCACAAGGATCATGTCAGAAAGACTCAATTAGGACGAGTCTTTTGCATCCAAAACCTTTTAGATGCATCACGAGCATTTATTCATATTCGAGTGATTTCCAACTCCAGGATTGGAATAAAGGTTCAACACCTTTACCAATTCACCAATAAGTGCCATAGGATCTTGTGCTTGAGGCACAGACACTTTTGGTTTGTTTGCTCTCTTAGCAGCTTGAAGCTTGTAACAGTTAGGACGAATGTGTCCAGACTTACCACAATAATGACAAACCCAAGCAGGTTTACCATGTATCTTGTCCTTAGAAGGGGTAGAATCCTTAGGTTTAGACTCTCTCATATCAACCCTAATCTTCCTAGAAGGTGAAACTTCTACAGGTTTGACAACCTCACTCACAGGGGGTTTGACAGTTTCACTCACAACCTCACTCACGGAAGATTCAGAAGAAGAAGAAGGAACAAAATTCGTGGAATGTGGTGCAGAATCAAAGATGCTTTCAACATATCCTAACCAGATTTATCAGAAGGATACTTTTGAACATTCAGCATGTAATCAAGTTTAGAACTAGCAGATCTAGCAACAGATAAATCATGTTCCAAAGTTTTAACTTTATCAAGCAAAAGCATGTTCTCAGATTTAACATTGTTCAAAAGATCATTAGCATTAAACAGTTTAACAAGCAAATTTTTCTTTTCAAGATTAAGAGATTCAATTTTCTTTAGGCCAAGTTCAACATTCATAGCATCCCTTGCAGCAATTTTGCAAAGTTTATTGTAGGCCTCTTGAAGATCTGCATCCTCAGAGAGTTCCCCATCAGAAGGGTTCTCTACAACAGATACGCTTTCATTAACTACAGCTGTAGCAGTGAAAGCAATGAAGTTTCCATCCTCATCACATCCGGACTCATCATCAGAAATCTCATTATCGTTAAGGGTTACAGCCATAGCTTTACCCTTAGTCCTCAAGAATGTAGGACATTCAGATTTCACATGACCATACCCTTGACAGCCAAAACACTGAGGACCCAAAGAATTATTTGAAGATTGACCAACTTTTTCTCTAGGTTTTTCAAAGTTATTAACCTTAGTGGGATCATTCTTCCTAAAATTTCTAGGTTCAGCAGTGTATGTACCTCTTGCCTTTCTGTTGGTATTCCTAAGAAAGTTTTTAAAGTTTTTGGCAAGATACGCAATCTCTGTAGCAGAGAGCTCATCATCAAATCCACCACCATCAACATCATCAACTGACTTAAGAGCCATTGATTTGGATTTGTTCACTTTAGGTAGGTCAGACTCATAGGACTGAAGAAATCCTACAAGCTCATCAATAGGGATGGAGTCCACATCCTTGCTTTCAGTGATGACAGTCACTTTGGGTCTAAAGTCTTCAGTTAAAGATCTAAGTATCTTCCTAACAATTTTAGGTTGATCATAGATTTCACCCAAATTAAAAGCAGAATTAACAATATCATTCAGTTTGGCATAAAATTCATCAAAGGATTCATCATCAGACATCCTAATGCTTTCAAACCTAGAAGTTAATTGGTGCAGTTTGTTTATCTTAACTGCCTTTGTGCCTTCATGCACAGTTTGGAGGATTTTCCAAGCAGTATGAGCAACCTCAACATTTGAGATCCTCTTAAATTCCTCCATTGAAACAGCATTGAAGATGGCATTCATAGCTTTGCTATTGAAGCCTGCTGCTTCTTTTTCAGAAGTTTGTCACTCACTCACAGGAGTAGTGGGCTTTTCCCATCCGTATTCAACGGAATTCCAAACCCTCTCATCAATTGATTTCAGGAATGCTTTCATCCGTACTTTCCAATAAGCATAGTTGTTCCCATCAAAGTGAGGAGGAACAACAATAGAGTGTCCATGCTCCATGACAACAGGGGTCAAGGATTAGCTCAGAGATAAAAAATCTCTAACAAGAGAGCTACCCGCTCTGATACCATTTGAACGGTTTTAGACCCCTTAAAAACAACCAGATTGGTTAGCCTAGATTAATTAGCCAAGTTGTTACTTAGTCAAATTATGCAATTCTAGGTTAAAGCAATCAAATAATCATATCAAAAGAATAAAGCAGCGGAATAATAAAAGACACAATGATATGATCACCTAGGAAACCACACGGTAAAGACCTAGGGAGGATTTGACCCACCGATCCTCAAGGCAAACCTGAATCCACTATGAAAGAATCGAAGTTCATACAAAAGGACTACAAGCTCCCCGCTCGACTTCCTAATGCTACCCACCAGTAGAACTTACTGACACGACCACGTGCAAGCTTCGAATCCACGGACTCCTTCTTTCTTGAATTCTTCAATCAGCTACAAGCACCCACGCTTGATATTCTTTAAGCTTCAATGGTAGCAACCGAGTTGATCATCAAGATGTTGAAGTAATCTCTATCTCGAAAACCCTAAGCTTTGTGTAAAGGAAAGCTCCTCTAGATCTCACAAGAGATTTACACAAAACAGCAATGTATGAGCAACAATACAACTGGAGCAACTCTAAAAATGTGGCTAGGGTTTTTCTTTATATACCTAGGGTAAAAACAGAAAACCCAAAACGTTTAATGAGTTAGAGCTGAGTTGGAAAAACTGCAGAAAACGCATCTGGTCCGTGATTCGATCGATCGAGCCTTTCCTTCGATCGATCGAGCCAGACCGAAATGCCCCAATGCATCTACAGTCACTCGATTCCAACTTTACAATATTTTATCAACTTTGAGCAAGCCTAAACAAGACTAAGCACATTGTTTTGATCATGGTTTGCCAACATTACACATTAGAGTTCTAAATACATAAAATCCTAAATCTTTAGAACCTAACAGACATAATAAACTCAGCTTTCAATCTTGGGAAAACCATCCCTGAACCCAAGATTGTAAGGAAGGTGCTCAGATATCTACCCGAGAGATTCCATGCGAAGATTACTGCTATAGAGGAATCAAAGGACATCGACAAGATTCCTTTTAACTGAGCTGGTTGGAAACTTGCAGACCTACGAGATAGGATTATCTAGGATTGGCAAAACGGATAAAGGCAAGAGCATGGCCTTGAAGGCAAAGAGCAGTGATACAGATGAGTCTTCCGATGATGAAGATTCCAAGATGAAGTCCTACATTACAAGGCAGTTCAAGAAGTTTATGAAGAATGCCAATGGAAGGAGCTTCAATAAGGACCGCAGACAATCCAGTTCTTTCAGTCTAAGGTGCAAGACAGAGGGAGAAAGGATGCTAAGGAAGGCGGTCAGTACACTGTTCCTGCAGGACCAAAGTGTTTTGGATGTCATGGATTCGGTCACATGAAGCATGAATGCCCGACATATCTCAAGAGCATTGGGAAGAGTAAGGCACTTGCTGCAACCTTGAGTGACACTGAGCCCGAAGATGATTCCGACAATGAGGATGACGGAATCTTAAATGCCTTCACTGCCACAGTTAATCCTACTGAAAGGATTGTTGAAGAAGTGGACGAAGAAGAAGAACTGGTGGAGTCCAAATTCGAGAAGATGGATGATCAAGATGATATCCATTCAGCCTATGAGAAGCTTTACAAGCCCTCTGAGAAGCATGAGAAATTGTATAGGCTGGCCACCAAGAAGCTCAGTGATGTGGAACTTGATCGTGAAGAGTTGTCCACAAAGTTTGATGAGGCAAATCAAACTATTGGAGCACTGAGGTTTGAGAACAATTTCTTGGCTGAGAATACCAAGAAGCTTGAAGCGGAGCTGTTTCAAGTCAGAGCTCAACTGGAGAGGACTTCAAGTGCAAAGCTTGATGAGATGCTGAGCATCCAGAAATCTGCTTCGGATCGAACAGGTTTAGGGTATGGTCTTTCTTCCTCTCATATTGCTTCTACTAGTGCTACTGTTTTTGTTTCTCTTGCTAATAACACTGATATTGAGAACACTGATGATAAAACTGAATTAGCTAGTGAGAACGTAGACAAGGGTAAATCTATCTTAGGAGCACCCCCTAAACAGGATAAGAAAGATGTTAAAAACCCTAGGGCTAAGAAGGCTAACTCTCAAAAGCCTAAACAAAAGAAGCAGCATCTCTGTCATCATAGTGGAGCTGCTGGTCATACTTGACCAAATTGCTATAAGTGGCTAGCCACTCAATAGAGCAACGGCATGATCGCGTCTGGTAGCCAGAATCAGCTTCAATCCTCTCTTGCTCCTCTTGGTGATCTTCTTAAAGCCGTCATGTTCCTTTCGAACTTGAACGGTTTCAATTCTTCCCCCTCATCGTCGGTTCAAGGGTTTAATCAAAGGAAAGGTTCTTCCAAGGTGTGGAAGAAAAAGGACTCTAAGTGATTTCATCACTTTCTTCTCTCTTCTTGTTTTTCTTGTTTGTTGCATTGCTTGTGTGTTTTGCATTTTTGTTGAGTCAGTCTAGTTTTATGCTTTACTTTGTTTAACATGTTTTTGTGTGTTTACTTTCAGTTTTGTTTATTTTGTTTTTGATAATAAAAAAAATAATAAAATCAGAAAAATACAAAAACAGTATATGTTTTGTGTACTTTGGTACTTGTGTACCTTGGATGGCCAATGAAACAGAGTTATCTAAACTTTGTATCTCTTGTAGCTTAGATGAGCATCTCTATGCACAACTAAGCAAGTGAGCTTTGTGGCTCTTGTTTGTGATGAGTAAGATTAAGTTATCTCTTAAACTTAACACTCATATCACTCTTTTTGATGGGTAGGACTAGAAAATCCTAAGAGAAAGACATAAATAACCATTTTACCACTGTTGCCCGCCAATCATACTATGACACTTGTATGTTTCGGTTTAGCAAAAGTGCAGTGTCAAAGATACTCGTATGCTTCGGCATAGCAAAAGTGCAGTGTCAAATGCTTAACATCTTGGGTATTTCTTTTCTCACTTTTATGCCCATGCATGATATGCTTAAATAGAAGAAAATATGCAAAGAAAAATAAAAAGCAAAAAGATAAAAAATGCTTTAGATATGATTGCAAGCGTGTTTTTTAGGAAATGTGGGAGTTATAGGATGTACCTCGAAGGTGATAGTCCCTATCAAACAGTTATGATTGTGTGTGAGTGAAAGTTATTTTCTCATATCTCAGATCGTCATAACATGTATACACATATGCAATCTTGCGATGTTTTTCACACACAACATGCAATATTCTTTGCTATTTTTGATACATGTGCAGGTACAATGTGATTTGGCCATCACAAAGGTTTTATATGTGCTAATGTATGCTCACTAAACTATTTTGACTTATTTTTGAAAAATAAAATTGGTTAGACCTGTTTAGTGTGTGTGTGTGTGTGTGTGTGTTTTTGAGGATCCATGTGCTTAAAATTTTTGTTGAGAGATGATTTTGAGAGCTTAATATGTTGATTGGATCATTGGTTGAGGTACATGTTGGATTGCATTCATATCTGTGTTTTTCTCTTCTCGAAAAACTGTTTTTAAAAGTTGGCTCGACACCTCCTCGACACCTTGTTATCTGTCGAGCTTCTCAAGCCTTTTTCTTATCGCAATCTCGACACCTCTTCGACACCTGATGGATCGATCGATAAAGTTCCTGTGTCCTCGATACCTTCTCAATACCTTGTCGATCGATCGAGCTTCTGTTCTTGGTTTTGGTGTTTATTCCTCGATACCTTCTCGACACCTGTAGCTGTCGACGTTCATTTTCTCGACACCTACCTCGACAGATGTCTCGACACCTTAGCTGTCGAGAATTACTGAAGCTCCTATATAAGGTTCTGTCGCGATCTGCAATTCATTTTCTCGATCTCTCTCGACCTATCCGTGGCTGTTCATCTCCCTAACCTCTTTTTCTCACTAAAAATCTCCAATCCCCGTGATTTTCGGCCATTCCTTGCTTCAAATCGCTTGGTAAGATCTCTTTTTCTTTCCTTTTTCATGCATTTCATGTTTTGAAGCTTAGGTTTTGGGGTTTTTGAAAATTTTTGGGGTTTTTCAAAATTAATGAGTTTTTCTTGAAATTTTGGGTTGGGTTTTCACTTAAATGTGTTCAAAATGTCATACATTGCATTTCATGTGCATTAGAATGGTATTTTCATGCATTTAGATGTGTGTTTTCTACTTGTGTGCTGGTAGGATTAGATTAGGCTGAGCCCATGATACTTTTTAATTTGCATGTCACATGTTCATGCATTCCCCATGCATACGTACTCTTTGTTCAATATATTTGATATATGTGAACTGTTTTGGGACTTTTCTGATTGTCTCCTTCTCTATCTCTTTCTCATTCTGTTTACGTTAGTAGTGTCTATGACACCTAAGCGTAAATCCACTCCGGCTCGGAACCCTTTGCGTTCTGGAGCTTCTTCATCTTCTAATTCTGCTCCTCTAAATCTTCGGTTCCGTGATGGAGATGCCCACAAGGCATTTTCGGAGAACTTTTCTAGATGAGGTGTTCATTCGAAACGCCAAGTCATTTTGGCGGACTTCGCCGACACTGACCTTCCCTCTGTCATTCACAGTAGGGGATGGGAGTCACTGTGTGACGTCCCCGTCACATGTCCTCTCGTGCTCGATTTTTGTTATCTCTTCTTGAGCATCTTACTATAGATTTTCCTTCTCATTTCATCCTTTTTATCATAGATGTTCATTTAGATTCGGCGTCCCGTGATAAGCTCATCTTTCCTTCCGCTATCACGAGGATCTTACACCATTTTTCTATCCCTTTTCCTGTGTCCGACCACTTCACACACATCTGTGCCATAGATGCCGCTACCGTAAAACGTAGTGAGGCTTAATTTAGGTCGAGACAGGCGGATTCCACTCCTCCCTCCCGTTCAGCTCCATCCAGATCTGCTCCATCTACATCTGCTCCTTCTTCCTCTACGGGCGATGTATCTCTTGGAGACATCATGGCGCAGCTGCAGCGCATGGATGCTCGCCTCGATACACTCTCCTCTGAGTTGTATCAGGTGAATGTTCGTGTTGGTCATATTGCACGACGGCAGGCGACCATGAGTGGTTTTGCTCCTGAGGCTACTCCTTCACCACCTTCTCCAGCGGCTTCTGACTCTAAGAATGATGGTGATGATGGTGATGACGATGATGCTTCGGATGATGATGATGGAGATGCTAGCTCTACTAATGAGATGTCTACATGACACTCTACCCTTTGTCACTCGTGACAAAAAGGGGAAGTAGTTTTGGGCTATGAAAGTAGTCATCTTAGGGGGAGAGTTAGTATAGGACATTTTTGATAGGGGGAGTGTTGATATTTGAGGGATGTAGTGAGGTTTTGATGTATCTTTTCTTTTCTATTCTTTATAGATACATTGATCTTGTATATGAGGTCTTGTGACCAGTTTTACATACATTGTACTTATTTTCTCTCTATATGTGGATGTATGTTTCTTTCACCTCTCTCTTCATGTGTTGTTTCTTCTCTATCTTTATACACATGTTCATTATACTTGTATGCAATTTATTATTTCTGTTTCACACAAAATGACTTGATGAGTTTTGTTTAAAGTGTTTCAGAAATACAGGTTGTCAAAGTCTACTTGCCATAAACTCTCTTCTTGCAAAGTTTTTCAAGAGTTTGTGTTAGGGTAGATTTTATTGTATACAACAAGTGAGTATGAGTTGAGTGATTTATGACTTCTCTCATATGTTCATTTGTTTGTTATGATTTTGTCACGGATTTCCAAAGGGGGAGATTGGTAGGACACGTGTTTTCACTTATTAAGAACATATGTCACTTATTTATGTAAATTGGCTAATCCTTTGACAAAACGCACTCTACTTGTAATTGGGTAGTTCTAGGTGGTTTTAATACTTCAAGAAACAAGGTTTCAAGATCAAGTGTTGAAGTCATCAAGTCTGTCCAAGAAAAACAAGCTGAAGTACAAAATCATTAAATCTCGACACCTACTCGATAGCTCCTCGACACCTGCTATCTGTCGAGATTTATAAAATCAGATTTTTTGATCTGATTTCTTGGGATCCGTGAATATGCTTTTGGGCCTTCTTTTCTCCTAACCCTAAACATATAAAAGGATTGTTTTAAGAGCCGACAAACTGTACACAAGTTACAAAAACATTGAGTAAACTCTGTTCAAGCAAATTGTGATCAAAGACGAAGTTCTTGACCTAGTTCATCTTCTCTGAAGAAGTTGCTGTGTATTTGCACCAAAGGGTTTTGTGACCAAGCATCTTCCTGATCTTCATCGTGTAGGATGAACTGAAGAACTTTGCAGCCAACCTCTCCTTCTAAGTTGGTGTTTGAAGTCGCGTACTGAGATCCGCGCATTGGTTAGTCACGTACTTGGGAGCCGTGCATCAAAAGGGGGAACTGTCACTACAGATCAAGTCCAATTGGGTATTGGGGTAAGGGTTCAACTGTAGGTTGGTAAGGTACTTGGGATTCCTTTACTTGTAACCGCTTGATTTGATAATAGTAGAGTTTCGGGAGTGGTGACCTGAAAATCACCCGGTGGGGTTTTTGCCGTAAGGGTTTTCCCCATTCGTAAACAAATAACCATGTCATTTAATTTCCGCTGCATAATTAGTTTATTGGTGATTTGTTTGTGCTTCCACGCGTTTGCATGATAAATTGATTAATTAATAACTTGACTAATTAATTAATTGGTTTAATCACAAATGGTCATTTAGTTTGTGGCCTATCAATATATATATATTACCAAAGGTGAAATCAAAATAAATGAAAAGAGAAAAAAGAAAATGCCGTACCAAATGCATAACTGCATAAGGCCTCTCACTTCTACGAGGTCTAGGAGAAGTGGTTAGAAGGCAACTTTACCCTTAATTTTTGCAAAAGTTGATTCCCTGAAAATACAAAAAATAAATAATACATTATATTGATCAACAAAAATAATGAATCAAGTACACAGGAGGGTATGCTAGATGAATAACATTTAAGTTCTAAGATTACGATGATCCATAAATTTCAAAAAATTAGAGACAGGATACGTCCCGACAACTAGCATCCATTCAAACTATGTTTTGAAAAATTGCATCTTCATATGAAAATAATAATAATAATAATAATAAAGTCAAACTAAAATTCCAATTCAACAAAATAATTCTTTATTTCCAATGGATTTCAAACCAACAATCTCACTGTCCATCTCATTTTTTGTTAATTCCCTAGACAACAAAAATAAACTAAAGATTTAAAAATATAAGTAAAATTCCAATTCTACAATAATTTTTTATCGTAAGTCATACACGTCCAAATTCACAATCTCACTCCCATCTCATTATTATGGAAGGAGGAAGTGACATTTGAGCTAGACTCATTAGTGTTCGAATCCTACAAATATTGAGATGTTCACGGCCTCAATTGATTCTCATTCCAATCCAGGAAATAACGTAACTCTAAAAACCCTCAGTTACAGTTCTTTTCTCATACATAGATTATAACAGCCTTTAATTGAAGGCAATAAGTCATCAAAGAGCTATAAGGTCTACAATTCATGTTGTTCAAATGATCTAGTGGCTAGGCCTCTGACATATAAATCGAACTGCATTCAATGTTCAAAGATTCCTTAACTTCTTTGATACCCCAAAATGAGGGGAACTTGCAAGCCAAAGATATTCCAACATCCAACGTATTGCTATCAGTTGTAGTCATTTATTCATTTTGAACATAAAGTTTCAGCATGAGGTTCTTCTTGGCAACTTCTGTTCTATTATTACTATTATTATTTTTTAATAATACTACTATTTGAACATTATTTGGGTTTGTTTTAGTTGATAAAATTATCAGCTGAAGAATGTGGATAAACAATGAATTGCAATATCTATAATGAAAATTATATAAATAAATTTGTATGCAAGTAGTCTTTAATGTGTTCAAAAGCAATCATGTTAGTTCTCAGACGCTCCCGCTGGGTTTTTAACCTAGCGTACGTCTGTAGCAGTTCCGTTCCCTTTCTCTTCGAGAAAGACGAGGGTGTCCCCTATAGTAACTTGTTACTAGTAGGGCTTGGGTCCCTGCCTTTTGGGGTTGGGAAATCGGTTGAAGAACAGGATGGATGAAATCACTCGTAGGTGCGACAACCTTTCTCTGTCTGTGAGGGAAGGGAAAAAAGTCGTGTTATCAAAAAAGAATCAGGTGGTGGAGTTCATACTAGCTGCGAAGTTTTGTACCAAGTGAGCTATTAATGTGGAGGCTGTGGCTCGCACTTTCAGGCCTCTGTGGCGCACCAAAGGCAACTTCAATATCACCAATGCTGGGGATAACACTCTGCTATTCAACTTTGAGTTAGAGGTTGATGCGGAGAAGGTCATCCTTGGAGAACCATGGTCATTTGATAGGCACCTGGTCATTTTCCAACGTTTTGATGGGAGCAAAGCCATAAAGGAAGCAGAGTTCAAGACCTGCTCCTTCTGGATACAAATACATGATGTCCCTTTCAAGTTCATGACGCCGGAGACAGCGATCGAGATTGGGGAGACTATTGGGATGATTAGCAAGCAACGAGAAGCTTCTGAAGTAGTGGGGGGTACGTTTTTGAGAGTAAGGGTGGATGTAGACATTTCTAGACCTCTATGCCGGGGAAGGAATGTACATTTTGAAGAAGGGGTGGTTAGGTGGGTTTCGTTCCAGTACGAACGGCTCCCAAACATTTGTTTCTGGTGTGGAATGCTACTTCACGATGAAAAAGACTGTGAAGTTTGGCTAAAGAGCAAGGGCACACTGGGTGAAGATCAAAAACAGTTCGGGCATTGGATTAGGGCATCTTCTTTTGGATCAGGGAGAAGACAAGTGATTGAGGTTAAAGGTTTCGACCCCTCAACGACACCACATTCCACCCTTAGGAGAGATCAAACTAAGGGTGCTTCACAGGGGGGCGAAGTCATTTCCCACCTTGATCGGCTAGGGTACGAGGAAGCGTTGGGTGGTAATGGGGATGGGGACCAACAGTCGACGGAAAGGACACCACAAACGGCGCTGTCGCAGGGGTGGGGCACGCCGAACCAAGGTGAGAGCTTTGGCTCGCAAAGGGAAGGTAAAAACCCTACGGACTTCGACGCTATCATTGCGGACATCGATAGAGAGATTGCAGACGCAGAACAAATCCCAAACCCGTTAGTGGAAGGCATTATCCAAGGGGTATTGGGGAGTAGTCCGAAACCTGGAACCCATGAGCCTCTTGATGACCTCACCAAGGGAGCTGAGGGTCAAATCGTGGAGCAGAAACCTCAGAAAGGTGGCGTGCAGACCTCGGAGATTGGGAGGATCTGCTTTACGGCGGGCTGGGCGGACTGTGGGGAGAAAAAGAAAGGAGCGAAAGCTGGAAAGGGGAAGAAAGAAAAGGTGGCTGTTATCCAAGACAAAAGTGATGAGGAGCTTTCTCTAAATACTCTGAGGAAAAGAAGCCAATGGGCCCGTGTGACAAATAGGCCGAACAAAGATATGATGGTGGATAGCCCAGAGGAGATGGAAGGCCCAAAACGTAAGAAAAGAATTGGCAGCCAGGGAGAAGTAACAGAAAATAAAGCTAAGAAGATGAAGGTAGACGAGGAAACAAAGAATTTAAGTGTGCTTTTTGCGACACATTTGGGATCTGCGGAGGCTGCGGAGCAGCCCCGCCGGGTCCAATGAGTCTCCTGAGTTGGAACTGTCGAGGGCTTGGGAACCCTCTGACAGTTAATGCCTTAAAAAAGGTTATTAGGATAGAAGACCCCACAATCGTCTTTCTGATGGAAACAAAATCCAACGAAGATTGGTTGAAACTGGTTCGTGATCAATGTGGTTTTAAACATAGTTTTGTGGTTCCTAGTAATGGTCTTAGTGGTGGTTTGGCGTTTTTTTGGAAGGAGGGAGTCAAAGTGGAAATTAATAAATCGGCCTTGTCTCATATTGATGCTATTGTGAGTGGGGAAGGTTTTTTTGGTCAGTGGCATCTAACTGGGTTTTACGGTAACCCAGACACAGCTCATCGGGCCGAATCTTGGGAGTTGTTAAAGGGCCTTAGTGGGCTTTATTCTCTTCCGTGGCTCATCATTGGCGACTTCAATGAAATTGTTTGTGCTAGTGAAAAGGAAGGGGGTGCTGTAAGGCCCAATAGGCAGATGGCCCGTTTCAAGGAGGCTATTGATTTTTGTTGCTTAAGAGAGGTGGGTTTTGTGGGACCTCCATTTACGTGGCTATACCAAAAACGTGATGGAACCCAAATCAGAGAAAGATTGGACAGGGCACTGGCTACACAAGAATGGTTCTCCTTGTTCCCATCTGCGAAGCTTTTCCACAAGTCTTCCTCTGCTTCAGACCACAGCCCTCTGTTTCTTTCTTTCCATCACAAGCCGAAGAAGAAAAAACAGAAGAAGCTCTTCCGTTTTGAGTCCATGTGGCTGAACGATGCCGGGTGTGAACAAGTGGTTTCCGATGCGTGGTCCGAAAGGTTGATCTCGGGCGCCGACTTCCCAATGGTGCGCTGCTTGGAGGAGTGCAAGGCGAAATTGGAGGCTTGGAATCTTAATGTTTTCGGGCATGTGGGGAAAAGAATAGCTCAGTTACAAAAGGAGCTCGAATGGTTAGAGAGACAACCATCATCCCCAATCACTAATAAATCTCTCAGAGAGACAAGGGTAGAGCTTAATTGCTGGCTTGAGAAAGAAAGCGCAATGTGGAAGCAGCGGGCTAGGTTGAACTGGTTTCAGGATGGAGACCGCAACACTGGTTTCTTCCACGCCAAAGCATCCTCACATTTTAAGAAAAATTTGATTGAAGGGGTTTGCGACGCAAATGGGGTTTGGCAAGTTGAAGGGGAAAACATAGAAAGTGTGTTTGTGGAGTACTATGAGGATCTGTTCACTTCTTCAAACCCGTCGGATTTTTATGAAGTTGTGGAGGCTGTTCAACCAAAAGTGTCTGCGGCAATGAATGGAAGGCTGACCAGGGAATTTCAAGCAGAGGAGGTTCACAGGGCGCTTAAGCAAATGTACCTGATGAAAGCGCCTGGCCCGGACGGTATGCCTCCCCTTTTCTTTCAACATTTTTGGCCTGTGGTGGGCAGGACTGTCACTAAAACTGTTTTAGAATTCTTAAATTTAGGGATCATTCCGCCAAAATTTAATGATACTCACATTGTTTTGATTCCTAAGACTAAGAATCCTAGAAATGTGACTGAATACAGGCCAATTAGCTTATGTAATGTGGTTTACAAATTGGCGTCAAAAACCTTGGCTAATAGGCTCAAAAAGATTTTGCCTTCCCTCATTAGTGAGTCCCAGAGCGCTTTTGTTAATGGAAGGCTTATCACTGACAATGTGTTGGTGGCTTTCGAGACAATGCACCACATTAACCAGAAGAAAAGTGGGATCTATGGTGAGATGGCTTTGAAGCTCGACATGAGCAAAGCCTACGATAGGGTGGAATGGAGCTGTCTTGATAAGATCATGGAGAAACTGGGCTTTAATGCCAGATGGCGAAGTCTAATGTCTCAATGTATTTCCACGGTCACCTACTCCATCAGAATTAATGGCAAGCAGTGTGGTCATATTGCTCCGACTCGCGGCCTTCGTCAAGGCGACCCCCTTTCTCCCTACCTCTTCCTTTTATGCGCAGAAGGTTTATCTGCTATGATTAAAAAAGCTGTGGATTTGGGTGAAATGGATGGTATCTCCATCTGCAGGGGAGGTCCTAGGGTCTCCCATCTTTTCTTCGCAGACGATAGCATCATTTTCTGCAAGGCTTCTACAGAGGAATGTAATGCCCTGTATCGGATTCTGTGTGTGTATGAGAGGTCTTCAGGCCAACAACTGAATCGGACCAAGACTTCTTTGTTCTTCAGCCCCAATACTTCAGAAGTGACTAAAAATGACATCAAGAGTAGGTTCGGGGCTCAAGTTATAAAACAACACGAGAAGTACCTGGGGCTCCCTTCGTTAATAGGGCGAAACAAAAAGAACTCATTCAAAGAAATAAAAGAGAAGCTGGCGGGGAAGTTGGCGGGTTGGAAAGAAAAGTTTCTCTCAAAAGCCGGGAAGGAAATCTTGATCAAGGCTGTTGCACAAGCGATTCCCACATATGCTATGAGTTGTTTCAAGATCCCCGACTCCCTTTGTGATGAGATGACTAACCTGATCAGAAACTTTTGGTGGGGGCAGCGCAAGGTGGAGCGGAAGACGGCTTGGATCAGCTGGGAAAAACTCTGCGCCCCTAAGGCTAGTGGAGGCATGGGGTTCAAGCAACTTAAACAATTCAATTTGGCTTTACTGGCCAAGCAAGGATGGCGGTTGCAATCTGGCAGGGACTCCCTGCTTTACAGGGTTTTCAAAGCGAGATACTTCCCAAATTGTGATTTCGTTCATGCGGGCATGGGGTCTTCCCCTTCCTTTGCGTGGAGAAGCTTGATGGCTGCACAGGAAGTGGTGAAGAAGGGTGCGAGATGGCAGGTGGGCAATGGTCGGGACATACGAATTTGGGAAGACAAATGGTTGCCTTGTCCATCTACATATAAGGTTGTGTCTCCTCCCACTGTTTTGCCCTTAGACGCTACGGTGGATACACTAATCAATTCCGAGGGTGGGACTTGGAATACGGTGCTCATCCAACAATTATTTCTTCCCCATGAGGGGGACTTAATTCAAGGAATTGCGTTGAGCACCAACTTGCCAGATGACAGACTGATTTGGGCCCCTACGGAAAACGGTTTCTTCACTGTGAGGAGCGCCTATAAGATTGCCATGGAGTTGAAGGCGGGGGATGCCAAAGAAGCTGTGTCGGATGATTGCAACCTAAGGAAATTCTGGAAGTATATTTGGCAGATGAACGTTCCCCACAAAGTCCGCCATTTCACTTGGAGATCATGCAGAAACATTTTGCCTACCAAGGACAATCTGATGAAAAGAAAGATTGTGTCTGAGGGCGGCTGTGAGGAGTGTCAGGGGGATGTGGAGTCTTCAGGTCACTTGTTTTGGGAATGCACGTGGGCAAGGAAAATATGGGCATCGTCGAACTTATTCCCTGATATGAAGGACCTTCATTTTCCCTCTTTCATGGACCTTTTGTGGTATTCGGTGATGGTGGCAAAGTGGGATCCGGAGACTATTGAGAAAATAATTATGATCTCTTGGAAGCTTTGGTCGCACAGGAACGAGATTAGGAATGGCGGAACAAGGAAAAACGAGGTGGCTCTCATCACAGGGGCTTTGGATTACTTGGGGGAATACCATTCTTGTGTGAATGCCACGACGAAGATAGTGGAGAAGAAGCAGGCAGTATGGGCCCCCCCTCCCACAAATATGTATAAGATCAATGTTGATGGGGCGGTTTTCGCAACACAAAGAGCTGCAGGTGCGGGGGTTCTCATTCGAGATAGGAATGGTTGTGTGATTGGGGCTTGTTGCAAAAAGTTTTGGGCTCCTTTTGGTGCCATTGAGGCAGAAGCTAAAGCTATTGAGCTGGCACTGCAGATGGCTAAGGATCTTCTTATCCAGGATTTCATTTTGGAATCAGATTCTTTGTCTTTGGTAAATGCTCTGAAGGAGTTCTCCCCTCCCCCTATCGCTGTCGCTGCAGTGGTTTACAACTCTCTTGCTGCCTCACATGGTTTTCGCCATGTTGAATTTAACCATGTTGGGAGGCAAGGCAATAGGCCCGCTCACTTATTAGCTAAACATGCCTTCGGCATTGACGATTTTTCTGTTTGGATCGAAGAGACTCCTTGCTTTATTGAGCAAGCTCTTCTCCAAGATGTATCACTAGCTCTCAATTTGTTATAAAATCCTTCAGCAGTTTCCAATCAAAAAAAAAAAAAAAAAGCAATCATGCCCCACAGTGACATTTTTGGCAAAATGGCCACGTCAAGCTTGGCCATGCCATAATATAGCAGTAATGGGATGAAAGAAGAGGGGGGGGGGGGGGGGGGGGGGTGGTGTTGGGGGTGGTGTGTGTGGGGGTTGTTTTTCACATCTTGGTAATGAATACATTGAAAGTAACTTTTAAAAATTAATGTTTCAAATTTAATTGCAATTTTTAAATCATCATTTTTAATTCATTTTCAATCCCATGCCTTGCATGGATAAGGAGCTAGTGAAAATTATATCAATCTGAGTCCTAGTCAAGTCTAATAACAGATGCAGCATGGTGCCTATAGTTATTTGACCACAGCATAAATATGAGATTCTTCACAAGTGTAGAATGCAGTTAGGGCAAGTTGGATAATCAAATGAATACGAGTTACAACCAACCCCTGCATGTCAATTATCCAAATTAACAGTCTTGAAACTACCCTCCAATATTACCTGTAAGATATGTCACATTCAATTTAAATTAAGATTTCCAAATATGTAAAAGCTTGCTGCAAAATTATAGCGCTTCCCATTGGCATTAGACATGCATAACACGTGCACCCCAAACCTCACCACTAACAGCAAACACTGAAAGATTATGATTTCACATAGGCATGGGCTATATACCTTCAACACTTTAATATGTCCTCTACTCAGATTTGTCTATTTGATGATAAAACATAAATCATATAGAGACTGTAAAAAACTAGAGCTGAAGATGTAAATATCCAACTAGATTATTGTTTACCAATCATCCCATCTCAACAGGAAACAAAAAGCAAAAATAGAATTCAGATAACTTCACATCATAAGAGTCAACATTGCTAACATGCTTAACAAGAATATACCATATTCAGACGTAAAATCCACAAACAATAGAGACTCAAAAATATATATTTTTCAAACTTATTATTATTATTTTTTAATGTAAAATAGAATAGTACCTCAAGTTTCTTTTTTCACCAATAATCCCGGCAAGAGCACAACCCATCTTTGAAATGGTGGAAACCTCTTAGCATCTTGTATAATCAATTCTCTGCCAACGATCTTTGAGATGACCTTTAGTGCAGTATGGCAATCACTACAAAGACGAAGATTCTTGATTATCCTAATGGGTGAAAGAACTGGACGGTTAAGGAGACCATCAGCAATAGCAAGTCTCTCACTATGAGCAAGAAGAGCTTCCTCCTTCGATTCATGGTCTATGTCATGCAACACAAATCTAGTCTCTGGTATGTAACCAGTCTCTTTCATTTGTTCCTTTAAATGCCTAAGTTCCGCATAGAGCTTATCAGGGTTAGGATGAGATCTATCTCCCGCTCGATATTCATGGACCTGGCTCCTAACCTCTAAAAGACTTTGACTTGCTAGTTTCTTCTTCTCTTTCTGTTTTACAAGATCTGAAGGTTTTACAGGTAGAAGGCCAGCCTTCGATTGCTCATTCATGTGTGAGGGGTCCAGCTGCTCAACAATCTCAGCACAGTGATCACCAAGCTCCATGTGCCCATGAACTCTGCAGATATCCATCAAGGTTTCCCATATATTAACACTTGGCTCCAATGGCATCATTTCTATGAACTCAAAAGCTTCATCCAGATATCCTGTACTTCCTAGCATGTCTATTACCTTCACATAATGATCCATGGATGGGGCTATGCCATAATCCTTGATCATTGATTCAAAGTGCAACATTCCCTCATCAATGTCTCCCAAAACACTACAAGCAGATAAAACATCGATAAACATTCGACCATCAGGTTTCATTCCTGTTTTTCTTGAACTGAGTGAACAAATCAATGGCATCCTCCCAAGACCATTCTTAGCAAGCCATGTCATCATAGTGTCCCACGATGTCAAATTGCGGGTTGGCATTGCATTAAACACCATGAACGCATCATCCATAAAACCACATTTCCCATACATCTCTATGATTCTGTTATAGGTACTCACTTCTAGTGGTGAGAGTGATCTTATGATGGGTTCATGAACAGATTTTGCTTCTTGTAGAGATTGAGCCTCACCACACTCCCACATTAACCGCAAATATCAGGGCAAATCCACAGGATGACATTGCTTAACTAACAAACCTAAAACTTCCATGGCTTCCTTCACTTTCCCCTCATTGCAAAACCCATCTAGCTCCTCAAGAGTACCAAGATATTAGTGACTCTGAGGTGTCTTTGAAAATTTCTCCTCATGATTTGGATTATTTGATAATTGAGAATCCTTTGTCGCACTCTAAAAAGCATTCAAGTTTGGCAGACATTGTACAACATGTTGGTTCTAGTGATACTGTCCAGAGCTTCGACTATGCTGAAACATTCCAACATTGCCCAAGTTATGATCACCTGGGGCTTGCTGCGCTTGCCCACAGTTTATCCTATAGTTCCCATTTAGGCTTCTTTGAGATTCTGAAAGGCCTTGGGAATCAAACCCATGTGGGTTCTGCCTCACTTCACTAGCACCCTTGTGGGACAACCCACATGAATTTTGTATATGTCCATTTCCCCCATATACATGATGGTTCTGAAAGAACTCTCCATTGTTATAACCATAATTCCCACCAAAATTCCCATTTTACTGAACTGAGTGATTTTGGAATCCATTTCTTGTGCTTTCCCAAAACTCACTTGAACTCTCCATTGTTTTTTTTTTTTTTTTTGGATGAGTAACAAGTTTTATTATGTCAAAAAAAGGTATAGCCCAAGTATACATGAAGTGCACAATAGGTTCTCCCACAGTTAAAGTTTAAACTCTAAAAATTTCAATGATCAACCAAATCTAATAAGTTTGAAAAAGGAACAATCTTGACACAACCATCCATTCAAAGAAGAATCTGAGAAATACCAACTTCAGAGCTATTAGTCTATTCGCATCCTTGAAAGCTTCTAGAATTCATTTTCTGCCAAATAAACCACATTAAACAATGATGAATAGCCTTCCAAATTTCGATGCACTAATGTCAACCAAATCTAACAAAGGCTCATTAACCAGTGTTGGTGACTTGGTCCCATCTAAATGAGGTTCTAGGAGGGTTGGCTTGGTGGTCCTACTTTTTAAGTAGCTCACAAAATTCGAACCCATGCACATGCACTTGGTAGCATAGTTTTAAATTTTGCTTTGGTAAGCGTTTTGCTTTACCTATTGAAATGGAATATTTCGGGACACATCAATCCAAATACCCATGACAACTTCCTCATTCATTCTCCCTCCCTCTCTCCACTTATAAAATTAATACTTAAGTCTTTAACCAGAGAGAGAGAAAGAGAGGATACCAGGAAAAAATAATGACGCCTAGAATATGGGATGCCAAATTGCAAAGGACTCAAAATAAACTCCTGTATAACAAAGTTTGTCTTTTCCAATGTCTCAATCCATTTTGTGTGAGTATCAGATGTCTGCAACCAAAAAAAAAGTACAAAATAAGTAAGCGAGAAAATTTATTGAGTAGAAAAGAGCAAATGTTTGCAACCAAGTGAAGAAATTAAAAATTCACATATTGAGCAGAATTATGAAGAACAAACCTCAAATCCAACAACATTTTCCACAAATAACATACTTGGAGGCTGAGAAGTATGTGGTATAAGTTCAAGAATCTTGAGAAAAGAAAATACCCTAGCATCACCAGAGTGCTTCTGGAGAACTAATGGTACGATGTCTTGTGAAACTATTGACCAATTAATAAAATAATCTATAAAACAAGAAGCAAAATTGATTCACCTTGTCGAGTGTAGGGTTGGCAAGGAGGAGAAAGAAGCCATGCATGTGCCCCATAGCTGTCGAGATCAGCAGCAGTCAGGCTCTGAACATTTCCCTATGTCAATCAACATATTTGAGACGAGAAATTTTGTCACTTTAGAGAATTCTATGTCTTGACAAACCAATGATAAAAAAAAGGGAGCACTTAAAAAGGCAAACTCCAAACTTTTGACAACCAGAAATTAAGAAATCCCCATTTCTGAGTAGCTCAAAGTACAGATATTTTTTTGATAAGTCCAAGAATAGATTTAAAAAGGCTGTTGCCAGTGCACAAAGTTCCACTTTTTGCAAGTTTTGGAAGAACTCATGGTAAGCAACTTTACCCCCAATTTTTCTTGGAGAGGCTAATTTCAAGACTCAAACTCACGACCTATCACTTTTGGTGGAAGACACTTGCCATCACACCATGACCCAACCTCAAAAGCACATATATAAACAACTTGAAAAATGAGTGACAAGAAATAGTAAAATTCATTTTCTTCAATGACTTACAAGCCTGACACCAAATACTCAAAATTGGGTAGTGATAAATATCAACTACTAACCAGGACAAACTGTAAACAACCAAGATTTTGCATTGAAAGTGAAAAAACTCAATTAACTTCAATGAGCATTAGACAGTATAATCAAAATGAATATTGTAGCAAAGAATTTCACTACACAAGATTATTACAGTTGTACACCACACTTGTCCTTATAAAGCAGTGAAACTAGAAGATTGAGTACAATATTAGAGTACCCATTTGATTATACCAATAATTTGTACTTCTGAAAGCAAAAAACAAAAAAAACAAAAAGCAGAAGCAGTGTTTTGTGAAGCCAACCTGATAGGGACATTTACACCTGCCTTCATTAGTGAGTACCTCTATAAAATTTTACATTAAAACAAACAAAACAAAACATTAATCTTAATTTCAACTGTTAGGTTCTAAATGTTTAGAACAATTGGCAAATCGTGAACACAAACTTGTCTAGATATAGATCTTAGAGTCTATAGGTTTTATTAGACAATGCTCAAGGTGATTCAAGTCAAGATTCAAGAACATACAAGCTGCAGGAAGAAGACTTCATATTATGCCTGGTTCGATCGATCGAAGAACAGGCTCGATCAATCGAAAATCGTATCTGCAAAATTTTAAGTCGGCCCAAACAGCAGCTTAAGCCCATTAAGGATTAGGGTTTTAGATCTACTTCTCCCACTATATAAAGGAAACCCTAAGCCACGTTTTTGAGTGCTTTTGAGAGAGAGAAGAGAGTGCCTCTTTTGTTTTTAGGGTTTTGTACCCAAACCTCTCTAAGTCTTTGTTGCTCATATTTGCTGTTTATGTGAATCTCTTGTGAGATTTTTGAGGAGTTTTCCTTCACATAAACTTAGGGTTTTCTAGATAGAGATTATTATCTACATCTTGATGATCAACAAAGTTGCTGCCATTGAAGCTTAAAGAAAAACAAGCGTGGGTGCTTGTACTTGATTGAAGAATTCAAGAAAGAAGGAGTCCGTGGATTCGGAGCTTGCACGGGGTCGTGTCAGTAAGTTCTACTGGTAGGTAGCATTAGGAAGTCGAGCGGGGAGCTTGTAAGTCCTTTTGTATGAACTTCGATTCTTTCATAGTGGATTCAGGTTTGCCTTGAGGATAGGTGGGTCAAATCCTCCCCAGGTTTTTACCGTGTGGTTTCCTGGGTGATCATATCTTGTGTTATTTATTATTCCGCTGCTTTATATTTTTGATATGATTGTTTGATTGTTTTAACCTAGAATTGCTTAATTTGACTAAGTAACAACTTGGCTAATTAACTAGGCTACTCAATCTGGTTGTGTTTTAAGGGGTCTAAATTTCTAACATGTGGTATCAGAGCGGGTAGCTCTTCTTGTTGTAGATCTTTTGATCTAGGAGCTGATCCTTGATCCCTGTTGTCATGGATAATTTGAAGTGTCTTTCTGATCATGTTTCTGCTCATGCTTCTGCTGATTTTATTGATGCCTGTGATGTTTTGAATAAAAAAGACACTATTGTTTCTGTTGATTTTTTTGATGCTTTTGAAACTCTTCATAAGGAATTATCTAAATCTTTGAAAATTGCTAAGAAATTCAAAGAAAAGTTAAAATTGGCTAATCTTGAAAAAGAGGATTTGATTGTGAGATTAGATGAGTCTAATAAAAAGAATGAATTTTTGAGAAATCAAATTTCCTCTCAAGATGAGAAGATGAAAAGCTTGGAACAAGAGTTAGTTGAGTCTAAAACTAAAATTGAAAATTTGACTAGTACCAAGTCTGCTGTTGATAACAGAAGTGTTTCTGTTTCTCTTAAGCCTAAAACTGAGAAAGTTTATATCCCTCCTTTTAAGAGGAATAATAAAGAAAATGCCTATTTTGCTAGGTTAGATAAAGGTAAAAGTTCTGATGTTAACGCTGAAGTTTCTAAACCTATGTCTAATCCTATTGTTAGAGAGCATAATAAATCTGTTTTTGTGCCTACCTGTCACCTTTGTGGTGTTGTTGGTCATATTAGACCAAATTGTTCTTTGTTGAGGCAAAAACCAAAATCTGAGACTAAACTTACTGTTAGGAATACTGATGTTCCTAAATTTGTTCCTGTTTGTCACTTTTGTGGTGTCTCTGGTCACATTCGTCCTAATTGTCATAAATTGAAATTTAAGCATTCTGTGTTTCAATCTAGGATATGTGATGATATTTCTCCTGCCATAAGTCCAAATAAATTGTTTCATAATCTTTTGAAAAATTTGAGCTTGTTGGCTTGTGAAAGGAATTTGCAGGATTTCAGTCTTTCTCAGAAGATTGGTGTAATCTCTCAAATACACTCTGCTTCACATGGATTTTCACCTACAAAGTCGAATACTCGTGCTAAATGGGTGAGAAAAGATTCTCCAAGGTGAGTGTTGCTAACTTGTCCTTGATTTAATTCTTTCAATTAATTGTGGACATGTTTTGTTTTAGTTTTTGGTTGTTTTATTTTCTTTGATTGTTTTGTTTTAAAGAAAAATCCAAAAAAAAAACATTGAAAATTTTCAAAAAGACAAAAATATTTTATTTTTCTTGAGGATTACATGAGTTATAATATCTCTCTCTTGATTTAGAACATGCTTGACATTATGGAGAAACTTGAATAGTCTGTACTAAGCTATTTCTGATTTTGTGTGAGTATGTACTAGTTTGTACATGTACTCAAGGGTTAATTAAGAAATTGATATTTCTTGTTTGTGTACCCTCTATAGCTTAGTTAAGCATTGTCATGCATTGCTTTTGCATTGTTCATTTAGCATAATATGTGCTTTTTTGTTTTTGGTCATATAATTTTTAAAACCAAAAAGATTGTTGTGTTTTGTATTACATATCATGGATTTGAAATCAAGGTTGGCCACCTTATCTTTACATAACATGTTTATATACCCTGTTTAGCTTTGATGAGCTTATTTATTGCACTTGACTAGTTGAAACTGTATAGTGCATGTTGTGTGGGAAAGATGTTTATGGTGTTTATCACTTTGTCTTAATCTTGAAGTCACATGTTATTTGACTGTCGGACTTGGTCCTTTTCAGAAAGGCATAAATAACCATCTCACCACTGTTCACTAGTCAATCATGAACACCTTAGTGCATATCATAAGATTTTGTGCTCGAGAAAGTGTAGCACATGCACAAAAAGAACATAAGGTGTAGCCTCTTTAAATGCTTAATTTAAACTGGTGTGTACTATTAGGCTTGATGCCAAATTTCACCTAAATAATGGGGCAAAATTCAAGAAACTTACATGATTGCAAGCTTCTGTTCTAGGAGATGTGGGAGTTATATGATGTAACTCTTTAAGTGATAGTCTCTTTTAAATTCTATGTGATGAATTTTGTAGACTTTGTGATTGATTGCTATTCACATATCACCTCACATGTATCTCAAGCTTTTGCTAGTTGCACACACTACACAAGTTACTCTTTGCTAAACTTGGTACATTATATTGTGTGTGATTTTGTTATGGCCATCCAAGATTAAAAGTTCCTTGATTTTAATGCAAAATGTGTATAATGTTTGCGCTTTGAGGACAAATTGATTGAAAATCTTGATTGAAAATGTGTTTTCACATGCTCAATCTTTGTTGGTCAAACACAAAAAGATTTTTGAGTGTTTTGATTTGTTTTTGGAAAGTACTTTGTTTTTACAAATATGTCAAAAATTTCAAAAACAGTGTTGCCCTGTTTTGGCGACTAAGTCGCGGGTAGGTCTAGTCGCATGCTCTAGTCGCGAACCTCTCTCAGAGATTTTCGCGGCTAACTGGCGAGTAAATGCTCTAATCGCGAAAAAGACTTAGAAAATTTTTCCAAAATTTGAGTTTTCTAGTTTTCGCGGGTCAGTGTGGCGACTGGTTCGTGGGTGGAAGGTCCAGTCGCGAGAGGTACTCAGGGAATTTCGCGGCTCATATCGTGACTATCTCGCGGGTAGACCTTCCAGTCGCGAAAAACACTTAGAGAAATTTCTCAAGTTTCTTCTCTTCACAGTGTTTCGCAGTTTAACCTGGCGACTTACTGGCGACTTGATTTAGTCGCGAAAAATGCGTGTTTTGCATTTTGAAGACAGTTTTAAAAACTGTCGAAGCTTTGTGACTGTTCATTGCTTTCCTCATTTCTCTCTCAAACACTCCGTGTCTCACTGTAAAAGAATCCATTTTTGCATCATGTCTTCTTCAAACACCATGAATAAGGTATGGGTTTTCTTTCCCTCATTTCATTCTTACTATGTTGACCATTACCTTCTTGTTTTGAACATTGCACATGTGTTCTGCGATATACTGTGTTCAAAAATGGGTTTGCCTAATATGGTGAATATGTTTGTTTGCGATTATTGTCTTTGGTTGCTGAGTTTATTTTGTATCTTGTCTGTGCTTCAGTATGCTTGTCTCTTGTCTGAGCATTATTCGTTTGATAGAGTTTCTCTTTACTCATTAGACATATGGGTTTGGGGTTTATGTGGTGCATTCGGTATGTGGCCTTGGGTCATTTGTCTATGGTTCTGTAGTCTTTAGAGAGTTTGTGCTCCATGGGATGTTTCTGTGCTTCAGTATGGAGTGTGTATCATTTTAACCATTTGTTCTCTTAATGTTAATCTGATTCTTGTGTTTGTGATTAAGTAAATTTTTTTTCCACATTCTTAACTGAATCTAATCAAGTTGATGTTGGTTCCCTGTGGTATTGCATCTGGTACTTTGTTGTGTGTTTGCTCTCTTACAGATGTCTCGACAATCCTCTAAAGGAAAAGAGGTTATGACAGAAGAGGACACATTACCTGTTGCAAAAAGAACACGATCTTCCTCACAGCCATCTACTGAACTCAATATTGAGTTGTTCAGAACTCCTCAACACCTAGATGCTTACTCAAGCATTTTTGACCGGGGAACTCCTATAGTGGAACAGGAGGTCAGATTTGACACTTTGGACACCACTTTTGTCCCTCAGATCTTCGAGGCAAAAGATTGGGCAGCATTATTTGGAAATTTTGTTGATCCAATGATTGAACTAGTGAAGGAGTGTTTTGCCAACACAGTTGATCTTGAGAGTGAACTACATTGTCTGGTAAGAGGAACAGAGTTCATCATTAGTCCAGACACCATAGCTGAACTTCTCCAAATCACACGACCTGTGGATGCCGATCTAACTCCGTATGATGATCGTACTCCAGTGATTCAGGACATTCTCCAAGTTCTTGGTCCTGACCATGACATTTCCAGTGCCGGCACATCCATTAGTACTACCAAGTTTTCACTTGATTTGACAACATTGAAGCTGATTATGTTTTCAAACCTCTATCCATTGACCAACACGGTGTATATAAACCTTGGAAGGGCACAATTTCTATGTGATCTCATCACAGGCACCACCATTGACATCTGTGCCTATATTTTTCACATCATAAGAAAGACAGCAACCCGAACAGTAGCACGAGGGTGCCTTCCATTCTGTAGTCTTATTATGAAGTTCGTTCTAAGTGAAGGTGTTACTCCTCCCTCAGTTGGGAACATGATTGCTCATCCTCGACCAATCTCTATGTTCACTCTACAAGCCAGCAGGAGTCATTCATCCAAAACTCCAAAGAGTGCACATCTATTTTCTGCTACTTCTTCTACTCCTGAGCCAGGTTCACCTGTACATGCCATCCATGCTTCACAGCAACCAAGCACTACACAACTATAGTCTGCTCCTCAGCCTGACAAGTTGGAAATGTTCTTTGATAACCTCCACAAACATCTTAAGGAAGTGGAGAAGACCCTCAGAGATGGCCAGAGAGAGCAGTCGGAGAGATTGGCCGTTATGCAGGACTAAATTGATGTATTGGCAGCTCAAGTTGATGGCATTTTCATAAAATTGCAACACTGACCCTTTGGCCATTCGTGTCAAAAAGGGGGAGAACTTTTGGGGCAGCTCTTGAGGGGGAGTGCTCGTTTTGAGGGGGAGATTTCTTCATCATTTCTTTTTCATTTGATTTTCTGTATATAAAACTTTGATAATTCAAAATACTGTGGTGGTAGTTGTTTATTTCAGCATATATATAGTATGATGTTATTCAGCTTCAGTTCTTTATGTTGTTGGTTCGTACCCATGTTGCTTCTGTAAGCTTTAAGGGTTTGTTCTTATGCACAATTTGTAGGCCTTTGTGGTTTGTGCCATGCTTTATGTAGCCTTTGTGCTTTGTTAAATCAGTACTTCCAACTAAATGTCTTGCATTTTCTTCTAAGTACTGTCACTCTTGTGCCCTAGTAGGATTTTTCCTAGATGCACATACTTCATGTACTGTGCATTGGTTGAGTGTTGGTCATTCAAGCGATTTACCTTGTGTTTATTATCTTGAATATCCGGATGTTCATTCCAAGTGTGAATGAGCATTGTGATTACTTGGCTATAGTGATTACCTGTTTTGGTCTTGCCATGGTTTATTGCTTTATTCCATTGTACATGATCGCATTGTGCTTGCTCCATATGCATTACAAGTTTCTGTATACAATGAACTTATTGTGTTGTTGTGTTTCAGAAGTTACTTGTTCTTATGGTTCTAAAGCTTCGCAGATTCTAGAGTTAGGTGTGAGTGAGTTTTCCAACTGTTCCCAACTCACGCTTTAAGTCTAGAGTTTGTTTTAGGGTTTTGTCACGGAATAGCCAAAGGGGGAGATTGTAAGGTTGAAATTTATCAACCATCTTGTTGGCTTTATTCCGTGCCAATTTGCTTGTAATTTAAGCACTTAGTAACCCTGTATTTAGGTGGGATTATTGTAAGGGTAGTGTGTGAGAAGATGTGAAGAAAAGCTCAAGTATGTGCAAAGAAGCAGAGCTTTGCGGCTAGGACTCGCGGGTGGCTCGCGGCTGCAAGTCGCCAACTTCAGGCACGTGAGATGCACGCAGGGAAGCTGAAGGGTCGCGCCAGCTGTCACACTACAGGACAAAAGTCCCAGGCAGGCCAGGCCGTTACGTCGCGACTTGATTTCGCGACTTAGACAAGCCGCGAGACCAAGCCGCCAATTTACCCTGTTTGGCAAAAAACTGTCTCTTCGTATTCTCATCTCACCTCACTGTATATAAACCCTTATACCCACTAAATTGAGAGAGCTTCCAGAGAGAATTTTGTGAGAGAAAACCCTAGAGAAAAACAAGATTGCCTCATCCCCAATCTTCATCTAAGAAACTCTACAAATTCCTCTACTCTCTTCCTCTCCATTGTCATACCCTTGAGAGGTCTTTTACCAAATCCTTATCTCACCACACCCACGTCTGTGAGAAGGTTTATTTGGTGCTGAGGGAAGCAGTTTGGAAGGAACCAATATACATTGGTTAATGCTATGGTCAAGTAGCGGAATCCGGGAAGCTAAAGAAGAAATAGGTTCGGCGTAACCTCGTTGGAGCAAGAAGCTTGGAGGGCTTAGGTACCTGGGTAGATTAGGCTTGGAGGGTCTTCTGCTATTCATGTATCCCAACTATATTCTTTAGTGGATTTTATCACCGCTTGGAGGGCGGTGAAGAGGTTTTACGTCGAGGACTTCGGTTTCCTCTTCGATAACACATCATGTGTTTGCATCTTTCTTCCCTTTATCTTTGCCTTATATTTACTGCTGTGGATGTGTTTATATTTGGCTTAGATTGTTTATCAATTCTGTTATAAGCTTATTATCATGTTTCGCACATTAATTGTTTGATATAAAGCTTGAATTGGTATTTTTGTAATTTGGGGTTTAAACGTTCAAGGGTGTTTCGTACCCATATTGAACTTTCAAACCCCAAACTCAAGATTGCTTTCCTCTTCCTCACCAACTCCGACCTCCACTTCGCCCCTCTCTGGCAGCAGTTTTTCCAAAATGCCCCTTACAAAAACCTCTACAACATGTATGTCCACGCCGATCCTTCCGTCAATGTCACCCACCCTAAGGGCACCATCTTTCGAATTCCACTTCATTCCGGCAAAAAAAACCAACCACGGCTCGCTGACGCTCATCTCCGCCACGCGCCGTTTGCTCGCCACCGCTGTCATCGATGATCTGGCCAACACGTTCTTCTTCTTCTTTTTTATGTATCGGATCTCCTTGGAGTTCGGATACGGGTTGATGGAGCTAGATCTGTCTCTAGGAGCCATTTGGGTTTGTAAAAGTTTTGGAGATTTGGATTTGTTTGGAACAAGAGAAAGAGTCAGAAACGGTGTTTGAGGAAAGGAAGGAAGTGAGGGTGTGGGTTTTTATAGAGGCAGGTTAGAGAGAGAGAGAAAGTGCGTGTTTAAGAGGGTGTGGGTTTTGTGTTGTTGTGATCTGGGTCTGTGTTTGTGTTTGATCTTTGTTTTTTTTTTTTTTTCTATTTCGGTTGTGTTGTTGTAATCTAGGTCTGTGTTTGTGTTTGATCTTTGTTTTTTTTTTTTTTTTTTTTTTTTTTTTTTCGTTTGTGTTGTTGTAATCTGGGTTTGAGTTATTGGTTGCTGGGTTTATTTTCTTGTAATCTGGGTTTGAGTTCTTTGTTGTTGGGTTGGATTGGGAAGAACAAGAAGAACACATTGGAGTGTTCTTATGAAAATTAATAATGATAAGTAATATATTTTTTAATTAAATTAGATTTAAGGTTTTTTTAAAAAAAATTTAATAATATTTTAATTGTTACATCAGTGCCACATCAGCGCCACGTCAGTCAATAGGATGTTCCGTTAGCCATGTCAGCTATTTCCGTCTGGTGGCTGACGGAAAGGACTAAAATAACAAGCGTTAATTGGAATAGGGACTAAAAGTGGTAAAATAGAAATGTAGGGACCAAAATAGAAATGACCCCAAAATATAGGGACGAAAAGAGCATTCACGCCAAATTTAAAACCTAAAAAATTAGCATCAGATCCACATCAACACAAAATTAAACATGAACAAATCCGAAAAATCAAACCCCCACACCACCAAAGCATCAAACACAAAACTCAAACCCAGAATTTCTAGCCTTCAAACACAAAAACACTAAACTCAAAACCCAAATTTTCGAGCACCAAAGAAAATAGAAGAAAAGAAAGAGTACGATTTTCTTATCTTTCCAAGAAACCAACACAAACTCAACTTAAACCAACACAAAATTCAACGATCTGAAACCCAACGATCAATGACACACCGATTTGAAACCCAACGATCTGAAACTCAACTCAAACCACCGATCTGAAACCTCCAAACCCACCAGATCCACCACCTCTGATCTCTACTTCTATTTCATTGCAAGGAACCCAGGTTGAAGCCCCTCAAGCTTCAATCCTTCGTCATTGACCATGATAGCCACGAATGGTGGTGAGTCCTTTCTGGGCTTGGTCTATGGGTTTCACATCAAGTTCTTTGCCGATGATTTCTTCTTGCTCATGTCCGCTTGAGTTTCAGTTCCTCCACTTTTTCCCTCTCATCTCTTATGGCTGGGATTGACCTCAATGAGTGGCTGAAGTGCTGACCCAGAGAGAGCAAAAGGGAAAAGCTGAACCACAAGAGAGAGAGAGAGAGAGAGAGAGAGAGAGAGAGAGTATGTGTGTGTGTGTGTGTGTGGAAGTGGTGGGTGGGTTTATTTTAATTTTTTGGGTTTGTGAATGCTTAATTTTGTGTTTGTTTTCTAAGAAAAAAAAAAAAAATGTCAAATAAAGGAAAATGTTCTTCCTGTTCTTAAATCTGGGTTTGTGTTCTTGTTGTTTTTGTTCAAGACACATAGATTTTAATTAATGTGATTTTTGGTTTTTAATTATTTTTTTAATTTTTTTATTTAGTTAAAATTGATAAATTAATTTTTTTTTTTTTATTTTAGTTGCTGATGTGGAATTTTTTAATGCAAAATAAAATTTTTATTATTATTTTAATGGTTCCATCTGCCACCTAGGAGTTTGCCATTAGGGCACTTGAGGAAAAGACTAAAATGGATGACGTTTTTCTAAATAGAGACTAAATGTGATAAAAATAAAATGTAGGGACCAAAGTGGGAATCAGGGCAAAACATAGGGACGAAAAGTGCACTTTTGCCTTTCTTTTCCAATAGAGTTGTCTACCACCAAACTATGGCAGACACTACCCCTTCCCCGTGAAAAAGTTGGACATGTGGCCACATTGCCACCATTCGTTTGCTTTGAAATTTTTTAAAACTTTTTTTTTTCATTTAATTGCATTTTTAACTGCATTATTTATTGGATTTGACTTGACTTTTTTTTTTAATACTAAGTATTTTAACACACACACAGGGAGAAGGGAGGATGTTTTAAAGAAACTGACAGTAGTGTATATCCAAAAAGGTCTATTTGACCGGACTTTGATTCCTAATGGCTAATACTACAAACCCACGTATTGGTATATTAAATTCATATATTGTTACTATAAATTTAAGATTTATATCACAAATTAAACAAATGCATATAATATGTATAATATTTTATATATTTATTAAAATATATATAATATTATACACATTTGCATAAAAATATACAATGTTGGAGACATTTTTTTTTTTAATTTATTATATAAATCTTATCTAGATAGTATAATGTTAAATAATAATTTTTCTTTTTATTGTGATTATTTTTTTAACAGTTAGTAATATTTTTTTGATTTTTGAAACACTATAATGAAAGTTGTGATATAAAAAATACATTTTAAAGATGGTATTTATATTTATTTGAATTATTTTAGTCAATTTTTTATTTATACTAATTTAATATATTTAATTATATTTTAAATAACTATTAAGTTAATTATGATGTCATCACTATTCAACCTTGGTTGGACCTCAGTCTGACCTTAAAAATATTGAACTTTTTTCTTCTCCGGTTCTTTGAACAGTCTAGGTTTTAAAACCATGATATACTCAAAATATGTATCATTGAATGGAAATAGCATTGTTATTTGTTCACTTTATTCTATGATATTAGGAGGTTCTCATGAATTTAAAAGTTTTTCTATTTTCTTAATTTGATTAAAAAAATTATATTCCTATTTTGTAGAATTTATTTTGAAGTTAGATTAAGAGCTCTATATTGAACATATTAAAGTCCAGGTGCATTATCAGTTACTATTAATTTATAATAATATTTTTATAATCTATAAGTTTATTTAATGCATTTTAAAGAATTAAAAATGTCCTTTATTAGATAATCTTTCTATTTAAAATAATATTATTTGATTATTGTAAATGACTATTGTGGGGCACTAGAATTTGAATAAGGTACTTGTGCCACGTGTCATACCTATGGCTGAGGAGTCCATTATCGCGCCGAGGAGGTCACACGCTCGGATAGTAGGGCCACGTTAGTGACACGTTACCAGAGGAGGTCATACTATAGAAAAAGAGCTTCGGGGAGGGGATTAGCCCTGACATGACTGAAGGGATGGTGACTACCACCACATTTAATGCATCCCACCAAACCTCCTAGCTGCATTTATGTGGAGAAGACTCCTGAACAGTGTTGCCTTGACTGCCCCAACTCATAAGGGGCTTGGGAAAGTGTCTGATGGGATAAGCACTCAAGTAATGGCCTAGACAATCAACAAATAGAGGGCCAAGATTATCTAAAGGGAGCTATATAATGTAAGAGACCCTCCAGGGAGAGGAGATCGAAAAATCTGTAAAGAACACACTCTAACAATAAGAATTGAAATTGTATCCAAGTCCAAAAGAAAAAAAATTCAAGAATCATTCTCCTCGGACTTCA
This sequence comes from Quercus aquifolioides, assembly GCA_019022515.1. Classification (NCBI taxonomy): domain Eukaryota; kingdom Viridiplantae; phylum Streptophyta; class Magnoliopsida; order Fagales; family Fagaceae; genus Quercus; species Quercus aquifolioides. Next base: position 81,552,098 of record CM032327.1, read on the forward strand.
TCGAGGAAGGATTTCCTTACTTTAAACTTGTCTTTCTTTGCTTTCTTAATATCTTTGATCCATTGTGCGCGTTGCCTGATCCATTGAGGCCTAGCTTTTAAGCCCACTTGCTACAAATTTATTGTGCTAGGCTCTTTAGGTGTTGACACCTTATTTTACAACCCGCATTTAACCTCACATGGAGGGTAAAAGGGTACATTCACTTTGGAAATATGCATCTTGATTCTAGCCATTAGATCCTTAATCTCATTTTACCAAAATGATCTTAATGTTGTAACGATCAAAACGACTAGTCATAAGCCCTAATCGGACCACCAGATTGAAAGTTAACATCAAATCAAGTTTTAATGGTTGAGATGCACTATCACAAATTGAGTCCGACTATGTGTGATTATGAACAATTGATTTCAATTGGTTATAAGTATAATCAATTGGAGATCAACGATGTGTCATAATTTGATTGGTTAGGACTGCATTTTATGGTGAGGTTGCATACACCTAATTAATTAGATAGTTAAACATTAATTATTCAATGAGTAATTTGTGTAATTATCTTTTAATTAGAGTAAATTTGGAACCAATTAAGTCTGAAATGAGAGTGATTAGAGCCATTTAATGTTAATTGGGAGCTAATTTGGGACCTATTAATGTTAATTGTGCTGAAACCATTTTTTAATAAATGACCTCTGCTCACCATTTCATCAATATCTCTCATATTATTTTGAATCTGTGAATGAGATTAATTTTTTCAGAAACTAGACATCCGGGGCTTCAATTTGAGCACAAGAACGAGACAATTCCGATCAAAATTGAGTCAGATATGATTTTTCAAAATTGACTCTACAGGCTGTTACAGCAGTTACGGGAAAACTGAATTTTGGCTTGCTTCTCACTCCCACCAATCTCTCCATTTAATGCACCAGATTTTCCCTAAGGCTAAAATGAATTATAGGTTCATGATTCTTTATCAACCCTCATTAAATGGCATTCCATTCATATTTCCTCCACCACTACTATATAAACATTCTCTCACCTTCATTCCAAAGCACACAAAAAACCTCATCTTTTCTCCTCTCTTGAGTTCTAGGAAATTGAGTAGTCTTGTCATATCTTGGTCTTCTTGAGACTCAAGGTATTGAGTGAGACTCACTCTTCCTCTTCTAGCTCTTCTTTTTCTCTACCATTAGGACCTTCCTCAAGAGTCTCCTCCTCCACCATATGAATCTTTGCATGAAAGTATAATCCATTTCCCTAATTGTTTTTTGTGTTGTCATGATGAGAGTTTAAGATTAAAGCATGATAATAATCATTTAAATTCCTTTGAATGTTCTTAATTGTTCTTATATGTTCTTCACATATTCTTGGTTATTCATCACAATGTTCATGCATAACACTAGTTTCGATCTTAAATCCATATAAAAAACATGAAAAATATGTTTGTTTAATAATTATTTTAAATTCTTAAATTTAGGATATTACCATCCACACACATTCACTAGAATTTATTTTTCAATCCAAATGAAATGCTTAATAAATTGAATTAGGGTTTATCACATGCACACACTTTAAATTCAACATGCAAATTGACTGATAACATATTGGATGATGTGATATGCATGTTGGCCACCATAGTCTAGAAAACCAGTTTCACCAGGCAAGGTGGGCGCCTAACACCTTCCCACCTTTTAACATAGCCTCCGAACTTAGATCAAGGGTTGATAGACCAATGTTTATCCTTGTAATTTTCAATTTCTAAATTGTAACTAGGAAACAAAGTTATGTACTTTATCTTAGATTGTATCTAGGATAAAAGCCATGCAATTTTCCTATGATCAACGTAAATTCAATTTCAAATAAATAAAATGAGAAAATTTTCAATTTTGGTTTTCTTATTTATTCCAATAATTAAATAAGTAGCGACTCCATTGTAAAACCTTTAATCTAAAGGGAAAAATATAATCAGTCGAACCTCTATTTTGAGAGGCAATAACACAACTCCACCCATTCACGTGTGTTTGGCCCAACATCCTATAAAAAAAGGGGTCGAGGGCGTGGTCTCTCACATTGGGCCTGAATCCTTCTACCCTTTGGGCTCAGGAACCAAAACCACGCCCTTACAATTGGCGTCGTCTATGGGAAAGTTTGAGCTTTAGTGAGTTCAAAGTCTAACCATGGTAGGATCAGGGCAAGACTGGGAGGAGTCTATTGGTTCCCAATGCTAGGATCAGTTCCTTAACCTTAAGCGAACGAGGGACCGTGAGGTTAGTATACACACCACACATACTAGCAGGAGCCAATCTCGAGGTGGAAGTTACATCTCTCATGAGGAAAATACCAGAAGCATGCAGTTGGAGATTGACTATCTTCGCAGGAGGCTACGCCGCGAGCGACAGAGAAGGACTCCCTCAGATTCTAGCCCTTCTTCTGATGATGATGGGGATGGTAGCTATAGGCCCAAGTCCAGGACTCCTCGCAGTGAGTCTTTTTTGTACGATGAGGACCGTCATTACAAACGAAGGAGTGAGAATCCATCTTGCGAAGGTCCGGGAAATAATGCTATGAGTAGGGCTCTCAACCAAATCTTTAAATCACCATTTACGCGTAGAATTGAAGGGGGAAAGATTCCTCGGCAGTTTGCTCAGAAAACATTCACCATGTATAATGGCAGAACGGACCCTGTGGAGCACGTCAGCCACTTCAACCAGAGAATGGCCGTTCACTCCCGGAACGAAGCCTTAATGTGCAAAGTTTTCCTATCCAGTTTAGGTCCCGTGGCGATGAGATGGTTCGACGGTTTGAAAGAATGTTCTATTAGCTCTTTTAAGGAGCTTACTAGGGCTTTTGGGGCTCGTTTTGTGACTTGCAGTAGGGTTCCTTGGCCCTTAGATTCCCTACTGTCTATGACCATGCGAGAGGGAGAAACCCTGAAAATATACTCTGACAGGTACTAGGAGATGTTCAACGAGATAGATGGGAATTTTGATGACGTGGCTATAAGGACTTTCAAGGTCGGCTTGCCCGTCGAGCATGATCTAAGAAAGTCTTTGACCAGGAAATCGGTTAGAAGTGTGCGTCAGCTCATGGACCGTATTGATGAGTATAAGCAGGTCGAGGAGGACCAGCAACAGGGAAAGAGAAAAGCTAAAGTGGTCCCTCAGGATAGAAAAGACTTCAAGATGGATAGGTACAATAACAACCGACCTCGGAAAGACTTTACGGGACATTCTGGGTTTACTACTACTCAGGTAGTCAGTACTATGTTCTGAGAACTAGTACACCAAATCCTGGAAAAGATTAAGAACGAGCCGTATTTTCAGTGGCCGAACAAGATGAGAGGAGACCCCACGAAGCGCAACCAAAGTCTTCACTACCAGTGCCACCAGGAGCATGGGTACACCACTGAAGATTGCAAGACATTGTGGAGTCATTTAGAGTAGTTGGTTAAAATTGGGAAGTTAAAGCAATTCCTGTATCAGCCCAATGGATAGGGTAGTCAGGCAGGATCGGGGGCTCAGAGAAGCGCTTCTATAAGACCACCTTTAGGTACAATTAATGTCATCCTTGCTAATCTGGGGAGAACTGGTTCTCTTTCGTCCAGGGTGTTGTCAATAGCTCAGCCATTTATCGGAGACTTACCCTTTAATTCAAAGAGGAGTAGAGTGGAGGTTTGACCAGCTTTGAGCTTCTCTGATGAGGACAAAGTCGGAACCTTACAGCCACACGATGATGCCCTGGTGGTTACTCTCAGGATAGGAGAGTATAATGTGAAGAAGATGCTGGTAGATCAGGGCAGCGATGCAGAGATCATGTATCCTAACCTATTTAGGGGACTGAAGCTGAGGCCCGTGGACCTAACCTGCTATGACTCCCCTCTGATATGGTTTGATGGGAATATTGTCTTCCCGAGAGGCCAAATTAGACTGCCTGTTCAAGCAGGGTCAGAAGTCGTGGAAGTGAATTTCATCGTAGTGGATGCCTACTCCCCTTACACTGCTATTGTGGTAAGACCTTGGCTTCATGCCCTAGAAGCCGTGTCTTCCACCCTTCATTTGAAAGTGAAGTACTCGTCGAGGGATTGGGTTGAGGAGCTGGTCGGAAGCCAATCTATGGCTAGGCAGTGCTTGGTGGCCGCAATTAGACATCAGGCTGGAGGTGAACCCTCGGTGTCAGCCGAGCAGGATTTATAGCAATCAAGGGTGTCGGTGTTGTACACGAAGGCAATGGTAGAAGGGGCTAAGTGTGAGCAACTGGAGAAAATTGTTATTGGCAACGATGAGGAGAAGTTCTTTCAGGTCGGAGCTTGGCTACCTCTTTAGGAGAGGCAACAGCTGATAGATTTTCTTAGGAATAATATTGATGTATTTGCGTGGAGCGCCTACGACACCCTTGGGGTAGATCCAGATTTCATTTGCCACCATTTAAACGTTAATCCATCTGCGATCCCCAAGAAGCAACCACCGCGGTGCTCATCTAGGGAACATTCCGATGCCGTGAAGGGGGAAGTACTTAAGCTCAAGTGGGCTGGGGCCACAAAGGAGGTATTCTACCCCGAGTGGCTGGCTAACATAGTGGTGGTGAAGAAGAAAACTAGGAAGTGGCAAGTGTGTGTGGACTTTACAGATTTAAATAAAGCTTGCCCGAAAGACCCTTTCCCCCTGCCTTAGATAGATCAATTAGTGGATGCTACTATAGGTCATCATCGGATGAGCTTTTTGGATGCCTTTCAGGGTTATTATTAGATACATTAGCTTTGGATGATCAGGAAAAGACTGCTTTTTTTACACCTACTGGGAATTACCACTACAAAGTAATGCCCTTCGGATTGAAAAATGCAAGGTCTATCTACCAAAGGATGATGACCAAGATGTTTGAGCCTCAATTGGGCAAAATATTGAGGCATACATAGATCATATGGTGGTAAAGATTAAAGTACAATCCGAGCATATAGGTGACCTCGGGAATATTTTTAAGATACTAAGGAAACACAAACTACGCCTTAATGCCGCTAAGTGTTCTTTTGGCATAGGCTCTGGCAAATTTCTAGGTTATATGGTTACACACTGCGGAATCGTGGTTGACCCTGATCAAATTAGAGCCATGAACGACTTGCAGCCTCTTCGAAATCTCAAAGAGGTCCAAAAGTTTACAGGAATGACTGCTGCTTTGAATCGATTCATTTCTCGATTCAGACAGGTGTAAGCCTTTCTTCCAGTTGTTGCATAAGTGGAAGGGATTTGAATGGACAGAGGAGTGCTTCTCGGCCTTCCAGCAGTTGAAGGAATATCTTTTCTGGCCACCTATTATGTCCAAGCCCGAACGAGAGGAGGTTTTATTCACTTACATTGCTGTAGCCTCATATGTGGTGAGTCTAGTACTGGTGCGATATGATGATGGGGTGCAAAGAATAATCTATTATGTGAGCAAATCATTACATGAGGTAGAGATTCACTATTTACCATTAGAAAAAGGCCATCTTAACAGTAGTGCATGCTACACGAAAGCTCTCACATTACTTCAAGGCCCACACTGTTGTGGTTCTAACCCAACTCCTTCTTTGATCACTGCTTCAGAAAGCTGATTACATAGGGAGGGTTGCAAAATGGGCCACGATCCTAAGAGACTTCGATATTAAATACATGCCTCGCACCTCTATAAAGGGTCAGGTCCTCGCCAATTTAGTGGCAGAGTTTGCTAAGCCTTCGTTTGAAGAAAATGATGAAAGGCCGAGCGTGCATGAAAAATTAGTTGGGATGATTTCTTCGTAGGGACCTCTCTCTTGAAAGGTGTATGTTGACGGCGCAACAAACCAAAGGGGATTAGGAGTGGGGTTGGTTGTAGTATCTCTTGAAAGGATCATCATTGAGAAATCCTTATGACTGGGATTTTCGGCCACGAACAATGAGGCTAAGTATGAGGCTTTGTTGGTGGGAATGACTGTGGTTCAAAAAATGGGAGGAAGAATAATGGAGATGTTCTCAGATTCGAGATTGGTTGTAAGCCAAGTAAAGGGAGAACTGGAAGCTAGGGATGTGAGAATGCAAGAGTACCTGAACCAGGTTAGGCTCTTGCAATTAAGGTTTGACTCTTTTTCCTTACACCAAATCCCTAGAAGCAAAAATACGCATGCTAATTCCCTTACCACTCTTGCAACCTCCTTGGCGCAGAGTCTACCTCGGGTCATCCTGGTCGAGGACCTATGTAGCCCTACCGAGATGAAAAGGGAAAAGGTCCAGATTCATCAACTTAGGGTGGTACCCAGTTGGATGGATCCTATTGTCCTATTCCTTAAGGATGACATCTTGCTCGAGGAGAAGAGGAGGGGTGACAAAGTGCGAAGGAAGGCCCCCCAATTTTGGCTGTCCGAGGACCAAAAGTTGTACAAGCGCTCTTTTTTTGAGCCATATTTGCTATGCATCCATCCTGAAGTGGTGGAGCCACTCCTAGAGGAGTTGCATGCAGGGATTTGTGGAAGCCATACATGAGGCAGATCCTTATCTCATCGGGCCCTAACTCAGGGATATTGGTGGCCTAATATGCAAAGAGAAGCATAAGATTACGTGAAAAAATGTGACCAATGTCAGAGATTCGCTCCTAACATTCATCAGCCAGGGGGCGTTCTTAATCCTTTGTCTAGTCCCTGGCCTTTCGCTCAGTGGGGCTTGAATAATGTGGGGCCCTTCCCTAAAGCAGCAGGAAACATGAGATGACTTTTGGTCGGCACTGATTACTTTACCAAATGGGTTGAGGCTGAACCACTGGCGAATATTAGGGATGTGGATGCCAAAAGGTTTGTGTGGAAGAACATTGTCACTCGGTTTGGGATTCCTTATACCTTCATCTCAGACAATGGACTTCAGTTTGATAGCAAGGTTTTCAAAATGTACTATTATGAATTGGGTATCATGAATAGGTATTCCACTCTAGCTTATTTCCAAAGGAATGGGCAAGTCGAGGCCGTCAATAAGGTTATAGTGAATGGACTCAAGAAGAAATTGGATAATGCAAAGGGCAAGTGGATGGATGAGCTTCCACATGTCCTCTAAACATATCAAACTACCCCTCATAAGTCGACGGGGGAGACACCCTTTTCAATGACTTACAGGGTAGAGGCTGTGATTCCTCTAGAGACTGGATTCCCAATGCTGAGGACTAGTTTGTTCACTCTAGACAACAACGACCACCTACTAGAAAAGATCATAGATCTAATCGAGGAGAGGAGATGAGAGAAAATGTCATAGTTCAATTAGCATACTATCAGCAGAGGCTTAAACAGGGGTATGATTCAAATATAAAGTCAAGACAATTGGCCCCTGGGGACTTGGTATTAAGAAATGTTATGGATACTACAAAAAAACCCAACATGGGGGAAGTTAGGACTCAATTAGGAAGAGCCATACCGTATCACCTCGGTAGTAGGCATAGGAGCATACTTCCTAGAAGATCTAGACGAAAAAGTTGTACCGTGACCTTGGAATGTAAATAACCTTCGAAGGTACTATTATTAATGAAAGGCAGCTCTGCCATGTTTTCATTTATGACATTATGTGTTGCGTTAATTACCTATGTGGATATTAAACAGAACCTTGGTCATGTTTGGTTCCTCGGACCACATACCTTGGGTAAATTAATATTCTTAATTACCTGTGTGGATATTAAACAGAACCTTGGTCATGTCTGGTTCCTCGAATCATATACCTTGGGTAAATTAATATTCTTGATTACCTCTGTGGATGTTAAATAGAACCTTGGCCATGTCTGGTTCTTCAGACCACATACCTCGAGTAAATTAATATTCCTGATTACTTGTGTAGATATTAAACAGAACATTGGTTATGCCTGGCCCCTTGGACCACATGTCTTGGGTAAATTAATACTTCACATTATTTCTCTAAGTATTAAATAGAACTTTGGTTATGTCTGGCCCCTCGGACCACATGCCTTGAGTAAATTAATACTTCTCATTATTTCTCTAAGTATTAAACAGAATCTTGGTTATGCCTGGCACCTCGGACCCCATGCCTTGGGTAAATTAATACTTCCCATTATTTCTCTAAGTATTAAACAGAACATTGGTTATGCTTGGCCCCTAGGACCACATGCCTTGGGTAAATTAATATTTCCCATTATTTCTCTAAGTATTAAACAAAACCTTGATTATGCCTGGCCCTTCGGACCACATGCCTTGGGTAAATTAATATTTCACATTATTTCTCTAAGTGTTAAGCGAGACCTTGGTAATGTTGGGTCCCTCGGACCACATGCATTGGGTAAATAAACACTTATAATTATGTAAGCCTACGGTGGAATGAAGTGCTAAGTGAAATTCTAAGTACGGTGGCCCTCTTGGATCATATACTCTAGACAAACATGAACTTCACTATCATTTGAGGCTAAGAAGAAAATCTAGAAGTACACTTCATCCATTGAGCTATTTACCTAAGGTATACAAGGGTTGCTTTTTAGGTTTAGTTACTAGATGCCAAGTGCCACGGACAAGGTAAAGTTGTCCAATTACTCTGCTAACTACATGAAAGTTTATTTGAGTTAACAATCGGTTATTACTATTAGCTTTTGTCAAAGAAGGAACGTTCACCCTTAGGAACATCATCAATTTAAAATCTCAGCACAAGACAAAACAATAACCACAACTTACCAGAGATAAACATTGCAAGAAAAACAAAGGTCCACAAAGGCAAAAAGTAATATCTTTTCATTCAACAAAAGGAAAAGGTCATCAAGGATTGGGGCATACTGCCCTAAGGAAAAGTACAAAGAAAGAAAGGAAAAAAAAAAAAACCCCAAGGAAAAAGTACAAAGAAAGAAAGAAAAAAAAAATCCTAAGCTAAAAATACAAAGAAAAAAAAGAGAAAAATCCTAAGCTAAGCCTTCGCCGGAGGAGGGTTTTCTTTGCTAACCAGCGGGGGAATGGGAGGATCAGCGGCCTTCTTCTCTTGAGCCACGACCTGAGGCTTAGCCGACTTAGACTCCTTTGCCTTAAGAATGGCTTCCTTGCCTTTGCCTTTGTCCTCTGGCTGAGCTTTGCTCTGGCTAGCCTTCTTACCTTTGGCCACTTCTACCCCACTACCTTGGTCACCAGTCTTGCCAAACCCTTTAGTGGCCTCGGGAGGGGGATGAAGGGCTTGGGTGGGAGGAGGCTACTCAGCCGCAGTTAGAGCTGGGACAGCTTCCTCGGGGGCTACCTCAGGGGCTTCTCAAAGGTCCTCGGGATAATAGACGTTCTCAGCTTTCCTCCACTTCTAGTCTGCAGGGGCTCCAACCACGTTCAGGGCCTTAGTCCAGACCTCGAGACAGTATTCCCTATAGACCCCAGCCAACTCTTCAGTCAACTAGGCCTCGGTCTCTTGCACTCCGAGGTCATAAAACTTCTGCCCTGTAGTATTCGCAGCTACCTAAGCCACCTAGGCAGCCTCCTTGGCCTTGGACAACTCCGTCTTCAGCTCCAACACCTGCTGCTTGGCTGTGGCTAGCTCTATCTCAATGTAGTGGAGCCTTTGGCGCTGCTCCTCCGTTTGTGCCTCAGCATTCCTAAGGCCAGCCTCCGCGCTCCTTCGGTCCCTATCCACGGTAGCCAGCTTTAGAGCCAGCTCCTTGTTCCTGCTTTCGGCAATGACAAGGGACTTGCTTGCCTTCGCACGAAGGTTATCCGCAAGCCTCGCCTAGTTGTGGGCATCTTTCACCCACTCCTCGGCGGTGAAAATCCCTTGGATGGCCTGCGCAAAGACAACAAAAACATTCTATGAGATAAGTAAACAAAGGACTAGCACGAGATCAATGGGACCAAGTTAGGAAGCTCACCAAAGCTATGTCCCTTTTCAGGGATATAAAGAGATCCGACTGCCTCATGTTCTTCAAGGAGTCCATGTCCTTGGGCAGCAAGAGTGGTCGCTCTAAAGCCTCGACCATGTAATAGGAGTGACCTTTCTGAAACTCCATAATGGAGGAGCTCCAGGGTATTGTCGCGCCATCCAACTCCAGCCGGGGGTTCCAAGTTGGATAGCGCATGTCGGCAGAGTGCTCGACCTCCTTACTCTCAACCGAGGAGGCCCTCCCCTGGCCCTTGGCTGTTTTCTGCTGCTTGGGCTCCTTTTGGGGGACCCTCTCCCTCTCCTCAGGCACCTCATTCTCCTTCCTTTTCTTCTTCAAGTTGGCCACAGCGAAAGGGTTAACTGTAGGAGGAGGAGGGGGAAGGAGAGCAGGATGAGGTTGGGATCCTAAAGTGTCCTTGGACGCCTGCCCCTTAGCTTTGTCTGCAGGAGCTTACGTAGGCCTTTCTTCCTGTTCAGAGCCATTTCTTCTTCTTCCTCAGAACTGTCGTCCACCTGGGCAACTATGAGCTTGGGGGAACAAACGACGGAGGACCTGTCAAGCTCGCCCTCCGAATCTGAGACCTAAATCACAGGCTTTTCTTGCTCCTCTTCCTCTTCCTCAGGATGAAATTGGTCTATCTCAGTCTCAAGTAACAGGCGTGAGGAGGCTGTCTCTTCTCTTAGAATTGCTACCTCACAAAGGGAACGATAAAGGGGTAGCTCAACTAGCACGATATCTTCTTTGGCTAAAAAACCGAGCACCGAGACATCTATCCGGGCTAGTCGAGGATCGCCTGCTCTTATCACGTGGCCCACGTCTGGAAACTTGTCCAACAAGGGCTCGAAGTCGAGGATGAGGTGGACAGCTCTCAATTGCTTGTCTTCACTCATAAACACATCAGATCTCAACACCTTGTTAAGGTCTGAGACATTAACGAGGTTGAGGTTGGGAGCTACGTGTCTTTTATCTGCAAAAATATCTAAAAAGCAAAACCACAGTCAGAATAATGAAGCCATCCATTAGAAATAAGTGGAATACTAAAGGAAAGGAGAAAGAAGAAAAACTATAGAGCTAATGCCTATGTTAAAAAAAAAAAAAAAAACCTAAACCTAGGGTACCCCACCTGTCTCTCCCTTCCGGACTGGGCAGTGAAGACAATTGTGCCATTCACTCAAGACTATCAAAAAGTCATCGTTCATGCCCTTATTGGATTTGGGGAGGCACGAGACGAGCCTGACAACAGAGGATCTAGACTTAAGGTAATACCTTGAGTCTGTGAGCAGGTGGCACTCGTACATCCAAACGACATCGTATTAGGTGACGTTTAGCCCCATTTGCTTGTTGAGAGTGTCCACACTACCCAAGACCCTAAATAGGTTAAGCGCACATTGGTGGGGGCATAACCTATGGGCGATCAGATAGTCCCTAGTTACTCTATCCATGGGAAGCCTCATTCCCCCTTCTATGAAGGCAATCATGGGAATGACGACCTCTCATTCCCCTCTGTGGGTAAGCCACTAACCCGGAGCACAGTATCACAGGAAAATTCCCTAGGGAATATGGTGCCTAGCCCTAAATCCCTCCATACCAGCGGGAGAATCTATGAGGTGAGCGAATTTACCCATCTAAGCAAACTAAAAGGAAGAGAAGGAAATATTTTTGAAAAAGGAGTAAATAGTAGAAGGCCGAGGAGACTGACCGAGAATAAAAGAGCCTAGGAACGTGAAAAACTTACAAGAATAAGGACGAGGGTTACTTCAAGGGCTCCTAGAAGGTCTGAAGATTTAGGAAGTCTTGAAAGCTTGAAAGTTTGGGAAGTCTTGGGAGTTCGAAGATTTGCAAAGTAGGAGAAAATGAACCCCCTAGGTGCCTTATATATGAGGCGGAATTAGGTGGGAGTTATCCCGCCCAAAATTTGAGGAGAAACTCCAGTCGTAGGATTTCCATCTCATCGTAGGACGTGAGGAACAAAGTGCCGCCTAAAGCAATTAATGAGATGTTACGGACTCCAAAGTGCCAGAACAGTTGCGGGACACGCGAAGTGACACTTTCACGTGTGGAAGTCAAAGAAACATGTGGAATTAATTATCCAAAGTCAAAACCCCATTTTTCTCCTCGGATAAGAGAAAAAACTGGACTTTTAAGGGGCTATTTTGGGGCACTAGAATTTGAATAAGGCACTTGTGCCACGTGTCATACCCATGGCTGAGGAGTCCATTATCGCGCCGACAAGGTCATACGCTCAGACAGTAGGGCCACGTCTGTGACACGTTACCAGAGGAGGTCATACTGTAGAGAAAGAGTTTCGAGGAGGGGGTTAACCCTGACATGACTAAAGGGATGGTAGCTACCACCACATTTAATGTATCCCACCAAACCTTCTGGCTACATTTATATGGTGAAGACCCCTGAACAGTGCTGCCTTGACTGCCCCAACTCACAAGGGGTTTGGGAATGTGTTTGATGGGACAAGCACTCAAGTAGTGGCCTGAACGATCAACAAATGGAGGGCCAAGATCATTTAAAGGGAGCTATATAATATAAGAGACCCTCCAGAAAGAGGGGATCGGAAAATTTGTAGAGGACACACTGTAGCAACAAGAACTGAAATTGTATCGAAGTCCAAAAGAAATAAATTCAAGAATCATTCTCCTCGGACTTCACCGAGGAAGGATTTCCTTACTTTAAACTTGTCTTTCTTTGCTTTCTTAATATCTTGATCCATTGTGCGAGTTGCTAGATCCATTGAGGCCTAGCTTTTAAGCCCACTCTCTATAAATTTATTGCGTTGGGCTCTTTGGGCCTGAATCCTTCTACCCTTTGGGTTCAAGAACCAAAACCACGCCCTTACAACTATACAATAATCTTTTTGTTTAAAAATATTACTTTTTGTAGGTTCTTGAAGAGCTCAAACTACCTATACAAGTGAAAATTTTGAATGGAAAAAAATTTATTTTCCAATCAGAGCTATATGACTATAAACTCTATTATAGAATCTGACAAAGCAATTTAAACTTGATAAAATGACAAAAGTACGTATTTATTTATTATAGCAAAAAAAAAAAAAAAAAAAAAAAAAATTATGAAAAACATTTTTTGTCTTGCAATTGATTACAATCGTTATTTTAACATTGCAACATTTATTGGATAATTGAGGATATTAGGTGTTTGGAATCCTAATTTTAATATAAAAATTTTTAATTGATATTTTCCTTTTACTAAGGCAACAAAACGAAAGTTTTTAAGGTTGTTTAGCATTGTCAACAACATTGCATATGTGATAACTTAAATTCTTCTTTTATTGTTGGATTTTTTTTCATAGTCAATAGCTTTCCTATGCATCGCACAGGTTAACGACTAATAATACATAAGTTGAAGAAAATAAAGATAACTTCCGCAACCAACCAGAGCATAAGCACAACAAAACTATGGAATGTATAGCCATCAATATGTATTTATTTATGAAATTCACTAAGTACCAACTATTACATGAGATGGAGTTCGTAGAGATAAAATACAAAGCATAATAAGTGCAGCAAAGCTACAGAGGGTAAAATTATTTACGGAACTCCATGACTGCCCAAAGAGCATAAGCACAGAAAACAACTTGAAAGTTTGAAAATCCGGATTCCTTGCACAAAACCTCAAATTCTTTCTCGGTTCTCTCCTGGCCTTCAAGGTTCAACAACATGCTAACGTCAAGACGAGAGATATATTGAGAAGCCATACTTGACACTGTAGCTTCTGGCATGAGTAGTTCAATAATAACTACCTTCCCATTATCTGGTAGTGCTTTATAGCAGGTCCTCAAAAGTTTCTTGCAGTTTTCATCATTCCAGTCATGGAGTATATTCTACAAGTGAAAAAATGCAGACACAAAAAGGATTACTTTTGAAAAAATTTACCCAAAAATTCTTTATCATCATCTACTTTAAACACAATATCCAAATTCTACGTACCTTCATTACAATTGCATCCCCTTTAGGTACATTGTGAAACATATCTCCTCCCACGTGCTCAATACCTGCATAGAATATGAGTTGTGCTCTTCATTTAGGAAGAATCCTTGTGAACAGGACCAGCTTGATAAATGCCTATGACAATAACTTTAAGTGATATATATATATATATATATATATATATATATATAGAGAGAGAGAGAGAGAGAGAGAGAGACATTTGTTGTATTCAAATCTTGCTAATATCTACGTTTCAATTGGTTATATGACTAATTCACTTAAGTTTTCTTGTAATAAAGTTAATCTTAAGTAGGATTTCATAAATTTTAATTTTAAAATAATTCAATATGTATAAACAATTGTAACAAGAGTTATCAATAAAACTGTGTTAGTGATACATGCATTTGGAAAATAATTAATCTAATCTTTTTATATAATTCACTTCATCAATTGGATTTTTTTTTCTAATATTTCTAATATAAACCGTCAAAAGTTTCACCTAGATTTTTTTTAATTATAATCAGTATATTTCTGGTAATGAATTACTCAAGATATCCTTTTGAGATTCGATTCATTCTTCTATTTTTTTAATTTTTTCATATCCTGATTCTTATTTGTCAAGAAATTTATTTTCAAAATAATATTTACAAATAAAAAAGGCACTATATAAAATATAAATTTATAAAATGACTAGAATAAAATAAAATTTAAAAAGTAAAATAATATAACATCACTTATGAAATGCGGTATTAGAATTTTATTTATCAATAGAATCACTCAATAACCTCAACCTTCACAAGATCCGTCCATGACTTTCCCTTTGCACAAGCATAATAAGTTTCTTAGCCCTCTAATAATACTTTTTTGTTATCATTTGATGAGTTTTTACTTTTTAAAACCCATTTCACTCTTAGTTATTACTATCCCTTACTTGGCACCACTAGCATGTTGGGTTTCTTAACCCTCTAAGAAAACTTTTTTCATCCACTTAAGTTTCTTAATTCATACCAAATGTCTTGTATTTGAATTGGTATCTTCCCATGCACAAAGCGCTTGGAGGTCTAGGCAGGAAAGGGTACGAGCTACGAAATTAGCAGCATATTACAATTATCTAAAAAAACATTTCTTAATTCTTGAGTAATTCTTTTTTTGTTTGTTATTGTTTTATGAGATTTTGTTTTTTTGCATCCACTCTTCTTTTTTGTGGAGATAGTTTGTGCATTATAACAATGATTTTTTTTTTTTTTTTTTTTTTTTTTTTTTTTTTGTGTGTGGAGAAACAAATACACACACACACAAGGGAGAAGGAAATAGGTTCTAACACAAATACACATCACAACTCCACACAAAATGCAAGCACGACTCATAGAGCGCTGAATACTCAAACCCCGGATTAAACGAGAATCAAACCCTCATGAGATTAAACAAGCACGATTGAATCAAACCTCGAACAAAGATGGAAATCAGTGATCAACATCGAGTGATTTTCGAGAACAGAACTAAACAAGCACTACCGAATCAAGTTCTAAGTGAGATATTTTGATAAAACATGATATTTGGAGATAAAAATTAGGATTAACTGAGCACGGCCAAATCAAATCCTGAGAAATATTTTGATAAAAACACAATATTTTGAGATAAAAACTAGGATTAAATGAGCACAGTTGAATCAAATCCTAAGAGATATTTTGATAAAAACACGATATTTTGAAATAAAAGCTAGGCCTTTTTGGATATACACCACTGTCAAATTTAAAGCATGTTATGTGTATCCAAGATTTAGGTCATTTTAGATATACACCACTGTCAAAATTTTTTTTCCCCCCCTTCAACAGTATATTAGAAAAATAAATAAAATAAAAATCATCACATAACAAAAATCACCACACATTCTATCTTATTAAAAATTAGGAAAAAAAAATGATCATAAGTAATATTAAATTTAGGTAAAATTTTTAATATGTAACTAATTACGTTTACTTAAAAAATAATTTGACTAATTATCTATATTTTATGATAAAAATTGTGTTTAATTTTAAATGTATCTATATGTATGCATGGAATGCATGTGTTACAAGCTTTAAAAAAAATTTAATTTGACTAATTATTTATATTTTTATAATAAAAATTTTGTTTAATTATAAATGCATCCATGCGTTTGCATGGAGTTACATGCTAGTATATATTAATAGGTAAAGTTTAGAGAAAATTTAATTAGATTCTACAATTGAAGTCCAATTTTGCGTCATGTGTCCTAAATTATTTATTTTTAGAGAGTTTTATTTCTTAATTTTGGAGTTAAATGTGAGACCACATCATAAATATCTATCTAAATGAGTTATTGTGTACAAAAACTAAATAGTCAGGAATTAATGAACACAAAAAAATTAAAATTAAAATTGACAATTTACATTTTCTACTTAATAATATTCTTACAAGACTTTTTAAAGAGTTAAAAAAAAAAATAAGAATGACTATTAATAATATTTAAATTATATATGTAAAAATTATACTATACATCTTAATGTATATTTTTTAAGTATATCCATGTATATGCATGAGGTTACAAGTTAGTATTATTAAATAGATTAATCCTACTATAAAGAAATTAAGAATTTTACCAGAATAAGATGGTGCGCTTTGTATCACATGAGGCAAGTCAAAGTTAATGCCTTTAATAGAAGGGTAATGGGAAATAACCATGCTTAGGCATTTCCCAGTTCCACCCCCAACATCAACCAATGATGTTAACCCCACAAAGCCTTGGTATACCTCAATAATTTTCGACAGGGCTATTGTGGAAAGATCAGCCATGCTCTTGTTGAACAGTATGTTGAAAGCTGGATCCTTGTCCATATATTGGAAC
Organism: Quercus aquifolioides; assembly: GCA_019022515.1. Classification (NCBI taxonomy): domain Eukaryota; kingdom Viridiplantae; phylum Streptophyta; class Magnoliopsida; order Fagales; family Fagaceae; genus Quercus; species Quercus aquifolioides. Next base: position 81,568,751 of record CM032327.1, read on the forward strand.
AAGGACATTCCATGCACTCTTTGAAATTGATTACCACCTTCAAGAATGGCATGCTTCATACGTAGGCTGCAACGTAGAAACAAAGCAGATAACAGAAGGAAATACAATACACAAGTAATATTATTTTGATTCATCATATACATATCAACATATGGCAAATTGACAATATATAATTCTTTTTTCCCAAATATATATATAATTTACTGCGGATTAACAAATAATATATATATTTTAATTTACAACAACGTAATTATGATGAAATGTTACTGCCCTTTTTTGCATCATATTTTTGCATTTATACAAAATCAAGGAGACTCGTGTATACCTGGCCTCCCAAAAGGCTCGGTGAGAATTGAAAGCTGAAAGAGAAGCCAGGGAACTTCCTCATCTTTTTCAACAAAGAAGTAAGAGGTTGGTGTGAGTCCATAAAGTCTCTCAACCCTACCATCTTCAAGTGTGTGGATAGAGCATGTCAAAAGGGAGTGACTAACAAGGACTCACAACATGCGATCCAACCTGGAAGGTGTATCAGAATCAGATCATGAGTCATTTGTTGGAAGCTGAGAAGCAATTTCAGAAGTTGTGATACAAGCAGCAGGGCCTGCTCATAAAATTTACAACAACGTAATATATAAATAGTAACGCTATGAAAACAATATTCTTCACAGCTACCCATAAAATTTGTCAAATTTGGATTAACATCGCTTTTATTACACATAAATCACAATAATTTATATTATCAATTTTGAAAAATATTATGTCCTGATAATTATTGATATTGAGATTTCTAACGGCATAAATAAGAAGTAACAGCCAGCAAAATCATTCAATTATGATGAAATGTTACTGCCCTTTTTTGCATCATATTTTTGCATTATCTAAAATCAAGGAGACTCGTGTATACCTGGCCTCCCAAAAGGCTCGGTGAGAAATGAAAGGTGAAAGAGAAGCCAAGGAACTTCCATCATCTTTTTCAACAAAGAAGTAAGAGGTTGGTGTGAGTCCATAAAGTCTCTCAACCCTACCATCTTCAAGTGTGTGGATAGAGCATGTCAAAAGGGAGTGACTAACAAGGACTCGCAACATGCGATCCAACCTAGAAGGTGTATCAGAATCAGAGTCCTTTGTTGGAAGCTGAGAAGCAATTTCAGAAGTTGTGATACAAGCAGCAGGGCCTGCTCTAGCAATAATCCCAAACAGGTCAAGCTCAAAGGCTGCATTTAGGACACAAGAAAATATTTGGGCACTGGAGACTAGGATAGCCTGGAGGCATGCCTTATCATCTTCACTAACACTAAGTGTGGGTGTAACTTTGTTTTCTAAGGAACTCATTTTAATTTGCTTCTTTCTCCCTTTTCGTTTTCCCCTCTCCTATAAATAGGCCTTGCATGATATATATCTTGTGGTGTAGATTTAAAACCAATTTTTCTGCAGCCATCAGATCAAAGTCGTCCTTGTTGCATTAATACATGCAGTGGCCTTAAGTCCACAAACGTGTTTAGAATTTTCTACTGTATAGGTACGTTACGTACGTACTTAAGGGTCCGTTTAGTTCCCGTAAAATATTTTCTGAAAAATATCTATTTTCCGGAAATATTATTTTCTGAAAAAGGAAAATATTTTCAATTGTTTGGCAGTATTATTCAAATTTTCCTAGAAAATGTTTTCATGTGTTTGGTTGCATTTGAAAATACTACTTTCTCACATTTTCTCACTCATTTTCTCAGTTACCAAACAAATTTTATAATAGAAAATTTCAACATATAAACTTAAAAAAACAAAAATCACAATAACACGATCAAATCCACCGTTCGGCCAAACTGAGAGAGCGAGGAAGAGAGATCCATTCGATCAAATCCACCGTTCGGCCAAACTGAGAGAGCGAGGAGGAGAGATCGGTGGTGATGCGATCTCGGTGGGGTGCGATCGGTTTGGGGTGATGCGATCTTCGGTGGATCAGTCTTCGGTGGTGATCTGGGCTCTGGGTTCGCCGGCGAAGTCGAAGATCGGTTCATGGCGCGAAGGCGAAGTCGAAGGCTCGTGGGTTCGCGGGTTCGTGTCGCTGGCGAAGTCGAAGGCTTGTGGGTTCGTCGGTTCGTGGCACCGGCAAAGTCGAAGGCTCGTGGGTGCCGGCGATGGGCTGTGGTGGTGGATCGGAGCTCGGTTTGGTTCGTTCTCTCTCTCTCTCTCTCTCTCTCTCTCTCTCTCTCTCTGCGCGTATAAGGCTTTTTTTCGAAAATGGTTTGAAGGGAAAATGAGAGTGTAAAACCATTTCCGGGTCAAAGGAGTAAATTTGGTCAAACTGAAGCATATTTTCCAGAAATTAAAATTTTCCTTGGCTTCCAAACACTGAGGTCAGGTGGTAAATGATTTCCTGAAATCATTTACCACCAAAACAAACGGACCCTAAAACTGTAGTTAACAAACGTGCAATAGTTCATCACTCCAAAGCAAAGTCACCATTATCACAACTATGATGTCTTGTACTGAAGTCCTAACATGTCTCTCCTTAAAAAAATAAAAATAAAAATAAATAAACAAACAAACAAACAAGAAAAAAGAAAGAATTATTAAAAACTTTTATGCAATATCTTAGAACTTCAATTGGACAACAAATTAAAACTCCTAATCTAACACAACAACCTTAATGTTAAAAAGGTTCCAATAAATCAAATCAAGTCTCCTAATTTCACTCAAACATGACTCTTAAAGAATCAAATAAATAACAAACAATCACATAATATGGAAAACATAGCCCCTGCTCCTCACGTCTCCCTCTCCCATTCACATACCAGCCAACAAAAATTTTAAATTCAAAAATCGATTGGAAAGCAAATTAAAACTCAAAATCTGGAACGATAATATACATTGAGATTTGAGACTATAAAGATTAGGATTAATCCTAAGTAACTGAAACTTGTAATATATTTGGACAAAAAATTTGTAACCTCCCAACGGCGACAAAAGTAGAGGAAAAATCTCAATTCACGTGGGCCGCGGCCCAACAATGTCAAAAATTTGACTGTTGCCTTTTTTCACTGAACTTTAATGGGCATGAATGATGAAGAAATATGGCAGAGTGATCACAAAGGACTGAAAGGGGAGACTTGCTATCGTGTGGGGTATGGCGAAGTGAATGATTTAGGTGGGTACTACACATACCAACAAAGATGGTGCCTGTTGTTTGAATGCATACTCGGGAAAGAGTCTGGTTTTCAATAATTTACAATTGTCGAGAATTTCAATGGAGTCAGTGCTAGATTTATGTGGTTAGACTTTAGAGGAGAAAATCAAATACTGACCTCTATACAATTTTAAGGCCAAGGGACATGAATCTACATTAAAAAGGAAATAAGGTATGTGACAATTAATGTGGGTTTAATTTTGTGAGATCCACCACCTCCAAACCCACCAGATCCACCACCTCCATTCTCTACTTTTGTTTCATTGCAAGGAACCCAGGCCGAAGCTCCTCAAGCTTCAATCATTCGCCGTTGACCACGACAGCCACGAACAACAGTGAGTCCTTTCTGGGTTTGGTCTATGGGTTTCACATCAAGTTCTTTGCCGATGATTTCTTCTTGCTTGTGTTCGCCTGGGTTTCAATTCCTCCTCTTTTTCCTTCTCATCTCTCATGGCTAGGATCAAGCTCAATGAGAGGCTGAAGTGCTGAACCAAAGAGAGCAAAAGGGAGAACCTGAACCATGAGAGAGAGAGTGTGTGTGTGTGGAAGTGGTGGGTGGGTTTAATTTATTGGGTTTATTTTAATTTTTTCGGTTTTTGTATGCTTAATTTTGTGTTTGTTTTCTAAGAAAAAAGAGAGAGAAAATGTCAAATAAAGGAAAATGTTCTTCTTGTTCTTAAATCTGGGTTTGTGTTATTGTTCAAGATACACTTAGATCTCAATTCATGTGATTTTTGGTTTTTAATTCTGTTGTTAATTTTTTTTTTAGTTAAAATTTAGATGCTGACGTGGCATTTTTTAATGCCAAAATAAAGTTTAGTATTATTATTTTAATGGTTCTGTTTGCCAGCTAGGATTTTGTTGTTGGGGCACTGACGGAAATGATTAAAATAAATGACGCTTTTCTAAATAGGGACTAAATGTAATAAAAATAAAATGTAGGGACCAAAATGGGAATCAAGGAAAAACATAGGGACGAAAAGTGCATTTCCACCTTTCTTTTTCAATAAAGTTGTCTACCACCAATCTATGACAGACACTACCCCTTCCCCATGAAAAAGTTGGACATGTGGCCACATTGCCACCATTCATTTGCTTTGAAATTTTTTAAAACTTTTTTTTTTTCATTTAATTGCTTTTTTAACTGCATTATTTATTGGATTTGACCTGACTTTTTTTTGTTGAATGCTAAGTATTTTAACACACACACAGGGTGAGGGGAAAGGGGAGAATGTCTTAAAGAAACTGACTGTAGTATATATCCAAAATGGCCTATTTAACCAGACTTTGATTCCTAATGGCTAATACTACAAACCCACGTATTGGTATATTAAATTCATATATTGTTACTGTAAATTTAAGATTTATATCATAAATTAAACAAATGCATATAATATGTATAATATTTTATATATTTATTAAAATATATATAATATTATACACATTTGCATAAAAATATACAATGTTGTAGACATTTTTTTTAATTTATTATATAAATCTTATCTAGATAGTATAATGTAAAATAATAATTTTTCTTTTTATTGTGATTATTTTTTTAATAGTTAATGATATTTTGTTGATTTTTGAAACACTATAATGAAAGTTGTGATATAAAAAATACATTTTAAAGATGGTATTTATATTTATTTGAATTATTTTAGTCAATTTTTTTATTTATACTAATTTAATATATTTATTTATATTTTAAATAACTATTAAGTTAATTATGATGTCATCACTATTCAACCTTGGTTGAACCTCGGTCTGACCTTAAAAATATTGAACTTTTTCCTTTTCCAGTTCTTTGAACAGTCTAGGTTTTAAAACCATGATATACTCAAAATATGTGTCATTGAATGGAAATAGCATTGTTATTTGTTCACTTTATTCTATGATATTAGGAGGTTCTCATGAATTTAATAGTTTTTCTATTTTCTTAATTTGATTAAAAAAATTATATTCCTATTTTGTAGAATTTATTTTGAAGTTAGATCAAGAGCTCTATATTGAACATATTAAAGTCCAGGTGTGTTATCAGTTACTATTAACTAGCATGTAGTCTGTGCTTACGCACGGAAATATTAACAATTGTGATGATAAGATGTTTATCTTGGTAGATTCAGTTTCCACATTGAGCATTATGAATGGAGGTAACTTAACACCAACATTAAAAAATCAAATTGGACACATAGCACAAAATTAAACTACAATTAGAAATTAATTTGATTCGATTTGAATTCTAAAAATGAACTTCAACTTAATATAATATATATAATTATATTTTTGTCCACTTTTAACAAATTAACAAAATCTTAATCCAAACACACTAAAAACTATTAAAAAATAAGAACTGATCATTGAGCTTGGAATCTTCTTGGAGGCGCCAATGAAGCGCTAATGTATGCGAGTGTGAAGCAAGGAAGAGTAGGATTGAACATTGTGTTTGAACCCGTTCTCGCTCTGAGAAATCCGTAAGGAAGAGGAGAGGGCAGTGTGTGGATCTAGTTGGTAGAGGTTGAGGGAGGAGGAGACATGGGATGACAATATAGAATTAGGAGGAGATGGTGTTTTACTTTTATAGTCTTTCTCGTTGGACTCCTTGGTTCTGGTTGTGGGATTAGAAGAGCTCCATACTCTATTGAGATTACCCATAAAAGTGTGCAGGTGAGATGTTCTTGCTTAGGCCGATGAGTATTATCATTGTGGTTTTCTTGGCTTCCGTGTTAAATGTTAATGCATCATTTATTTGTGCACAAAAATTAGAAAATTTAGATAAGATACATGACACAAATTGGAGTCCAATTTATAATCTTCATAAAAGTGTGCAGGTAAGATGTTCTTGCTTAGGCTAATGAGCATTATCATTGTGGTTTTCTTGGCTTCCGTGTTAAATGTTAATGCATCATTTATTTGGGCCCAAAAATTAGAAAATTTAGATAAGATACATGACACAAAATTGAAGTCAAATTTATAATCTAATTAGAGTTTCTTTTTTTTTGGTTAGTACAAGTGGCGCAAAATTGAGAATCCAATTGAAATCTAATTAGATTTTCTCTTAGCTTCACTTATTATTATATATAGATTTATAATGATATTTTTATGATCAGTAAGTTTATTAAATGCATTGTAAAGAATTAAAACTGTCCTTTATTAAATAATCTTTTTGTTTGAAATAATATTATTTGATTATTGTAAATGAATCTTTTTGTTTAAAAACATTACTTTTTGTAGGTTCTTGAAGGGCTCAACCTCCCAATACAAATGGAAAATTTGAATGGAAATACATTTATTTTCTAATCTGAACTAAATGACTATAAACTCTATTATAGAATCTGAAAAAGCAATTTAAGCTTGATAAAATGACAAAAGTACGTATTTATTTAATATAGCAAAATTACTAATTTGGTATTTTACTTCTACATGTTATATTTTATTACATTCACAGGCTTATATTAGCAATACTACAAATGATTGTGAGAGCAACTTATCAAGTGAACAGAATAGTGATTCTACAAAGTTACAAAAAATTATTGTTGAAGGCAATGTATAACTCACACCAACATCTGCACTTAAGAAGAACAAAATGAGTTATTTAGGCCTTGTTTGGATTTTGCAAAACTGAGTTTCGTTAACTCATAACCCAAAATTCGTGGGGCCCACATAAGGAAACTTTGTTTGGATGATTTTTTTTTGTTCACTCAGTTAACAAAACTGAGTTTTTTGAGTTTTGGGTTACCAATTTCAGAAACAGCTCAAGCTTGTTTTCAAGTTATGTGTTTGTTAACTTAGTGGCAATTTTTGTAATTTTTCTTTTCAAATGGGTCCCACAGCAGTGTGTAGTTACATCACTGCAAACCCACAGAAGCTCCAACGGATACCCAAGCTCACTTCTTCATCTCACTTTCCCTTTTCCTTCTCCCAAACCCATAGCACACTTCAACAACTGAAGCAAAACTCCAATTCCGCCGATTGGCACCTTCAGTCCAAGATATACACACAGCTCTGTTCACTGATTTCGTTTTCCGGTGAGACGACATCTACGACCAAAAAAAAAAAAAAAAAAAAAAAAAAAAAAATATTGAATCAAGAAAAAGACATACCCAGGTGCAAACGAAGCCAACCAGCACCTTCACTTGATGTGCTTAAACCCCTTCTTGAACCACCGATTCTCCATGATTTCTGATATCTTAAATTGGGTTTCAGGGTTTGTATCAAGAAGCCGAGTTAATAGTCGAATCAACTCAGGCGAAAACCACCTCGGACACCACCCTTGTAAATCTTCTTATACATAAACATAATGTTCTGGTCATGATCGGAACTCGAAGTTGGGGAGTGATGAACTGGGTTCTGATCACAAAAAATTATGAAAAACATTTTTCGTCTTTCAATTGATTACAAATTGTTATTTTAATGTAGCAACATTTATTGGATAAGAGTAAATCTTCAATCTGGACCTAGCATAAATGGGTTAATTTATGCCACCAATAAATAAATGCCACGTTAGATTTGTATTGAATAATCAATACACGCACACGTAATTATATCTTAATTAAACTCAAAATCCTCAAACACATATACACGATTCAAACCTGAAGTAGAAGAACAGCTCCTCAGCGAAAATAGGAAACTAATTTCGTTTTCCAAACAATATAATTAGTAGGCCACTTTTTCAAACTATATTACTTACTAGCATCTCGAGCCTAAGAGGCTCGATTTTGGGCTTATAAACCGAGCCTCAGAGGCTCGGTTTTTATGTTTTGAGGCATCCTGACGTGGCTCTTTTTCCACGTGGAAATCGAGTCTTATAGACTCAATTTTTATACCGACCTTTAGAAACTCGATTTCTGTGGTCTAAGATTCCACGTAGACGCCACATGGAAATCGAGCCTTAGAGACTCAGTTTGCTAAAAGTGAAACCGAGTCTCAGAAACTCTATTTTTAAATTGTGGTCAAAATGTAGGACACGTGGCTGATCATGTCTGGGTCCCTATAGATCTGGTTTTTTTTGTCTGGGTCTCTCGGGTCACACATTCAGCAGTTTGTCTTCCCCTCTCTCACTCCCTCTCTCTCATACAATCCCAACACTTAATCAGTTCTTCCCTCTCTCACTCCCCCTCTCACTCTTATACAATCCCAACACTCACATTGCACATCCTCATGTTAGGTAAAGGTCTCACTCTCTAGTTGGTTGTTTAGTGTATATAGTGTTAGTGGATTTTGCTAGTGTTAGTGTATATAGTGTTAAGATATATTTGTATCATGGGTATGTATCATGACTTTTGTTGTTTGGTTTTGATATTCGTCTTTAGTTTTTTTTTTTTTTTTTTTTTTTTTTTTTTTTGCTTGAGTATGAAATTATAATCATTGATTGTATTTGTTAGGTTTTTATCTTGGGTATGTATCATGAATTTCTTTTGTTGTTTGGTTTGATTTTTTTTTTTAGTTTATTTTTTGCTTGAGTATGAAAATCATTGAGTATTGTTAGGTTTGATATTTGGGTCTACTCTATTTTGCTAATACTCTGGTTACTTTCAAGCCAATAGCCCAATTTCTACCAACTATTTTGACAAGACCATAAAACTGTTACTTTCTCAAAAAAAAAAAAAATTTAATAATAATAATAAAATTGTTTGTTTATGCAACCAATGTCGTCTGTAATTTTTTTTTTTTTTTGAGACAACCAATGCATATAAATTACTACTAGAGGTTTTTATTTAACCAAAAAAAAAAAAAAAAACTACTAGAGGTTTTCATCAAAGCAATGCCTTTTTCCCAAATAATAATTAAAAAGAATCGCGGAAAGAAGGAAAAAGAAACGATTGTTGCCGAAGGTGATGTTTTATACTTCCACAATATTGCAAGCCACAAACTTTAATCAAATACCCACAATGTTGCAACTTGCAAGTCACGAACCTTAATCAAACAATAAATCTAGGATAAAACACACAAACGATCCTAAGGTTTAGGCTAGCTAATACTAAGTATTATTAAGGCTTTTTAAAAATATCAAATTTTCTCCCTAAGGCTCTATTTGGTTAAAGGATGAAAAATATTAAAAAGATGAAAAAAACTAGATGGATGAAAAACTCATTTATTTAGTTGAGAATAAAATAAAATAATAGAAAATGTAGTTTATAAATTTATCATGGGTATGTATCATGAATTTCTTTTGTTGTTTGGTTTGATATTTTTCTTTAGTTTTTTTTTTTTTTTTTTGCTTGAGTATGAAAATCATTGAGTATTGTTAGGTTTTTATCATGGGTATGTATCATGAATTTCTTTTGTTGTTTGGTTTGATTTTTTTTTATTTTTTTTATTTTTTATTGTTAGGTTTTTATCATGGGTATGTATCATGAATTTCTTTTGTTGTTTGGTTTGATATTTTTCTTTAATTTTTTTTGCTTGAGTATGAAATAATGATTGATATATTTAAGATGTATTCTTGGTATATTTGTATTGTTAGGTTTTTAATGATTGTAATGTTGTTTGGTTTGATATTTTTATTTATATTTTTGTTAGAGCTGATTTGAAATTTTGTAATGGGGGTGAGTTTTGTCTTTAGATTTTTTTTGTTTGAGTATGAAATGATAATGATTGTGTGTTTGTATGTGATGTGGGGGGAATATATGCAAATGTAGGGTGACAAGTTGTAATTTTTGAACTTTGAGTAGATAGAAAAGGTTTTGCAATTGATGTTAAATGAAAGAGATAAAAATATGTCACTAACATATTATTACACTTGACTCTAATAGGTTCACAATCTCTGAAGAATATTGATATAAATGTATACTACGATGGACCCCTTGTCAATCCTAGAGAGATTGACGGATTCCCATTTAGAGGGCCGGGTATCGAATGCTACTACATGACGATATGTTGTAAGCTGAAGACGTTAAATGATTTGAAGAAGAAAATAATGGAAGAATTGAATTTGAACCCTGCTTGTTATGACATACAGATTATTTATTGTTACCCACAAGAAGTCATTCATGAACGGATAAATTACGGGCATATGGCAATCAAAGAAGACAAACATGTAAAGATCATGTTTAATAGGATCCATAAAATGCCCCAAGTAAATGCTGCTGAGTTGTACGTAAGTTCGAAGCCGCTTGCAGAAGCTGATACTGAGGAGGTGAAACAAACAACTACATCTTTACAATTTACAGCCTAGATGATGGATGCACTACAATGAGAGGCTATACAATGGGAACTTATATGCTCCCATCTCAAGATCATGCTGCCAATACTGGTGAAACACATCAACCTCAAGAGACACATTTAGGGGAGGAAGACGAAGAGAGGATTGAGCAAGGCGACTTTGACAGGGATGTGGATGACCATGAACTCATTCCCAATTTTGAAGAAGAAAATATGGAGTACCACGGTGAAGGTGATGCAGACGATGATATTGGTGTCTAGCATGATACAAATACGACCACTGCCTACACACCTCCTGCCGAGTCATTCTACGCAAATACTTGGAAAAATATGGTTGATCCTTCACGTCTTCAGATACCATTTGTTTCTACTTGGGAAGATGGGATGCATTTTAGTAAAGGGTTGACTTTTGCAAATAAAGAGGCGGTGAAGCGTGCATTAATAATATACGCAGCAAAGGATAATAGAAATTTTATTATCCGGAGGTCGACCAAAACTAAATTGTGCGCCGCATGCATTGACACTAACTGCAAGTGGTACATTGGGGCATTCATGAAGGCTAAACTTAATGGTCTGTGGATGGTCACGTCTTATGTGGGTCCATATAGTTGTATACCCTTTGGCCTGCGAAGAGATGGTAAAATGATGGATTCTAATTTTGTTTCATCAGAAATTGTGGGAAAATTGCGTCAAAATCACACTGCTCGTATTGATGAGCTCTGGGAGATCATACGTACTAAGTATAATCATTAGCTTTCTTACTATAAGGTATGGGACGCAAAACAAAAGGCAATTGCTAAGATATTTGGGGATTGGGAAAAGTCTTACCAAAGGTTGCGAAAGTTGTTGATGGCATACTTAGATCAGGATTCGGGTACCCAGTACAACTATTTCACCATACCTAGGGAACCGGTACTACGTTACTGCGCTATGTATTTTGGGCATTCGCTCCATGTATTGCTGCATTCAAATATTACAGGCCAATGATCAGTATTGATGAGACTCATTTGTATGGTAAATATCGAGGGGTGTTGATGATTGCAATGGCAACTGATGTTAACCAAAAGGTTTTGCCTCTCGCCTTTGCTGTTGTGGACAAGGAGTCAGAGCCTAGTTGGGGGTGGTTTTTAGAGTGTCTCTGGATTTCGATAGGGCATGTGATACCTGACGAGGGCATTTGCATTATTTCTAACCGACATAAAGGTATCAAATGCGCCATTGCAGAGTGGCCTAGAGGTGATGACGGAAGCTTACAGGTATTTCACCGATATCGCCTTCGACATGTTGCTAGCAACTTCAACACACACTTTGATGACCTGACTCTAAGACATTGGCCTTGAAAGCTAGATATGCGACCATGAAGCTAAATCTGAGTCCATAATGCAAACCATTAGGGATGTCAAGATTAATGCATTGAGGAGTGTAAACCCTGATGATCCCTGTATTGCATGCTATATGCCATACACATATCTAATGAGTAAGGATCTGGACAAATGGACCTAGTCACATGATAGTGGAAGACGTTATGGGGCAATGACAACCAATATCTCTGAGTGCTTTAATGGGGTACTTAAAGGTGCTCGCGGTTTGCCCATTGCTACAATGGTTGAGTTCACTTGGTGCAAAATTGTTGCATATTTCCACGATCGACATAATGAAATTACTTTTGATCTCTCCCAAGGTAAGGTGTGGAGTGATTATGCAATGGGGATCTATACCGAAAATGTGGATAAAATTGCAGGACACACTTTGAGGAATTTTAATCATGAAATTGGTGTATATCAAGTGGTTACCCCGTACAACGACCATAGAGGTGGAGGGGGAAACCATAGTCATGAAGCGCACGTATTTGCTAGAACATGTGGTTGTGGAAAGTGGCAAAATATTAAGATCCCGTGTTCACATGCAATTAAAGTTCTTCGAGGTCTGCACCTCGATGCGACCAGCTATATTGACCCATGTTACAGTTTGGACAACGCCATTCACACATATGCACATCAATTTGTGGTGCCAAAGTCAGAGTCATTATGGAGGGATGTTCGCGAACCACGGTGAGTGCCTGACCCTGTTGCGAGCCAAAGGTAGTCCTATGAAGTCAAGAATAAGGAATGAAATGGATGGGGTACGACAAGAACGAGGAAGTCGGAGGGAAGATCCAAACTTGAGGGAGATTCAACTGAGGCAGCGATGCAAAGTGTGTCATGAAGAGGGGCATAACCGCAGAAGATGTCCCAATTCCCGTGGGGCTTCGACAAGTTGTAGTGCTACAAACTAGGCAAGTGCTGTCACTATTTTTATATAATATGCTCAGAATTTCATTTGGTTTTTGTTCTTCACATTTAGGAACTAACGACCGTATTTTAATGTTTGTCAAGCGAGTGGAGACTCGATTTTGGAATGGCATTGTACGTGGGACTTGTGGTTATCTTCGATATGGACAAGTGCTAGGCGACTATGTAGACTATGTTGTATTAGTATGGACAAGTGCTAGGCGACTATGTAGACTATGTTGTATCGACTTAGTTGTTATTTTGTTTATTGCTGAATGTTGTTGTAATTGAACTATTTGCTATCCATTGTACTCGTTACATTAATTGCGCTGTGCAGCTTTTGCCTATAATGCCAGCAATGATATTACTTTGGCATTAGTAGCTACTACTTTGGCAAGTTCAACCACAGGGGCCTTGTTTGAAGAGATGATAGCTAGTAATGTTTTTTGTGTGCTAAGAGGGCAACTATAATGCCCATGAACAGTAACTGTTTTAATCCAGTTTTTTGCATCTGATGTACTCTCCCTTTGATTGGTATCATATGCTTGTATCTAGTTGTTTACTACTGCTCATGTGATGTGTTCTGGATCTAGTTTACTGCTGCAGGGGAAGGAAAAAAAAATTCTGGTTTACTGCTGCAGGTGGGGGAAGGGGGAAAAAAAATCCCAATGAAAATTGAGTCTAAGAAACTTGAGTTCCATTTGGGTGGCATATTCGTAAATAAATTGCCAGCACAAATCGAGTTTTAAAGGCTCGATTTATGCTGTATTTATTTACAAAAAAACCACTGAAATGGAAATCGAGTCTCTAAAACTCGATTTCCATTGGGAATTTTTCCAGTGGCATTGGCCGTAAATAGTTTTGAAGTCTCGGCTTGGCATACTCGCTATTGGTGAACTCGAGTACTGAATGGAAATCGAGTTTCAAATGCTTGATTTATACTGAAACTCGAGTATATGATACTCGAGTTCCACTGGAATTTTTTTTTTTTCCAATTTCAAAACTAATTTCAGAACTCTACTAGCAAAACTATGAAATTAACTTGTACCTATCTATCTTTAAACTTCAATGTTTAATTTGAAACTTCTGGAATTAAATAGTTTAGTTTAAAATTTTTAAAATTGTAAGATTTATTTTGACTCGTTACCACCTTAAATCATAGGATTGAAAATACAATTTATTAAAAATAAAACCAACCAAACTACCTAGACAGTTGGGACATGCATTTAGTACCTGGCAGATCACACAAGCTTAGAAACTAGAATAACAATTACGAATAGCGGCACATATTGTACATAAATAAACACCAAGGCCCCAACACATGAGAACAGACACACAAGGAGAGATGTGTAAGTGTGCAATCATTAATAAAAGTCTACACAAGTTGAAAGCAGTTATCTAATGGCTATATTTCAAGCCTTGGAAAAATGTTACACTCCAACAAGCTCACCTCACTACAATGCTTTCTGTCTTTTGCTGCAACATAATTAAATTTACAAAATTTTATAAATAAAATAAAGGAGTCAGCTACTATAAGACTGCACTGGTTCCACTCCTTTCCTCACTTTCCGCCCACATCTCACAAAGCCAAAGCCGCTTGAAATGCTCTATTGTCAATCAACCTTAGTAGCCATAACCTGATAAAAACAAAACAGAAAACAAAGGCATGTAGTTTAGTTTAGTATCTATTGTCATCAAGCATATATGTGCAACTTGCCGGATGCTGCGTGAATTGGTTACAAACATAAAAAGGAAAGGCAAAGAGCATACAATGGAGGGGGAATGGGAATTATTGTCATTGTATATGTTAGCTAAAACAGAAAGAAAAAGAAAGAAAAAAGGATTTAACAAAATTATTAAATTTATAAATTTCTACATGATTTTCATTTTAAAAAAAATTCAAATCTCCGACAAATTCAATAATTTAAGGACACCCTTTTTTAATAAGGGATTTTTGGTCCTAAGTGGAGGAAGAATGGGAGATTCAAACTAGTGGCCACCACATCATGAGATAGGGCCTTCTTTAAAGGACTTCACCTGATTCAGCATCTATGCCACGTATAGAAAAGGAAGACAAAGAGCATACATAATGGAGGCTGAAGGAAGGTCCACTTGTCTTGTTTAAAAATAAACTCTCATTGAGAATTTTGATCATGTGAACAAAACTCCATGTTGAGGAGTAATACACAATTGTTTAAAAATTTGTTACTGTTTCAATAAATAAGCTAACTAAAATTGTCCGTAATATAATTAAGAATAAGGTTAATTTTTTATTCTTATAACTAATAGTATTAAGAAAAAGGTTTTTCAAAACACCATTAATTATCAAGTGTTAGAATTGTTAATTATATAATATAGAACAAAGCTGGCTCCTCAAACAGTTATAAGAATAACAAAATGACCTGTTCACTGAGGTAAGGACATAATAAACAGAAACAATATAGATTTCAATTTTTTTAATTGTAACTTTAAATATAAGAGGGTCAACTGTGTGAGCATAAGTCTAGTAAAATAACAAATCATGGGATTCTGGAGGAAGACAGAAAACAACCATGTTAAATAAAGTTTTGGAGAGGTCCTTCAGTTGTTGCAGAATACAAACATAATCTTTTTCAGCCTATAGAAATGAATTTTACACCCTCATAGTAACAGATTTTTAGATTCATTAATAGTATATAAGATGGGTATCTAATACATTTTAATAAAGCTTGTATGAACTTCTAAATCAGCTTCAGAATTAATAAAAAAAAGTACCTTGGCGTCAAATTCAATGGATGCCATATGCAGTTCTGCAAAACTCTGCTTGAAAGAAACATTCTCAACAAGTAACTCCTGTAAAACAGGGGAAAACATGAATAAGCAATTGAAAATTTCAAAATATGTATCTCTATACAGTTTGATAGCTTATTTCTTAATTTTGACATAAACCAGCAAACAGAGTCACAGCACAGCATAATAAGTAAAAGGGGACAGAAAACCTGAGCCTGAAAGCGACTTCACCTTAACTTCCATTGCACAATGGAATCGCTGAATGTATTAATTTGCAGTTCGATCAATAAGATTCGCCATAAGAGTACCGAAGTCATCTTCCTTTTCCAAAGAGTATCGATCTTTTCTTCTCCTTTGATCTAAGATCACCAAAGAATATTCTAAAGTAAATGTAAAGATTGAATGCGGCACTTTTCTATGTAGTAATATTGTATACTTACCAATTAGGCTTTCCATTTCACGCTGTTTTTTCTTCTCATGATGTAAAATCTTCATAATATCCTCCTACAATTTATATCCATAATGAAGTCCAAATGCAAATTCGTATTTTTGATCAACTCCAATAATAATTAAATTTCGTAACACAAACATACAGCAGAGACACAACAGTCAGGCATCAGTAAAAACTTTGGAAACTTGTATGGTGTTGAATATGTTACTGTGAAAGAAAGGATGAAACAGAGTAATACAGAAATGAAGAAAGAAGATGACCAAAACGACAAGGTTCATAAGCAAAAGAAGAAAGGGAAATTAAAGGAAAACGACAGTGCTTTGCATAAGTGATTGGCACGTGAGAGTATTTAGTGCTGTACAGTTGTCATACCAGAATTAGTTAATTTGTTATAAGTTAGTTAGATTAGTTTTGATCCCTGCTTGCTCTGTAATCGTGTATATAACAGAGCCTCAATGTAAGTTAGTTTAATCAATTTTCATTCTAATCAAATCAGAGTTGTTTTCACTCAAGCATTTTCTTTCGTTCAAGCATTCTCTAGAACCTTTTTGATATGGTATCAGAGCTTGAATAGCTCATCAATGGCTTCCGCGTCTAACACTGCTTCAGGTTCAGAATCTCTTCCCTCCAACACTTCTGATACTGCAAATCGAAGATCATCCAATCAAGCTCCTTCAATGGAAGATGTGAACATCAATCCTTCGAGCCCTTATTTCATTCCACCATCTGATGTTGTTCTGGTTTCCCAACCGTTGATTGGCCCAGAAAATTACCTAAGTTGGTCAAGGGCTGTGTTTCTATCTCTCAGTGGTAGGAACAAATTTGGTTTTCTTGATGGTTCGATTTCTACACCTGATCTCTCTCATCCTCTGTACAATGCATGGCACAGAGCAAATACCACTATTCTTTCATGTACATTCATACTGCAAGGGAGTTGTGGATTGATATGCGTGATAGGTTTTCACAGCCAAATGTTCCACGATTCTTTGAAATTCAGAAAGAAATCTCGAAGCTTTCACAAGGTTCATCATCGGTGAGTTCTTATTTCACCAGCTTTAAAATTTTATGGGATGAACTTGTGCATTATCAATCTTTCTCTACTTGTACCTGTGTTTGTATCTGTGGTTCTCAAAGAAATCAGCTGTGTGCTCAGCAAAAAGATCAAGTTTTTCGATTCCTCATGGGACTCAATGATAGTTATTCCACTGTTACCAGTCAAATCTTGATCACTGAGCCACTTCCAGCTTTGAACAAAGCTTATTCTTTGATCCTACAAGAAGAAAAACGTAGGCAAGTTGGTCAAGCTGATTTGGTCATAGAACCAACAGCTTTGTATGCTAACAACTCAAACTCTAAGGGGTTTCAAGGGTTTCAAGGTCATCAAGGTCATCAGGGTGTGGTTCATGGGAACCAGAATGGAAGGAATGGTAATTTCAAGAAGGAAAGACCTGTGTGTACTTACTGTGGGATTGTTGGACATATAGCAGATAAATGCTACAAACTACACGGGTACCCTCCAGGATATAAGCACAAAGGAAAAGCTTCTGTCAATCTAGTCTCTAGCAATGGATCTTTAGGAGGTTTCTTTTGCAACAATGGTGTTTTTGGAAATGTTACTCCTCAGCCTATGCATAATTTTCCTGTTCAACCTGATCAGATGCATTATCCTCCACAACCTCAATTCAATGCACCCCAATCTCAATTCAGTGCTCCTCAGTGTCCTATCACTCAGAATCAGTGTGAGCAGTTGCTTTCTTACCTTGCTTCTCAGTCTAAAGTTTCTCATCCTACTCATCAAGCTGCCTCAGTCTTGTCTCCACTGAGTGGTGCTGCTGGAAATACAGGCTTTAATTCTTCCATGCCTTATCTTGCCAATTTTTCAGGTAACCCTTTTTGGCTGCCTCCAAATTTTTCCCATTCCATATTTTCTGCTCATATAGTTGATAGGCATGCTCATAAGGCAAATGATTGGATTATTGACACCGGTGCATCAGACCATATGGTCCATTCAGTGTCCTGCTTATCTTCTATTACCTCTACCATTAATACCTTTGTTTACTTGCCCAATGGAGAAAAGGCTTTGGTTACTCACATAGGCACAGTTCATGTTTCAGATCAACTTACACTATATGGAGTTCTTTGTGTTCCTTCTTTTACTTTCAATCTCATCTCAGTTAGTCAGCTCACTAAAACACGTTTTTGTTGTCTTGTACTTTTTGGTTCCTTTTGCTTTATCCAGGACCTGGCCAATTGGAACATGATTGGACTGGGTAAAGCATCAAAGGGTCTTTATCTACTGCAACAAAATTTTTCTCCCTCATCTGCTCTTGCTGCTTCTTCACAGTTTCCTAGTTCAATTCCTTCTGTTAATACTTCTGTCAATAATGTTGATTTGTGGCATTTTCGTTTAGGGCATCCTTCTTATGCTAAAATGTCACTGCTTAATCAGCTTGTATCTGGTTCCAAGTTTAATAAAGCAGCTTGTTGTGATATTTGTCATTTTGCTAAACAAAAGAGGTTATCTTTTCCTAGTAGTTCTCATGTATCTCATTGCCTTTTTGATCTTGTGCATTGTGATCTTTGGGGACCTTTCTCAGTTCCAACTGTTGAAGGTTACAAATTCTTTCTTACCATTGTGGATGACTATTCTAGATGTACCTGGGTTTACTTGCTTAAATCTAAGTCTGAAACACAAGCTCATGTTGAACAATTTTCAAACATGGTTGAAACCCAATTTAGTACAAAAATTAAGTGTCTTAGAAGTGATAATGGCACAAAATTTTTTATGAAGAATTTCTTTAAATCAAAGGGTATTTTGCATCAACTAACTTGTGTTGAGACTCCTTAACAAAATGCAATTGTTGAGAGAAAACATCAACACATTTTAAATGTTGCAAAAGCCTTGAGGTTTCATTCTTCCTTGCCCTTGAAGATGTGGGGTGACTGCATTCTTACTGCAGTTTATCTCATTAATAGGCTACCTTCAAAACATTTAAACAATAAAACTCCTTTTGAAATGCTTTTTCAAACACCTCCTTCCTATACTCACATTAAAACTTTTGGTTGTTTATGCTTCACTTCCACTCTTTGTCAAAACAGACACAAATTTGCCCCAAGAGCTAAGAAATGTGTTTTTCTAGGATATCCCAGTGGTATTAAAGGGTACAAGGTCATGGATTTGGCAACTAACTCCACATTTGTTTCTAGAGATGTATTTTTCTATGAAAATATCTTCCCTTTTGCTTCTGGTCCTTCCTCACTGCCCTTATCTGAGTCTTCTTTTCTTGATTCCACTTCATTTGTCTTCCCTCATTCTATTCCTGATTCTGGCATTTCAGATTCAACCTTTTTAAACAACAATGGTTTTGTCCTCCCTGATTCTGCAGATTCTAATTCTGCAGATTCTGTTTCTGCAGATTCTGTTTCTGCAGAACAGTTTTCTAGTCCTCCTCATTCTTCACTTCCTCATGTCCCTACACTTCTTGTTGATTCTGAAATTGATACTGTTCCTATGCATGTCTCTAGGCCAACTTCTCCCTTACCCCTCAGAAAATCTACTAGACCTCACAATCCTCCCTCATACCTTCAAGACTATACCTGCAAGTCAGTCACTTCCTCACCATCTGCACCTTCATCTGGCCTCCCTTATGACATATTTGCCTGCCTTACCTACTCTAACCTTACCAAACATTACAAGTAGTTTGTTATGGCTGTTGACTCCACTTCACCAGACCCTACCTCTTTCAATAAGGCTGTTCAGTCTCCTCATTGGAGAGCTGCTATGGACACTGAAATTGCAGCTCTAGAACTCACACACACTTGGACTCTAACCACCCTTCCTCCTGGTAAGATTCCAATTGGCTGCAAGTGGGTCTACAGAACTAAGTACAAATCTGATGGCTCCATTGAAAGGTATAAGGCTCGCTTAGTTGCTAAAGGATATACACAGAGAGAAGGCCTTGATTATACTGATACATTCTCTCCTGTAGCTAAGTCAGTTTCTGTCAGAATTCTTTTATCTCTAGCTGCTGTGAAAGGGTGGACTCTTCACCAAATGGATGTCAATAATGCCTTCCTCCATGGTGATTTGTTTGAGGAGGTTTACATGAGCCTTCCACCTGGTTTTCACAGCAAGGGGGAGTGTACTTCTTCTTCTAATTGTGGTCCTTTGGTTTGCAAACTAAACAAGAGTCTCTATGGATTGAAACAAGCCTCACGGCAATGGTTTGCAAAATTTTCTTACACTTTGTTGAATTTTGGATTTGTCCAATCCAAGGCAGATTATTCCCTTTTTACATACACTAAAGGTACTTCTTTTACTACCCTATTAGTGTATGTGGATGACATTTTGCTCACTGGTAATGATCCTAGCTGCATTGCTGACTTGAAGCATTTGCTTGACACTAAGTTTGGCTTGAAAGACTTAGGTTCCTTGAAGTATTTTCTGGGTCTTGAGGTTGCAAGAAGTGATAAGAGTATAAGCTTGAATCAAAGGAAGTATTGTTTGGAAATTCTGCAGGATACAGGGTTCTTGTGATCCAAACCACTTAGAACTCCAATGGAACAAAATTTGCAGCTTTCAAAAGATGTGGGAAAGCTACTTCCAGATGTAAGTCAGTATAGAAAGTTAATAGGAAGGTTGCTTTATCTCACCTTAACCAGACCTGACATCACCTATGCAGTACATAGGTTGAGTCAGTTTTTAGCTGAACCAAGAGAGCCTCACATGTTAGCAGTTAATAGGGTGCTGCAATATCTGAAGGGTACTCCAGGTAGAGGTCTATTCTTCTCCAGCAACTCTAAAATGCAAGTAAAAGCTTTCTGTGATGCTGATTGGGCAGACTGCCCTGATACCAGAAGATCAATTACGGGTTACAGTGTGTTCTTAGGAGATTCCTTAATCTCATGGAGGTCTAAAAAGCAATGTACTGTCTCTAGATCTTCAGTAGAGGCAGAGTATAGATCGATGGCTATAACAACTTGTGAAGTTGTGTGGGTTCTTCAATTGCTACGAGATTTAAGAGTTGATCATCCATGTAGTGCTCAGCTTTTTTGTGACAACCAGGCTGCATTACACATAGCAGCCAATCCTGTCTTCCACGAGCGAACAAAACATATAGAGGTTGACTGCCATTTGGTCAGGGACAAGATAACAGAGGGTGTGATTAAAACTTTTCATGTTTCAAGCCAGTTTCAAACAGCAGATATCTTCACCAAAGCTTTGGGACTTCCAGCTTTTAGCAGACTGATGAACTGTTTGGGTTTAATTGATATTTTCTCCCCAACTCTGAAGACTTCAAATGATCAAGCCAATGATTCTGTAAATCATGACTTGAGGGGGAGTGTTGAATATGTTACTGTGAAAGAAAGGATGAAACAGAGTAATACAGAAATGAAGAAAGAAGATGACCAAAACGACAAGGTTCATAAGCAAAAGAAGAAAGGGAAATTAAAGGAAAACGACAGTGCTTTGCATAAGTGATTGGCACGTGAGAGAGCAGACACGTGAGAGTATTTAGTGCTGTACAGTTGTCATACCAGAATTAGTTAATTTGTTATAAGTTAGTTAGATTAGTTTTGATCCCTGCTTGCTCTGTAATCGTGTATATAACAGAGCCTCAATGTAAGTTAGTTTAATCAATTTTCATTCTAATCAAATCAGAGTTGTTTTCACTCAAGCATTTTCTTTCGTTCAAGCATTCTCTAGAACCTTTTTGATATATGGTTTTCAGCATACCCGCTGTTTATGAAATTTCGCAGCTTCTCCTCCAAGTATCTTAGATCATTCATAAATGACCCAAGGCTTTCCTCAATCACAGAAACTGATTCTTCAAGCTCCATTTTCTTGGACCTCATAACTTCAATTTCCCCGACATCTAAACCTGGAAGCAGAGTAGAGATGAGAATTGGAAGCTTATGCAATTGTAAAGATTTAGATTAAACACTAATCAAGACTATGGGTTTTCTAGAAACATACTACACAGAAGAAGACTTGAGTGACCCACGGCGTCTACACTAGCTGAAAAATGGTTACCATATCTAGATTTTGACCATCGATAGTGATTTTCTGGAGTCCAACAATCCAAAATATCCAACTTTAGAACCCATCAGCCTTTTGATCAGTTTCCTTGGACCCTACGTACTAAGCAAAGTTGAAAAATAGATAAGCTCCTGATAAAAAACATAATCATAGAGCACATTTTCAAACCCCCAACTTCATGAGGCTAAGCCCCTCTAACTGCCTGCAGTTAAATACATCACAATAAAAAAAGGAAGCTAAGGGAGCTTACTGAACGATCCAAACCAAATTGACCAGTTAAAACCTCCTTAACAGCATTAGGAGCATTAAAAACTTGGTCAAGCCAAGAATAGATACCAATTGAATGCATCTGCTTGGTATCAAAAAAACAAATGATGATAAGATGATACCAAGATAAATTACCACTTATCCCAAAACCTTAAGTTATTAAGAAATTATGATTTAATCATTTAACCATTATTCTAATGATTCATATAATCATTGATACAGTCCTGTGCATATAATCCATTTGTCTGGGACATACTAGCATTTTTTTATTATTTAATAAGTGACATACTATGACTAGCATTGTCCTGCATTTATCTAATTTAATGGTCCTTCACTTTGATGTCTTATTCAAGTTTATCAAAATCTTGTGGGACCTTATTCAAATCATAGCCTAACAAAATCTTTCCACCACCTTTGTCCCAATTGCCTTTTAAGTAGCTGAGATCTCTAAAATAAAAACAAATAAACCCAACAAGAAGCTCAGGTACCTAATATGATCATCATCCAATTCTCAGCAAGTGCTGAACCCAAATGAAAAAAATAGTACAGAACTTTACTTTTTTTATGTTTGATACAGATGAAGGAAAAATACCTTCCAGATGTAATAGGGGACATGACCTTCTAAATAGTTTGCATGAACCCGATCAGAGACATTAATCTGAACACAAAAATTATTAAAAAGTAAGTGAAAGAAAATTCATAAAGCAACAGTCCGAAATATAAAATACATACCTCAAGCAAAACATGACCAGACACTGCTTTATTGAACTCATTGCGATGGTCTTGCAACCAATGATAAGCCTCAAATATCCTCTCAGTTCCAGATTTCATTAATGCCTAAAGACATTTGTTGTGTGTATTCTCCATATCCTTCAACCTGTAAAAATCATCAGAAATATATTATAAAGGTAAAAGGCATATGAAACATTTAAATCTCATTCAAATTTACCTGTCTAGGCAATTCCTGAGGCTCATTTTATTTTGACCTAAAAGTCTTTCCTTCTCTGACTTTTGATTCCTCTTATTTTTAGCTGAAACTTCTAGCTCCGGGATTTGAGCCTTTAAATCATCCTGGTGTAGAAATGTTTTCAGTAATAACAGTGAAGGTATCAACCAAATCAAAAGAATAGCAACCAAACAGTAATTACTGACTTTCATAAAAGTGTCAGGTAAATTATCATCAACAGAAAACACACAAGTTCAAACTATTCATTGTTTTCCAATTTACTTATAGGAAAACCTATACATAAAATTTTAGTAGATTATACTTGCACCAATACATGAGTTTTTATTATTATTTTTTGATAGGTACACCAATACATTTGATGATAGCGAAAAAAGAGAGACCATAACTTTTTCAAGATACATCAAGACAGTTAACCACAAAATCAACTCCGTATATTGAAAGTGGTTCAAGTCTCCAGCGACCATATGTCGATATACTCACATCATAACCCACACCGCCAGAAAAAATCAATAATTGGCTAGAAAAGTTACTTACAAAGTTCATCTTTTGGAGGTTCATATGGAGGCAGGTTTTCAAGTTCTGCTTCAGCAGCAGCAAGATTCTCTTTAGCTTTAATGATTCTTTGTTGACAAGATTCTTCTTGCTTCCTCAGGTCTTCCATTTCTTTATATTTTTTCCTCGTACTTGCACCCCCTATAGAAAATGTAAATGAATGTTGAAGGCAACAGAAGAAATACAATTGTGTGACAAAAAATTAAAGAGACCAAAAAACTGAAAGAAAGATAGGGAGCTGTAAGTACCAAAGGGCTTTCATTTGACATGAGTGCAGGAGGCAGACATCATCCTTATTTCTTGTTAGACTTCTTCAGCATCTGCTTCAACCCCTTTCTGAAAAGCAATCACATAGAAATACATGAGTTTACTATAAAAATGTAAACGTGACTGAAATAACTAATGCAATTGAGCAGAATTGTCCCATCCCTTTCTGCCAACTTTCAAAACTAACTATGCCAGAGTTCAAAAGTTACAGCTGTTGTGGGTTTGCCAGTAACACCAAATACACCCTTCATCAATGAGCTTATATCCACAGAGCGTTCCTTCATGATCTTATCATGGTAAATTTTGCTCCTAATCTCAGTAATTTGTTCCTCCACTTCTTCTAGTGTTTGGTCAACATTGAGCTGAAGTTCCCCTTTCCTGATGACAGTTATAAAAGCCCATTTTTTCTGAACAAAATATGCTTTCACATGTTCAGTTTCCATCAATAATCCTTTAGTTCTTATTGTACTTACATTTACACAAACAGAAAATATACAGAGAGAGAGAGTGAGAAACCTTGAAAGGCTCATTATCTGTTCTAAAACTAATGCCTGGAACATACTTCAACCAAACAGGAAACCCCCTAAGACCAAAAATAAAAAAGTGAGTAAAGAACTGAATTTGAGAGCACAAACCCATCATCAAGAAAAAAGGAAAATTTTCATTACCCAAAATATTTCATGAAAATTCCAAAACACATAGGTATCTATTGCATCTAAACCACCATCTTTGGCTTTCTGTATTAGACTTTCCCACATCTACATTGTATTTGTATCAACATTGTTCATTAAAAGAAGTGCCAGCAAAATTTCACATATCAACTACATTGTATTAGAGAGTGAAATTGGGAAAGTAAAGCAAATTAATATACTACCTGAGGGGTGCTTCTAGGGTAGTGTATAGAGCCAGAAAAGATAATTCTCCTCTGCCCATTAATGATAGGTGCCTTCCTATCATAAGTGACACTGCACTGTGTCAGCTGAAGACTCAAAAACAAAACCATAGAGAGTAAAAACCAGTTGGAAGCTGTGTTAGCTTCCATTACCTTCATGATTTAAGGAAGTTTGTGGCTTCCCAAGTTACTTACCAAGTTTTTTGGTCTCTTTAATATTTTGTCACACAATTCTATTTCTTCTGTTGCTTTCAACATTCATTTACATTTTCTATAGGGGGTGCAAGTACGAGGAAAAAATATAAAGAAATGGAAGACCTGAGGAAGCAAGAAGAATCTTGTCAACAAAGAATCATTAAAGCTAAAGAGAATCTTGCTTCTGCTGAAGCAGAACTTGAAAACCTGCCTCCATATGAACCTCCAAAAGATGAACTTTGTAAGTAACTTTTCTAGCCAATTATTGATTTTTTCTAGCGGTGTGGGTTATGATGTGAGTTTATTGACATATGGTTGCTGGAGACTTGAACCACTTTCAATATATGGAGCTGATTTTGTAGTTAATTGTCTTGATGTATCTTGAAAAAGTTATGGTCTCTCTTTTTTTGCTATCATCAAATGTATTGGTGTACCTATCAAATTTATAAAAAAAACGATTGTATTGGTGCAAGTATAATCTACTAAAATTTTAATGAGTAAACTAAAATAACTTGAAAGTGATGCTGAGCTGTAAGTAGAGAATTTGGCAAAAAATTAAAGACCTTGAGGCATTGGGGTCTGTGATACTTGATGATGGCAGTGGATCCATTTTAATCCGCTGATGCCAACCATTGAAGCTACCTGACACCTCCACAATTTCTCCCTCCCCAAAGTATTGAATCTGAACCTAAAAACAACAGGGGAATTAATCGATCCCAGTCAGCAGGCATATAGTTTTAACCAAAGTCCAAGCAGATTCCAATTTCATGTTGCTGACACATTGTGTCAGTTAAAAGGTATAAAAACAATAATTGGAATGGATAGTTCTGATGTGAAATGTAATATAATATCACTACTTTTATATCTTGCTTCTTATATGCTTCTATAATATCTATATTTTGAACTACCAAATTCATTTTCCATATACACAGTGTCAACATATCCACTGTGTGATTGATGCATGTCTACATTTCCAACAGGAGTCCAAGTTTGCTGGAGAGCTCCTTGAATGTGTCGTGCTACATTAAGATATCCTTTCCACTAGACTTCCATTCAGATTTGTTTCACCATTTGTTGGAGGCATCAACTGGGGAATCCAAAAATACTCTCAATTTGTGGGTTCTAGTTCATATCCAAGCACAAAACTTTGGGATTAAGGCTTAATGTTGTTGTTGCTGTTCATAATAAAGAACAATTCAACTAATATGCACCTCTAGATTCTTCACAACATATGCCAAAATTTCAAGAACAAATTAATGGATTGAAATCAATAAGTAGAAGCATCGCTTACATAATGAAGAAACTAAATAGAAATTATGAATAGCATGATTTAGTGTTCATGAAATTAGACATGTGAAACTTGTTCAAATGGTTATAAGAGTTTGAGAAAAGAAAATAAATAAGAGTTGCAGGTCTCGGCACTTTTATCATATGTTATAGAATACTAAGTTACTAACCTAAGCGGTTGAGTGACTAGTGCAGCAGGAGTGACATCCTTGGATGTCAGTGTACTGCCAACACTCCCCCCATTAAGTGAATTTCCAGAGTGGTCTTCAGCAGGCTGCACTACCGAATTCTGCGGCTGGATAAATTCCTTGCTTTCTTCAGCAACACGTTCATTTAATATACCATAGGCATTATCTGAGCATCAAGCAGCTCCACATACTCAACTTCAATATTCGAAGGCACCAAATAAATAAAAGTTAACAAATTCAATCTCAAGATAGAAATCATTCTTCAAAGACAAATACAAAATGGTATCATGACAAATACAATGACTAAAAGATATACAAAACCAATGTATTTGTAGTGGTTGAAAAATTATCTATAGGGTAACAGGGACATTAAACAAAAAAATAAGCAACACTAGCAGTATACTACCAAAAAAATAAATAAAAGCTAATTTACACATGCCCAATTATTGTGAACCCACGACCTGAAGCTCCACCCATTTTGAGGAAAAGCCTTTTCAGTAAAAGCTCATTGGCAATGGACTCTAAAAATTTACAAATGGTATCATTAAATTGCCTTTAAAAGAATACCTTAAGAACATTCCCTGCTCCAGCATAGGCAGAGGAAAGTAATGTCATATCACAGTATTTTCTGATTTTTTCATTAAAGGTCTTAGAAACTTCAGCCGTTGCCTCCACACGCATCCTGGCAAACACCAGAGACAAATTGAAAGATAACCAAAGCGTAGAGTCCTAAATTTTTGTAATTGAATCTTATTGTCTTACACTAAATGAAATATAATTTTGATCTCCCTATTCATAAAATAAGCTCTAAGCTATCATCAGAATCAGTTTGTTTTTAGCACTATTATCTTCTTGCTTCTTTTATATATTTTTATCCCTTTTAAAGGACAGTTTTCTCCCAACCAGCTTTTACACATGAGCATGCTTCAACCTTGAAAATTGTATGATTGCAATCAGAAGTTTATACAAATTTCTTAATTACATAATTTCTTATTGTCAACTGAAATTATATGTCATTATTCAAAAAGTGAGTGTTAAACTGCCCTCTAGTAAGAACCTTGGTAGCATGGACTACCATCAAGTGGTGTTGACATCTGTATCTGATACCTCCCAGTAAACTGGTGGCTTGACTAAGTTAACCCTTTCCCACACAGCTACTACCTTCCCCATATCACCCTCCATCTCCTTCAAGTCTTCTGCATATACTGTTGGGTAGCTCTAATTTATTCCACCCCACAAAATCAAAATTGTACTCCTATTAGAGACACTTATTTTGACTTCGAAAAAAAAAGGGTGCATTGAGTAATAGAAAGCAAAAACTCATGATAGTACAAAAAGAATTGACGCATACGAAAATAAATAATCTAATAAAAGCAAATAAAGTTAATCCAGCAAAAATGAGATAGCATTTTTCTCATTGTGTTTTCTTTTTCTTTATGGAGTAATACTATTACTAAAAATTTATTTTGCACAGTTTTCATGCTAAAAAAATCATCTTTGTCTATAAGTTCAAGAACAAGTTCGAATGTGACATTGAATTTTAACAAAAGTCCACTATGTAGACTATGACACGTTCTTACACGAGATTTATAGTGTAGTTTTTTGGATTGAACAAATAATGAAGTATATGGAAGGTGTTAAAAAGCACCGTAAGTCCAAATTAAGAAATTTATTTATTATATTATCGGTATGACATCAATTACGTTAATTAACACAATAGTTCATACTTTGTAATTTTTTCAAAGTAAAATTGTTAATAACTTTAGCATTTCCTTTAAATATACGAAAATAACATAGAGAAACCCAATGTGTGTAGGAAAACCAACCTGATGTGTCAACCACATTAGTAGAATATCTGAGGCAGGCACCAAACGAGCACACTCATCACAAAAACTCTGCACCATGTACAAAACTCCCTTGTACCTTTGCCTTGTTGCAATTAAGTACACGATTTCAGACCTATATGCCTCTGAAATTCATTTTGGAATACAAGAATCAATGTTTTGTGACTTCCACCAAAATTTCATGGTTTGTGACGACTGGGATTGGCATTTCTGAATCTGTTTCATTCTCAAATGGCTCAGATGGGTATTTATGAGTCCAAATATTGTTGCATCTAAGCAGTGCATACTCTTCATTCTCTTCATCAAAAATTGCTGGCTTTCCAGTGAGTTTTGAGAACCTTGATTCGCAATATTGCTGGTAACTCACCTGGAAATTAGAATCCTTACAACTTATTAAAGCTTCTTAGAAAAGAGCAGTGTCACAAGGCAAAGGAAAAAACTAAATACATCAAAACAAAAAAAGTGTCATATGTAACTTTTGAAATATATTCAATGATATTTTTCCGAGTAATACATTGTATTTGCAATTAACTAGTGCATGAATATGATTTGGGAGCCTTTTTTTAAAAAAATAAAAAAAACAAAAAAAAGAGTTGATGGTAAAAATTTATATATAAGATATGGACAAATGATGTCTTCCACAACATTAAAAGTATTATCTCTCTATATTTAATATATAACTGCTTCCATCCGAAAAATGTGTGCATTGTGCAAAAAATAATGCCCCCTAAGGCAAATTACATATATTGTAATATGTGTGACGTTACCAAAGTATCTACCTAATGCATGAGTTTCTTTTTCTTCTGCTGCAGCTGCCACTTCTGCTCCACTAAGCAAATCCTCATGACGAGTTCCAATTTCACCCTTTGCTCCAAAAGATTGTAAAGCCATCACACACACAACACTGCTATAATCTGACATATATAGACCCATATAAAAAAAAATACTTGATACATAAAAGAAAGAAGTGATGTGTTATACTCAAAATTTGATACCCGCAAACGGGTTCAGCTATAGCAATGAGAAAATCATCTGTGCAAGCCCACAAAGGCCTATTAGCGTGATCCAATTTGAACTCTAATTTGGTAAAGTCTCTCTTTTTCTCACCTTGAATCAATCAAATTGAATTCAAATCAATGAAAAGAAGAAAAAAATAAAAATAAAAACCCAACAAAATAAAAATCATTGTAGTTTATACAAAGAACAATGATGATACCATCGCGGTTATCATCCTCAAGTTCTTCGCCATAGTATGTTAAACCCACAACCTCACCATCCACTTCACTCTTACAAAGGAATAAGGTATTGGATGAGTTACATTTTTTGAACCTTACGCTGTCTTGAATAATGAGGAGGAGGTCTTGCATGTCCTTCGTCAGATGCCTCGGGCCCAGCTTTGTGTCCATGTTTGTGCCCCCCTATCTCACAAGGAAGTGCCTTTGATATGCGTTTCGGCTGACCTTCTGCCACTGCAGGTAACCCAACAGCTTGTTCAGCCTAAACATGGGGTGGGTCAATGCCTGAAGAAGGGGGCTAGTTGACGTACTGTGGGAGGGTGGCTCCTGCTGCATGTCAAGAGGGGTTGGACCAATACCAAGGTCAAAGGATGGTATGGGCGATAGCTCAGGAAATGACTGTGGGGTGGGTGGAGGGATGGTGGGGCTAGAGGATGGATGTGGGGTGGGTGAAGGGATGGTGGGACTAGGGGATGGATGTGGGATGGATGGAGAGGGATCCGGGGTAGGACAACCCGAGGGGTAGCAACAGGCAAATGTCCGGCAGGAGTTGTGCTCGTGCCTGGGCTCTCAGTAGTGCTTGGCCTCTGAGTAGCCGCTGCCGCAGGAGTAGCTGCGTCCTCATTCGGGGCCTCAGGGTCTGGAGGTTGTACACAACCAATCTCCTGCACTGCATTTAGCACATCTGTAATGTCTGTGTGGTCCTCCGTGCCCACTGGGTGACGGCTCAACAAACGGAGGTATCCTTCAATCTGCACATGGAAAAACCAAGTATATTAGTAATGCAATACCAAATCAACAATGCCAATGAATAATAAAATAAATGTTGGTTTTGAATTGGTTCTGCTAGCAATTATTGCAAATTATAGGGAGACTAAGTGTTACCTTTGACTAAATTTCAATTATCTTTTCTATTAAAGATGTAGCTAGCGGATAGCGTAGACAGAAATGCTAATTAAAAATTCAAATAAGCAGAAAATTAAAAATGATAAAAATGGGGCATTCAATGTATACCATAACTCTAAAGGTTGAAATAGGAAATATGACCTTAGAGCATCTCAAATTAGATTTTTAAATCAACAAAGTTCTCTATAAGGAATCTTAAGCAGACAACAGCTTTAAAAGGGAGGTTTGATGCTAAGCATACATTGGACCACATATATCATGTTCTCTAAACAGTGATTTCATGTCAAGAAGTACGGTAAGATGTAGAAGACGTGAAGAAGTTACCATTAGAATCAATCTAGCACCGGGGACATCGATGAACCTCCGAGTTACCCTTTTGAACCAGACGAAGTACTCATGCTGTGGAGGCATATCACCAAGCACTGCTTCACAACGCTGTTGAAGGCGATTACCCCACTCCATGATATGCACAGCATGTTTCCGCATCCAATCAACACCGACGTTCCCCCTCAAATCAATGGCATGAAGCACGGTGTCAATGTC
Organism: Quercus aquifolioides; assembly: GCA_019022515.1. Lineage (NCBI taxonomy): Eukaryota > Viridiplantae > Streptophyta > Magnoliopsida > Fagales > Fagaceae > Quercus > Quercus aquifolioides. The sequence continues at coordinate 81,599,769 of CM032327.1, forward strand.
AACATCGCGGGGAATTTCTTGGATCATCCCAAATTGACGAACAACACGATCCGGTATATGTTTCTCTACTAGGTGGAAACATACAAGCGGCACCGTTGCCGTCCACACGGCCCTCCCTACAACGCACGACGGTGGAAGGTCCTCTAATTCGGCTGCATACGGCTACCACACCACCTATGATAGCCCAAAAACAAGTACGCAACACATTAGGCAACTATGTTTATATTTCAAAGTTCACCAAACATATATCTTGTTCCTAAACATGTTAGACAAGGCATTTTCATACCTGGCTTGGCAACATTGAAGCTATTTGCTGGCGATGCTTGTCCCTGAAGATGTGGGCATGCCTGTTTTTCTTGTTTGGGACCCACAACCACCTACAACAATCAAGAACAAGGGATCAATATTTACAACTTTCCTACTAAGATAATGTTATGACTAAAACTATAATGTAATCACATATAACTACTAAGATAATCTTATAGATATTTACTCAATTAATAATATCGCTAGAATAAGAAACAGTCCTTATAAGGTAGAGACTTACTTCAGGTACAGAGGACCACGCGCTGGAGGAACATAAGCACCCACTAGTGGGCCACACTCAACTGCCGGGAACAAATGGGGGAACCTGGCCCATGCCCAATACTGGACCAACAGTAAGCACTCACCAATTTGACTGGCGTCCTTATCGCTTGCCCTGCATAACTCTCGTTACAACCATGCAAGGCAAGCACTTCTCCAATTGTACCTTCGTGGGTTGCGAAGGTCTTCCAACTGCTGCACCCACATTAGATGCACCCTATCGCCGGATTTGTCCATGAATATTGTGTCCCCTAGTAGCGTTAGGATGTAGCATCGTGCGTACTTATGCAGCTGATCCTCTTCGGCATTAGGCGGCAATGGATTAGCAACTTGCTCCAAAAGCCGTTTGATGAGAATCCTCTGGCCAGTAAGTTGCTTATGCTGCTCTTGATTTATAGGTTGAAAGCCAAGGAACTCTTGGCACACATTCACCCAATTTTTCTGCGTGCTCCCTGTTATAGCATCACCATCAACAGGAAGCCCGAGAAGAACCTCCACATCCTGCAATGTGATGGTGACCTCACCATGTGGCATGTGGAAGGTGTAAGTCTCGGGCAATGTGATGGTGAACTCTTGACCTACTTTTTATCGTTGTTTACCATCCCTCAGGCAGTGGCTGCAAGAATTGAAAGAATTCAGAGGAATTTCCTTTGGGGGGCCTCAGAGGATGTTTTTAAATATCCTTTAGTTGCTTGGGATAAGGTATGCTTGCCAGTTGAATGTGGCGGTTTGGGAATCCGGAGTGTTGGGCTATTTAACAAGGCTTTGCTTGGGAAGTGGTTGTGGCGGTTTGGGAAAGAAAATCATAGATTATGGCGTCAGGTTATAGCAGACAAATATGGAGAGGCAAGAGGAGGCTGGTGCACTAGAGGGGTAAGAGGTGCTCACGGGTGTGGGTTATGGAGGAGTATTAAAGAAGGATCAGAGAAGTTCTTTAGCCAGATTTTGTATAATGTGGGGGAGGGTAGCCGTGTTAGGTTTTGGCATGACCCATGGTGTGGGCCTACTCCTTTGAAGGAACTCTTCCCTTCCATGTACAATTGCTCTGTTTCTAAAGAAGCATGTGTCTCTGACTTGGTTGTAACAAATTCAGAAGGAGGTAGGAGTTGGAATTTATTGTTTCGACATGGTCCTCAGGATTGGCAGGCAACCACTGTCTATTCATTCTTTGAGTTTATTTATTCCTCTATGCCGAGGGGTGAGGGGGATGATCAGTTGGTTTGGAGATTGACTACATCTGGTGTTTTTGATGTGCGCTCTTTTTATAAGCTATTATCTAGTCCTCCTACTGATGCCTTTCCTTGGGAGTGTATATGGTATACTAAGGTGCCTAAACGAGTATCTTTTTTCTTATGGACAGCAGCTAATGATGGGATACTCACCATTGACAACCTTATTAAGAAATGTCAGTTTTTGGTTAATCGGTGTTGCTTGTGTTGTTGCGATGGGGAATCAGTGGACCACCTTCTTCTTCACTGTAAGTTCTCTCACGCCTTATGGTGTGAAGTTTTTGCAGTGTTTGGGATCCAATGGGTCATGCCAAGGTCAGTGAAATCTTTTTTCTTTATTTGGAGAAACTGGTTTGGAAAGCATCTTTCAAGCATTTGGAACATGGTCCCGGCATGTTTAATGTGGTTAGTCTGGCAGGAACGTAATGCTCGCATTTTTGAAGACAAGACGAGAACTTTGGAACACATAAAATGTTTACTTTTTCGTACTTTGTTTCTTTGGGCTTGTATTTGGGGGTGTACGAATTGTAATGCTGTAGCGGATTTTTTAGTTTCTATTTCTTTTAGCTCTTGATTTTCTTGTATTTGGTTCATTGTTCAAAGTGTTCACAATCGTGAACATGATGTTCAATTTTTCAATAAAAGTCTTATTACCTATCAAAAAAAAAAGTCTCGGGCCGCTATCGCTCCACTAAGGCCGTTATTAGGCCATGGTCAATCTCTCTACCCGGTTGCCTCAGGAGTCCCTCCAAACCAAATGCCTTAATGATGTCAACGACTCGGTCGTCCACCATTGGCTCTCGGTTGGAAAACTCTTCAGTACAGTTACGGCAGGTAAGGGACCCTGGATCCTGCACAAAATGGAACCATGGATTAACATATGACAGCAAGTGCATGTACATTGTATGAATTAAATGCGTGTACATTCATTAAATCTTTAGTGCTGTGTTTTACCTGCCCATTCCAAATAGCTTCTGACTGATGGGTGGGTTGCAACTTTAACACCGACGCGTCAATAGGGCCAGGCTGCGTATGGTTAATCCGTCCAGCATTTGCAGCAGCCATACTGCACAAGAATGATAAGCAATTAGCTCGTAATAGACATGATTGAAAAAAAAAAACAAAACAAAAACAATCTAAGAAATATTCTCAAAAAACAACTACCAATCATCACTCCACTATAATTGACATTTTAAGTTAGACAAAAAGGATTTTTCCGGAATAGATTTATGCTCGAGTCTTTTCTCTATTGATCAGCAACAAACTTTAACTTGACCATCTTAAACCAAGTAAACATACCATTCTACACATTGCAGATAAGCTGCCAACTTATTCTTTCACTAAGGCCCACCATCTCTATATTCTAAAGAGCCCACAAGTTATATCAGACAACTCTTTCCACAATTCCAACAAGAGTTCTAACACCAACTACTGGAGTGTCCTTAAAATTTTTAAAATCAATGGAACATTGAAACAATGCAGAGCAAGCTAAAAAATGATGGTGAAGTGATTTGATATTCAAACTACTGTTCATACAGAATTGCCCTTTAATTTCTCAGAAATCAATAGAGCACATACACCAAGTTCGATTGCCTTGACATACCAAAGGGGCAAACATCATTGCAAAGGCAGAGTAGAATGAACAACAATCAGAACACCATCTAAAAAATTGTTGACGCTTATAAGTAAAAAAACACAACAATAGCTAACAAATTCAGGGGATTTATGGCCTGATTGGAACAGTTTTGCTTTTCTAATTGTTAAAAAAAAAAAAATAATAATAAAAACCAAGAACAGGAACAACAAGAACACACAAAAACAAAAAGCCCTACTTTTTGAGAATAAGAACGACAAACTGACTTCTATTGTTTCAGTCATTAAAATGTGTTTGGACAGATCCAAACTTTTAAACTTTTGTAAAAACAAAAAGTACAAACTTGGAAAAACAAGTGATATTAACCAACATTAAAACTTTTTTGAAAATAAATAGTAAAAAACTTGGAAAAACAAGTGAAATTAACAAACATTAATATTTACTGGTTGTATCCTTGTTCTAAAGCTAACATGCTTGAAAAACAAGTGAAATTAAGATAACTGCTACCCGGAAAAATTGTGAGAAAGAATATTATGAGCAGTGTCCTCAACCAATATTATAGCAGTACCACAGGGAACAACATCAACCTTCTTTAAACACTATCTACTGTGAACAATGCAACTGCCACAATTAAGTGGTCCTAGATGGCTCACACTTAAGAAACAAGCAATCAAAAGAATTAAGAATGTTACCAAATATTCTAAGGTGAGCCAAAAGTATATTTTCATTTAGTTTTATGTGCTCGGGTAAAAAAGAATTTATTGCACCTCATTGTACAGTCTCTCCATATCCTCAATATATGCAAAAATTGCACATGGTTACCAAAATTTATTTGGAATAAGTAAATCCATTAATCCAAAGAATCAAGAGTAAAAAGTTGTACAAATTCCAACTGAAGAAATATAAGAACCAGTGCAGCTGGAAGACATATAAATTCGCATCCATATATCACAGAGCATTCAAGGCATGCAGAATAAAGCATATTTTGGCCTTGAGGAAAACACAATTCTAGCACTTTGATTTTAAATTATGACATCACCAAGCAGAAGAGCAAAGCTGGGCATACGTTTTTCACTTCAAACATGGTACTAGAGTCTAGAATGAATTTAATACTGGTCGACTAATCAGAAGCCAAGTCAAAATTTGAGGATCACAGAAAATCATACTGAGCAGCATACTACTATTTCTTCCTACATGATTGCCTTGCATAAATGTAGTACATCTTGATAATAATATTCTACCAACAGTTACACAGACCTAAATTAATTTTTAACAGTGACCTCTAGCCAGTAATTTATTTTTTACTATATAGATAAGAAGTTCTATAAATGCATATAGTGTCATAAGCAGAGGCAATGAAACTTTCATCCTTCCTCATTCAAGTTGTGCATAGCAAACAAATTTTCATGTTTGTACGATAATCGCAGCATTTTTTAGTATATAATTGCACGTCCTTCCAAAAACAACAACAACTTACCCCAAATTAGATTTCAATTTCCCTCAATTAGGTTTTTTTTTTTTTTTTTTCCTCGTACCCCATACCTTGATTACCACATAGAAACACACATATCATCACCCACAAAAGCAGCAGAGTTCACAAAGGATTTAGGGAAAAAATTCCAACACCAATATTAGGGCAATGAAGACATTGCTTAAGCCAAAAGGAGACTCACAAAATCAAATCAGACAACATCATAGCTGATTTGATTTCTAAATGGAGGCAGATATTAAACAAACCAACATTGACCCTTTTTCAAGGGAATATGATGATTAAATAAAAACCTATTCACATTTTCTTTTCCTCTCAAGTCCCATTTTTAACTGCAATGCAAAATCAAAAACCAAATAAATGTATTATTGTCCCCTTCTGTCAAGGTAATATAATAATTGAATAACAAAATACATTTACTACTAATCCTGAGAAAGGAGCAAACTTTAATGCATCACTATAAAATTATAAAAAAAATTATTAAAAAAAAGTACTTTACAAGAAAACCCTAAACACAAAATCACTCCCATAATACAAACTTCATCCACAAAACCTAACTTACCAAGGAAAAGAATAAAAATAAAAATGACTCATAGTAAGAACCAAATTCTAGTATAAACAAAGCACTAAAATTAAATCCTCAGCAAATATAAACAAACCCAGAAACATAATCCGATTCCACAGCAAATATAAACAAACCCAATAACCCAGAAACATAATCCGATCTCAAAAAACAATAAAGCTTCGATCTTTTTTAACAGTTCTATTAGAAATTCAAAACATAAACCAAAATAGAAAAAAACGAATTGAAACCAAAGTTTCTTTGATTTTTCCCACTGTTTCTCAGCAACCAAACAGTGAAACACACTTTGAAGCAACTCACCTTTTTTTTTTAGTTTTGAGAGACCGGATAGACTGAAGGAACTCAAAGCTCTATGAGTGAGAGTGGAGACTTTATCAAAGCTTTGTACACCTCGCTATGGCTTTATCAACTCTTTCGGCGAAGGTATGTGAAATAGACTAAGTGAGAGAAGAGGGTGAGTGAGAGTGGAGAGGGTGAGTGAGAGAGGCGCTGAAGTGTGAGAGTGAGAGGGTGAGTGAGACCGTGAGACTGGTCTGTGTGAGAGAAAGGGTGAGTGAGAGTGGAGAGCCACGTGGGAAATCGAGTCTCTAAGACTCAATTTCCAAGTAGACCTCAGGCTAGGTCAGATTTGATCAAAACATGAAAACTAAGCCTCAAAGACTCGATTTATAGGCCCAAAATCGAGTCTTTGAAACTCAAGATGTTAGTAAATAATATAGTTTGAGAATCGGGCCTACTAACTAAATAGTTGGGAAATCATGGTTAAATTCCAATTTTGGTCCAGCTCCTCCAACGCTAAACCCATTCCATCTCCTCCTCTCCTCTAACCACCGGAGCTTCACCCCGCTGCTGGCGCCGCCGCACACGTCATCTCTGGAGTTGATGCTGCCGCATCGAACCTAAGTTTTGTTCTTTAATGATTTGCTATTTCCCCAAACTCTGGATTTCGTGATTTTGATGGGTTTGGGACAATTTTTTGGATATCAATCTGTTTATATTGGTATGAGTTTTTTTGATTTGGCATGGATTTTGATTTTATTTTTTTGGTATTTTCGTGGGTTTTGGTTAGATTCTTAAGGGGTAGGTTCAAACCCTAAAAAAAAACTCTGATTGTGGGTTTTTTTTTTTCAGCTAGCCTGGATTCTTTTTTCATATATGCAAAACAAATTGCTCTGGTGTCTTTGACTTAACTATTCCAATACTTAAATACCAGAAATTGAATGTTTGTGCTGTAATGGGTTAATATATCTGACTACTTAAATTGAATTTATCTTATGATAGGTGGTTGTAGTTCAGGAGAATAGTGGCAAATTCAAAGGAACAGGCGTGTGAAAGCTTCCTACTGGGGTTGTTAATGAAGGATCTTTTCAGAAGATAAGAAAACATCCTTTACATACCTCGATTGCTAATGGTTTGAGTTACATAGGAAATTGGCCTATAAAGCCAAGGTGCTAACATGGATTCAGAAGGACATTTTTTCAAAGAAATATGTTTTGGTTCCTATTGTTTGCTGGTAGGTTTCTTTCCATTAACTTGACTAAACATTTTGTTTATTGTCAATGGATGGGATTTTATGATGCTACCTTTTTTCCTTGTCCTAGAGATATAATCGGATTTAATTGTTTCAAATACCATTTCTTTAGGCGTCACTGGAGCCTCTTGATCTTCTGCCACTTTAGTGAGAGCACAAAATCAGAAACAAGAACACCGTGCATGTTGTTGCTGGACTCACTTGAGAAGGCAAACCCAAGGCAGCTTGAACCAGATATAAGAAAGTATGTATACCAAAACCTGCCTCCATGTGTTGGTATAATTGTTTATCCAATGTTTTGATTTTTTTTAATTTCCTTCAGATTTGTATTGGACATCTATAAAGCAGAGGGCAGGCTTGAGAGTAAAGACCCTATTTATCAAATTCCTCTCTTGGTGCCTAAGGTGATCATTAATACGTGCTCTTGATTAATTTCCACCTCAATCCTATTGTTTTTCACTTGTATTTACATCCAGAACAATAGAAAGTGGAATTTTTTAATTTAATTTTAGGTGCCACAACAAAGAAATGGTGAGGAAAGCGGCAGTATTGTTCTCTACTTCATTAACTTGTTCATGGAGAGTGCTCCAGAGGATTTTAGCACTCAGCATTTTCCTTACTTCGTGAGTTTTCTCCTTGTTGTCTCGTTTATTATATGAAGTACCAAAACGAATATGTAGATGTTGTTCTGGAGTAATTTCCTGCAGATGAAACATAATTGGTTTACCCCTGAAGGCTTGAAAAACTTCTGCGAGAAAATTGAGTCCATGAAAGAGAAAAGTGATGTTGATGAGCTTCTGTAGTTGATTTCTGACAGCTTGATAGGTTTAAGGTTGTTGTTAGTGAATTAGGAAATGACAATTTGTCCATATATTTAATTTTTAGGATGTGTTTATGTCAATGATGCATGTATATAGGTAAATAAAGGTGCTAATTAATGATTGATTTACCATTTGGCTATTTAGATTTCTTCTTTCCTTCTTCCTCTTCTGTGTTGGTTTCCTCTCTCTCTGTCTCCTGGGAATTAAACTGATATACAGTATGAAGACGCTCCATACCTATAATGTTACTGCAGCTGGAGATGAGTAATTATAAGCGGTCTCAAAGTTTAGTGATGGCAATAAAGGCCATAACCAATTGCAGTACCAGCACAGCAGTCTCTAATTGCTACATAACTTATTTTAAAACCGTTGAGAACTTTTGATCAAGCAGGGTGTTTTAAAGGTAAAACACTTTGTTTGATGATTATGATGGAAACAGATAAGGAGAAAGGTGGGAAGTGATCCCTCTTAAACCTATTTTGGAGTTCTCAATATTTGGATAATTTTTGTATTGTATTTTTATTCCTTCTCAAAGTCACTACTAAAGACTTTACAATGTTGTGTAATTCTTAAATCAAACCCCCCCCCCCCCCCCCCCCCTGGGGGGAAAATTTGTACTCCATTTGAGTAGTCAGGGAATAAAAGAAGGCACCATTTAAGATTATACATATTCCTATGAGGATTATGATCCTTTTTATTTCACAGCTTTCATTAAATATTCTAAATTTTAAGCTATATTTATTCAGTTTAAATGATATCTTATAAATTTAAGTTATATTTATTCACGTCGAATGATGTAACATCATCTATATTGTTAGATACAAGAAATAAAATCTTAACCATAAGATAGAATCTCTACATATCAAAGGTTAGTAGCGAAGATTAGGATGCCCTCATGGAGAATTTTTACGCCCCCAACAGCATGCTCATTGACATGGCTCAATTGAGTGGGTCTTCCTTGACTTTTTTGGGTTATATTCTGATGATTTAGTGATTCATTGGATTTTTCTCAATGGACCAAGCTTGATTGAGTAAGATGAGTTCAGTTTTGTCAAGCTTACTAGTAATGTTTACAGCCAACTCTACACAACTAGTACCCCAAGAAACAGGACTAAATATCAATAAGAGGTTTATGGTTTAGTGACATCTGTGAGGTTTCTAATCTCCATTCTCTGCTTGTTGTAAGCATTAAAAAGAAAGAAAAAAAAAGGCTTAATATCAGTAGGTTGAAGTTAAAAAAAAAAAAAGTATATACAGCATGTGAACAAACACTTTCCTGTAAAACAAGACAGTGAAAACCTCCCTTCTTCAGAAACCTCACAGATGTGGCATTCCAAAATGTGGTTGATACAGCATGCTCATTGACATGGCTCAATCGAGTGGGTCTTCCTTGACTTTTTTTGATTATATTCTGATGATTTAGTGATTCATTGGATTTTTCTCAATGGACCAAGCTTGATTGAGTAAGATGAGTTTAGTTTTGTCAAGCTTACTAGTAATGTTTGCAGCTAGCTCTACACAACTAGTACCCCAAAAAACAGGACTAAATATCAATAAGAGGTTTATGGTTCAGTGACATCTGTGAGGTTTCTAATCTCCATTCTCCGCTTGTTTTAAGCATTAAAAAGAAAGAAAGGAAAAAAAGGGCTTAATATCAGTAGGTTGAAGTTAGTATATACAGCATGTGAAAAAACACTTTCCTATAAAACAAGACAGTGAAAACCTCACTTCTTTAGAAACCTCACAGATGTGGCATTCCAAAATGTGGTTGATACAGCTTCTCCAAACCGCCCCCCCCCCCCCCCCCCCCCCCCCCCCCCCCCTCCTCCTTTTGCTTTTCTTCTTCTTCTTCTTCTTCTTCTCGTGTTTACAGTATGGAAGATCTACTTCCTAGTCATCCCAGTTACCATCTTTGTCACCATTCCTTTTCTTAGGGGCTTCCTGTTTAGCATGGACTTTCGGCAGTGGGCGCTTGAAAATGAGTATATCATTTCAGAAGAGACTCATTAACTCTTTGGTAAGTTTTATCGTTAAGAATAATAAAAAGTTTAATCTTTATTTCCTTAAGACCAGAATATACTACCACTCAATTTCTTTTTCTATTGGTTAGATTAGGGAACATACAATTTTATTAAAAACAATCAATATAATAACATTAACTTTTAGTGTAACGGTTTCTCAAAAAAAAAAAAAAAAACTTTTAGTGTAACAAGTTCCAATAAATTTTTCAGAATGCAACATCAGTAGACTTGCTTTTACAGGGAAGACTATTCACACATCTAAAACAATAATATCTTCATATGCAGGTGAATTGGCTAGTACTAGGAAATTTTTTAACCTGAATGCTAAAACTTCAACAAATTCTGTCTCAACCTGAAACAAAATAAAAGCAAAAGTCTTAGATTTACTGTTTCATGTTTAAACCTACACACATTTAAATATCATACTCATTTAAGTCCACAAATTGTGTTTTTATCACTTACTCCTGTCTCTTCTTTCAATTCCCTAATTACAGATGTACAAAGGTCCTCACCCTGTGTATGGAAAATTTCAATACAGACTGAAACATTTTCTAAAAGTTTCTAAAGAATATGTAAAGAATTGCACTCAGGGCATACTCACTCATTAACAAACCCAGTAGGAAGCTTCCACACGCTTATTCCTTTGAATTTGCCACTATTCTCCTGAACTACAACCACCTATCATAAGATAAATTCAATTTAAGTAGTCAGATATATTAACCCATTAGAGCACAAACATTCAATTTCTGGTATTTAAGTATTGGAATAATTAAGTCAAAGACACTAGAGCAATTTGTTTTGCATATATGAAAAAAGAATCCAGGCTAGCTGGGGGAAAAAAAAAAAAAAAAAAACCACAATCAGATTTTTTTTTTTTTTTTTTAGGGTTTGAACCTACCACTTAAGAATCTAATCAAAACCCATGAAAAAACCAAAAAAATAAAATCAAAATCCATGCCAAATAAAAAAACTCATACCAATATAAACAGATTGATATCCAAAAAATTATCCCAAACCCATCAAAATTACGAAATCCAAAGTTTGGGGAAATAGCAAATCATAAAATAACAAACTTGAGGTTCGGTGCGGCGACGTCAGCTCCAGAGATGACGTGTGTGGCGGCACCAGCGGCAAGGTGGAGCTCCGGTGGTTAGAGGAGAGGAGGAGATGGAATGGATTTAGCATTGGAGGAGCTGTTTTTTAGGTCTGAATCGTGTATACGTGTTTGAGGATTTTGAGTTTAATTGGGATATAATTATGTGTGCTAGTGTATTGGTTATTCAATACAAATCTGACGTGGCATTCATTCTCCAGACTGAAGGTTTACTCATTGGATAATTGAGGATATTAGGTGTTTGGAATCCGGCTTTTTATTTAAAATTTGTTAATTGATATTTTCCATTTACTAAGGCAACAAAATGAAAGTTTTTAAAGCTGTTTAGCACTGTCAACAATATTGCACATGTGATAACTTAAATTCTTCTTTTATTGTTGATTTTTTTTTCATAGCCAATAGTTTTTCCGTGCATTGCACAGGTTAGCGACTAGTAGTACATAAGTTGAAGAAAATAAAGATAACTTCCGCAACCAACCAAAGCATAAGCACAACAAAACTATGGAATGTATAGTCAATATGTTTTTATTTATGAAATTCACTAAGTACCAACTATTACATGAGATGGAGTTCGTAGAGATTAAATACAAAGCATAATAAGTGCAGCAAAGCTATAGAGGGTAAAATTATTTATGGAGCTCCATGACTGCCCAAAGAGTATAAGCACAAAAAACAACTTGAAAGTTTGAAAATCCGGATTCCTTGCACAAAGCCTCAAATTCTTTCTCAGTTCTCTCCTGGCCTTCAAGGTTCAACAACATGCTCATGTCAAGACGAGAGATATATTGAGAAGCCATACTTGACACTGTAGCTTCTGGCATGAGTAGTTCAATAATAACTACCTTCCCATTATCTGGTAGTGCTTTATAGCAGGTCCTCAAAAGTTTCTTGCAGATTTCATCATTCCAGTCATGGAGTATATTCTACAAGTGAAAAAATGCAGACACAAAAATGATTACTTTTGAAAAAATTTACCCAAAAATTCTTTATCATCATCTACTTTAAACACAATATCCAAATTCTACCTTCATTACAATTGCATCCCCTTTAGGTATATTGTGAAACATATCTCCTCCCACGTGCTCAATACCTGCATAGAATATGAGTTGTGCTCTTCATTTAGGAAGAATCCTTATGAACAGGACCAGCTTGATAAAAGCCTAAGACAATAATTTTAAGTGATATATATATATATATATATATATATATATAGAGAGAGAGAGAGAGAGAGAGAGAGTTTTGTATTCAAATCTTGCTAATATCTACGTTCAATTGATTATATGATTAATTCACTTAAGTTTTCTTGTAATAAAGTTAATCTTAAGTAGGATTTCATAAATTTTAATTTTAAAATGCTTCAATATGTATAAACAATTGTAACAAGAGTTATCAATAAAACTGTGTTAGTGATAAATGCATTTGGAAAATATTTAATCTAATCTTTTTATATAATTCACTTCATCAATTAGATTTTTTTTTTCTAATATTTGTAAAACTTCTTCAAAAACTTATAGTTTTTGAAATAAATATAAACCATCAAAATTTTCACCTAGATTTTTTTAATTATAATCAGTTTATTGTTGGTAATGAATTTCTCAAGATATCCTTTTGAGATTCAATTCATTCTTCTATTTTTCTTTTTAAATTTCTCATGTCCTGATTCTTATTTTTCAAGAAGTTTATTTTTAAAATAATATTTACAAATAAAAAAGGCCGATATAGAATATAAACTTATAAAATGACTAGAATAAAATAAAATTTAAAAAGTAAAATAATATAACATGACTTATCAAATGCAGTATTAGAATTTTATTTATCAATAGAATCACTCAATAACCTCAACCTTCACAAGATCCTTCCGTGACTTTCCCTTTGCACAGCATAATAAGTTTCTTAACCCTCTAATAATACCTTTTTGTTATCATTTGATGAGATTTTACTTTTTAAAACTCATTTCACTCTTAGTTATTACTATCCCTTACTTGGCACCACTAGCATTTTGGGTTTCTTAACCCACTAAGAAAAAAAAATTGTGTTTTTTTTTTTCCCAGTTAAGTTTCTTAATCCTTACAAAAAGTTTTGTAGTTGAATTGACACATTCTCATACATAAAATGCTTGAGAGTCTAGACAGAAAAGAGTCCGAGTTTCGGAATTAGTAGCATATTGTAATTATCTCTAAAAAAAAATTTTCTTAATTCTCAAATAATTTTTTTTATTTGTTATAGTTTTATGAGATTTTGTTTTTTGCAGCCACTCTTCTTTTTTTTTTTTTTTTTTTTTTTGTGTGTGTGGAGATAGTTCGTGCATTATCACAATGAATGTTGAGATGTTACTTTGTGCATCAATGGTATTATCTATTGCAAAGTAGTAATAATAATAATAATAATATACACGTATGACAACAAAATTATAAAGTGCCAATCATAATAACAAAAATTATTGAATAAATGATGATTTTATACTTCAAAGTAAGAAAAAGATAATACATATTTAATAATTATAAGAACAACAATTACAAAATTGAGGGCACTATATAAATAGTAGAGTAGGAATATAACTCTATCACAACCATGTAGCCTAATTATTATTTTTTTCTTTTTTACTTTTTAATGTGCTAGACTTTTATGCAATGGTAATGGAAACCTATAGAAGTGTCTTTATTATTATTATTATTTTTTCCTTCAGCAGTATATTAGATTTTTTTTTTTTTTTTTGGAGAAGGAAGCAGTATATTAGAATTTGATATACGCTAGTTGCTGAGCCTTAACACAGTTCCTACCAAACAAAGATACTATAAGTTTAATAAGTAGGTGTTTAATGAATTATAAACAAATTTTATAGTAATATTATTAAGTAAATTAACCCTACTAAAGAAATTAAGAATTTTACCAGAATAAGATGGTGCACTTTGTATCACATGAGGCAAGTCAAAGTTAATGCCTTTAATGGAAGGGTACTTAGAAATGACCATGCTTAGGCATTTCCCAGTTCCGCCCCCAACATCAACCAATGATGTTAGCCCCACAAAGCCTTGGTATACCTCAAGAATTTTCGACAGGGCTATTGTGGAAAGATCAGCCATGTTCTTGTTGAACGCTATGTTGAAAGCTGGATCCTTGTCCATATATTGGAACAAGGACATTCCATGCACTCTTTGAAATTGATTACCACCTTCAAGAATGGCATGCTTCATACGTAGGCTGCAACGTAGAAACAAAGCAGATAACAGAAGGAAATACAATACACAAGTAATATTATTTTGATTCATCATATATATATCAACATATGGCAAATTGGCAATATATAATTCTTTTTTTCCAAATATATAATTTACTGCAGATTAACAAAAAATATATATTTTTTAACATCATTTTTATTACACATCAATCACAATAATTTATACTATCAATTTTGAAAAATATTATGTCTCGATAATTATTGATATTGGGATTCCTAACGGCATAAATAAGAAGTAACAGCCAGCAAAATCATTCAATTGCGATGAAATGTTACTGCCCTTTTTTGCATTATACTTTTGCATTTATACAAAATCAAGGAGACTCGAGTATACCTGGCCTCCCAAAAGGCTCGGTGAGAACTGAAAGCTGAAAGAGTAGCCAGGGAACTTCCATCATCTTTTTCAACAAAGAAGTAAGAGGTTGGTGTGAGTCCATAAAGTCTCTCAACCCTACCATCTTCAAGTGTGTGGATAGAGCATGTCAAAAGGGAGTGACTAACAAGGGCTCGCAACATGCGATCCAACCTAGAAGGTGTATCAGAATCAGAGTCCTTTGTTGGAAGATGAGAAGCAATTTCAGAAGTTGTGATACAAGCAGCAGGGCCTGCTCTAGCAATAATCCCAAACAGGTCAAGCTCAATGGCTGCATTTAGGACACAAGAAAATATTTGGGCACTGGAGACTAGGATAGCCTGGAGGTATGCCTTATCTTCTTCACTAACACTAAGTGTGGGTGTAACTTTGTTTTCTAAGGAACCCATTTTAATTTGCTTCTTTCTCCCTTTTCGTTTTTTCCTCTCCTATAAATAGGCCTTACATCAGATCAAAGTACTATACTTGGACAAAAAATTTCTAACCTCCGACGGTGACAAAAGTAGAGGAAAAATCTCAATTCACGTGGGCCACGGCCCAACAATGTCAAAAATTTGGCTGTTGCCTTATTTTGTCTGAACTGTAATGGGCATGAATGATGAAGAAATATGTCAGAGTGATCACAAAGGACTGAAAGGAGAGACTTGCTATCGTGTGGGCTATGGCGAAGTGAATGATTTTGGTGGCTACTACACATACCAACAAAGATGGTGCCTGTTGTTTGAATGCATACTCGGGAAAGAGTCCGGTTTTCAATAATTTACAATTGTCGAGAATTTCATTGGAGTGAGTGCCAGATTTATGTGGTTAGACTTTCGAGGAGAAAATCAAATACTGACCTCTATACAATTTGAAGGCCAAGGGACATGAATCTACATTAAAAAGGAAATAAGGGATGTGACAATTAACGTGGGTTTAATTTTGTGAATAGCGCTGCTCACAAACTAGCCTCCCATGAAGTCAGATTTGAAGTTTTGAACACGTTTTGCATGTGTTAGATATCAGAAATTATTAACGGTGGGGTTTGGATTCCGCGTTTGTGTTTCAGCAAACGCGTTTTCCTGTTTTTTTTTTTTTTTTTTTTGCCGTATTGTTTGGCTTTGGGAGACAAAAAATCTGTGCATAAACAGTGCGTGCACTGTTTACGCACTGTTCATGCACTGTTTATACAATAAAAAATATTAAAAATGGGTCTCACGGTACTATTCACACATTTAAAAATTATTTTACTACAGTGTTTTCAGTTTTCAGTTTCAGCAACAATAAGTTCAATCCAAACGGACCCAACATCAAAACAACTAAAAACGGAAGTGCGGAGGTTCTTTGTATGCTATGGAGATCAAAAATGATATAGCATCAGAACAAGTATTCGTTTTTAAACATACCTCATTTTTATTAAGGCGAAAATATATTTTTGTTTCCTACATTTTGGGCTGATTATCGTTTTGGTCCCTACCTTTTTTTTTACTGGATTTAGTCCCTGAAATTAAAAAAGTGTTCTCATTTTAATCCCGACTATCATCTCAATAACGGAAAATGTTTGCGTAGCAAATGAAGTGCACCGTTTGCATGTTAGATGCTAACATTGCCAATAAAATAATAAAATAAAAATTTGTGCAGTTTTATTGATAAAAATTGATATAATTTATTAAGCCCAACTAATCTTTGTGACACAACATACAAGGACAACCCAAACCAGCAGCAATTCAGGTTTCATCAGACAGGTCCTGCTATGCAGACTACCCTCTCATCCCAAGCTGAGGCATAGATGTTGTTTCCAGCCTTCGCTTTCTGCCAGAAGCAAATCCCTATTCACACCAATACTAGATTTTCTAGTCCTGCATTTAGGCAGATAGCCTAATTGCTGGTTTTAAACCAATTAATTGAAGAAACCACACATTGCAAAATTAAAAAAGATTATGATCATGAAGAACTATAATAATGGTTGACAACCAACCTTTACCATTAAAATTTGGGGTTGAACTTGTTTTTTTTGGGATAAGTGGGGATTTGAACTTCATGTTTTAACAATATACGGATGGCTACTGCTAGTTCACATAGGCAGCAGAAAATTTATCTAAGAGGACTTGAAAGAATAATGCTTCAGTGTGACTGAGAGTGCACCACTTTCCAATTGTTTGCCTCATCATACCTTCATGGAGCCAAGACACTGATAATAGTAAAAAATCATCCATCACAGGGGCAGTGATTAGTTGCTGACTTCCTGAGTTCTCTAGGCAAGTTGTGTTTGTTTTTCTTCACTAGTTTCCTGTGAGTAAGCACCATGGCTTTTCCTTGAAATCTCTACAGCAAGACCTGCATGACCTGACTCTAACATAAGAATATGAGATTGAGCTAATTCCATCTTACAAACCCAGTACCCCTCCCCCCTAAAAAAAAAAATAATAAGAAGAAGAAGAAGAAGAGGCCAATGATATATATATATATATAACCAAAGGTGAAATCAAAATAAACGAAAAGAGAAAAAAGAAAATGTCGTACCAAATGCATAAGGCCTCTCACTTCTACAAGGTCTAGGAGATAGTAGGCAACTTTACCCATAATTTTTGCAAAAGTTGATTCCCTGAAAATACAAAAAATAAATAATACATTAAATTGATCAACAAAAATAATGAATCAAGTACACAGTAGGTATACTAGATGAATAACAATTAAGTTCCAAGATTACAATGATCCATAAATTTCAAAAAATTAGAGACAGGATACGTCCCTGCAACTAGCATCCATTCAAACTATGTTTTGAAAAATTGCATCTTCATATGAAAAAAAAATAATAATAAAATAAAATAAAATCAAACTAAAATTCCAATTCAACTAAATAATTCTTTATTGGTAAGTTATTTATGCATCCAATGGATTTCAAACCCACAATCTCACTGTCCATCTCATTTTTTGTTAATTCCCTAGACAACAAAAATAAACTAAAGATTTAAAAATATAACTAAAATTCCAATTCTACAATACTTTTTTATCATAAGTCATACACGTCCAAATCCACAATCTCACTCCCCATCTCATTATTATGGAAGAAGTGACATTTGAGCTAGACTCATTAGTGTTCCAATCCTACAAATATTGAGATGTTCACGGCCTCAATTGATTCTCATTCCAATCCAGGAAATAACGTAACTCTAAAAACCCTCAGTTAGAGTTCTTTTCTCATACATAGATTATAACAGCCTTTAATTAATTGGAGGCAATAAGTCATCAAAGAGCTATAAGGTCTACAATTCATGTTGCTCAAATGATCTAGTGGCTAGGCCTCTGACATATTAATCGAACTGCATACAATGTTCAAAGATTCCTTAACTTCTTTGATACCCCAAAATGAGGGGAACTTGCAAGTCAAAAGATATTCCAACATCCAACGTATTGCTATCAGTTGTAGTCATTTATTCATTTTGAACATAAAGTTTCAACATTAGGTTCTTCAACTTCTGTACTTTTTATTTTATTTTAATAATACTACTATTTGAACATTATTTGGGCTTGTTTTAGTTGATAAAATTATCAGCTGAAGAATGTGGATAAACAATGAATTGCAATATCTATAATGAAAATTATCTAAATAAATTTGTATGCAAGTAGTCTTTCATGTGTTCAAAAGCAATCATGCCCACAGTGATATTTTTGGCAAAATGGCCACGTCAAGTTTGGCCATGCCATAATATAGCAGTAATGGGATGAAATTGTTTGTGGGGGGGGGGGGGGGGGGGGGGGGGGGGGGGGGGGTTGGGTTTCACATCTTGGTACTGAATATATTGAAAGTAACTTTTAAAAATTAATGTTTCAAATTTAATAGCAATTTTTAAATCATCATTTTTAATTCATTTTCAATCCCATGCCTTGCATGGATAAGGAGCTAGTGAAAATTATATCAATCTGAGTCCTAATACGTGTTACAACCAACCCATGCATGTCAATTATCCAAATTAACAGTCTTGAAACTACCCTCCAATACTACCTGTAAAATATGTCACATTAAATTTAAATTATGATTTCCAAATTTGTGAAAGCTTGCTGCAAAATTATAGCACTTCCCATTGGCATTAGACATGCATAACACGTGCACCTTAAACCTCACCACTAACAGCAAACACTGAACACTGAAAGATTATGATTTCACATAGGCATGGGCTATATACCTTCGACACTTTAATATGTCCTCTACTCAGATTTGCCTATCTGATGATAAAACATAAATCATATAAAGACTGTAAAACACTAGAGCTGAAGATGTAAATATCCAACTAGATTATTGTTTACCAATCATCCCATCTCAACAGGAAACACAAATCAAAAATAGAATTCAGATAACTTCACATCATAAGAGTACTAGTCAACATTGCTAACATGCTTAACAAGAATATACCATATTCAAACATAAAATCCACAAACAATAGAGACTCAAAAATATATATTTTTCAAACTTATTATTAGTAATTTTTAATGTAAAATAGGATAGTACCTCAAGTTTCTTTTTTCACCAATAATCCCGGCAAGAGCACAACCCATCTTTGAAATGGTGGAACCTCTTAGCATCTTGTATAATCAATTCTCTGCCAATGATCTTTGAGATGACCTTTAGTGCAGTATGGCAATCACCAGTTTTCAGTTTTTTTTAAAATACGTGTGGGTGAAAAAATGTATGAAAATACGTGTAATGTTATTTAAAAATTTAAAACATGTGTTTAAACACATGTACCAAACGGGTCTGAAGATTCTTGATTATCCTAATGGGTGAACAAACTGGACTGTTAAGGAGACCATCAGCAATAGCAAGTCTCTCACAATGAGCAAGAAGAGCTTCCTCCTTGGATTCATGGTCTATGTCATGCAACACAAATCTAGTCTCTGGTATGTAACCAGCCTCTTTCATTTGTTCCCTTAAATGCCTAAGTTCTGTATAGAGCTTATCAGCGTTGGGATGAGATCTATCTCCCGCTCAATATTCATGGACCCGGCTCCTAACTTCTAAAAGACTTTGACTTGCTAGTTTCTTCTTCTCTTTCTGTTTTGCAAGGTCTGAAGGTTTTACAAGTAGAAGGCCAGCCTTCGATTGCTCATTCATGCATGAGGGGTCCAGCTGCTCAACAAGCTTAGCACAGCGATCACCAAGCTCCATGTGCCCATGAACTCTGCAGAGATCCATCAAGGTTTCCCATATATTAACACTTGGCTCCAATAGCATCTTTTCTATGAACTCAAAAGCTTCATCCAGATATCCTGTACTTCCTAGCATGTCTATTACCTTCACATAATGATCCATGCATGGGACTATGCCATAATCCTTGATCATTGATTCAAAGTGCAACATTCCCTCATCAATGTCTCCCAAAACACTACAAGCAGATAAAACACCAATGAACATTGGACCATCAGGTTTCATTCCTGTTTTCTTGAACTGAGTGAACAAATCAATGGCATCCTCCCCAAGACCATTCTTAGCAAGCCATGTCATCATAGTGTCCCACGACGTCAAATTGCGGGTTGGCATTGCATTAAACACCATGAACGCATCATCCATAGAACCACATTTCCCATACATCTCAATGATTCTGTTATAGGTACTCACTTCTAGTGGTGAGAGTGATCTTATGATGTGCTCATGAACAGATTTTGCTTCTTTCAGAGATTGAGCCTCACCACACTCCCACATTAACTACAAATATTGGGCAAATCCACAGGATGACATTGCTTAACTAACAACCCTAAAACTTCCACGGCTTCCTTCACTTTCCCCTCATTGCAAAAACCATCTAGCTCCTCAAGAGTACCAAGATATTGGTGACTCTCAGGTGTCTCTAAAAATTTCCCCTCATGTTTTGGATTATTTGATAATTGAGAACCCTCTGTCATACTCTTAAAAGCATTCAAGTTTGGCAGACATTGTACAACATGTTGGTTCTGCTGATACCCAGAGCTTCGATTATGCTGAAACATTCCAACATTGCCCAAGTTATGATCACCTAGGGCTTGCTGAGCTTGCCCACAGTTTTGCCTGTAGTTCCCATTTAGGCTTTCCTGAGATTCTGAAAGGCCTTGGGAATCAACCAATATGGGTTCTGCCTCACTTCACTAGCACCCTTGTGGGACAACCCACATGAATTTTGTATATGTCCATTTCCCCCATGTACATGATGGTTCTGCAAGAACTCTCCATTGTTATAACCATAATTCCCACCAAAATTCCTATTTTGCTGAAATGAGTGATTTTGAAATCCATTTCTTGTGCTTTCCCAAAACCCACTTGAACTCTCCATTGGTTTTTTTTTTTGGATGAGTAACAAGTTTTATTATGTCAAAAAAAGGTATAGCCCAAGTATACATGAAGTGCACAATAGGTTCTCCCACAATTAAAGTTTAAACTCTAAAAATTTCAATGATCAACCAAATCTAATAAGTTTGAAAAAGGAACAATCTTGACACAACCATCCATTCAAAGAAGAATGTGAGAAATACCAACTTCAGATCTATTAGTCTATTCGCATCCCTGAAAGCTTATAGAATTCATTTTCTGCCAAATGCACTACATTAAACAATGATGAATAGCTTTCCAAATTTCGATGCACTGATGTCAACCAAATCTAACAAAGGCTCATTAACCAGTGTTGGTGACCTGGTCCCATCCAAATGAGGTCCAAGGAGGGTTGGCTTGGTGGTCCTACTGTTTAAGTGGCTCACAAAATTCGAGCCCATGCACATGCACTTGGTAGCAAAGTTTTAAATTTTGCTTTGGTAAGCGTTTTGCTTTACCTATTGAAATGGAATATTTCGGCACACATCAATCCAAATACACACACCATGACAACTTCCTCATTCATTCTCCCTCCCACTCTCCACTTATAAAATTAATACTTTAGTCTTTAACCAGAGAGAGATAAAGAGAGGATACCAGGAAAAAATAACGAGGCTTAGATTATGGGATGCCAAATTGCAAAGGACTCAAAATAAACTCCTGTATAACAAAGTTTGTCTTTTCCAATATCTCAATCAATTTTGTGTGAGTATCAGATGTCTGCAACCAAAAAAAAGTACAAAATAAGTAAGTGAAAAAATTTATTGAGTAGAAAAGAACAAATGTTTGCAACCAAGTGAAGAAATTAAAAATTCACATATTGAGCAGAATTATGAAGAACAAACCTCAAATCTAACAACATTTTCCACAAATAACATACTTAGAGGCTGAGAAGTATGTGGTATAAGTTCAAGAATCTTGAGAAAAGAAAATTCCTTAGCATCACCAAAGTACTTCTGGAGAACCAATGGTACGATGTCTTGTGAAACTATTGACCAATTAATAAAATAATCTATAAAACAAGAAGCAAAAATGATTCACCTTGTCGAGTGTAGGGTTGGCAAGGAGGAGAAAGAAGCCATGCATGTGCCCCATAGCTGTCGAGATTAGCAGCAGTCAGGCTCTGAATATTTCCCTATGTCAATCAACATATTTGAGACGAGAAATTTTGTCACTTTAGAGAATTCTATGTCTTGACAAACCAATGATAATAAAAAGGGAGCACTTAAAAAGGTAAACTCCAAACTTTTGACAACTAGAAATTAAGAAATCCCCATTTTTGAGCAGCTCAAAGTACAGATATTTTTTTGATAAGTCCAAGAATAGATTTAAAAAGGCTGTTGCCAGTGCACAAAGTTCCACTTTTTGCAAGTTTTGGAAGAACTCATGGTAGGCAACCTTACCCCCAATTTTTCTTGGAGAGGCTGATTTCCAGACTCAAACCCATGACCTATCACTTTTGGTGGAAGGCACTTGCCATCACACTTGTCATCGCACCATGGCCCAACCTCTAAAGCACATATATAAACAACTTGAAAAATGAGTGACAAGAAATAGTAAAATTCATTTTCTTCAATGACTTACAAACCTGACACCAAATACTCAAAATTGGGTAGTGACAATGGTTGACAACCAACCTTTACCATCAAAATTGGGGGTTGAACTTTTTTTTTTTTTTTGGGGGGGATAAGTGGGGATTTGAACTTGATGTTTTAACAATATATAGATGGCTACTGCTAGTTCACATAGACAGCATAAAATTTATCTAAGAGGACTTGAAAGAATAATGCTGACTTGAAAACAATAATGGTAGAGAGAGAAAGACCATGAAGCTTTGAAGAAGAAGACACGTTAGAAAGAAGCACCAAGAAGTTCATGGACGTCCACCACAAGATAGAAATTCCCTCTGAGTTCTTGGGTAATGGAGATAAGATCAGAAGCTATAAAGACAAGCTAGTTGGATCGATACCAGGCGCATATGAGCAAGCTTTTGGATTTGACTCTGGCATGGAGGAGGAGGTGAACTCTGATGACGAGGATGATGAACTTTGCGAAGGTATGGTTTCTCTTAAACTTTCGAAAGATAAAAAAAACAAGGATTCGCGCTCCCTGTGGAAAGGCTATCATTGTTAAGATTTTTGGTCGTAGTCTTGGGTATTCATTCTTGGTGGAGAGACTGAGGTCCATGTAGAAACCTGTTGGTAGGATGGACTGTGTCAATGTGTGTCACGATTTTTTCCTTATCAAATTTGAGCTTCAGTCTGACTTGGATGAGGTGATCAAGGGGGGGGGGGGGGGGGGCTTGGTTTGTTGGTCAACAATTCCTATCTATCCGCCAATGGGAACCTAAGTTCAAGGCATCACTTGCTTCGTGTTCGACTGTTGCAGTGTGGGTTAGATTGCCTAAACTTCCTATAGAGTTCTATGAACCACCCATGCTCAAGAAAATTAGAAAGACCATTGGTCCAGTCCTTAGAATTGACTCCCACACTTTGAACAGGGAGAGAGGATGTTTCGCAAGGATTTGCGTTTAGATAGATGTCAACAAACCCCTTGTTAGATCTATAAAGATTGGACGAATGATACAGCCAGTGCAATATGAGGGCCTTAATTCTGCGTTTGGGTCATAGGAAGGATCACTGCCTAACTGTGATTAAGAAGCCAGAATCACCTATGGAAAACTCAGGGAGCCAAACCTCGGATTCTCCTACATGTAGAGAAGAGCAGGTGGATGGAGGCAACGATGAGCAAGGCGTATACGGGGAGTAGATGGTGGTAAAGAGGAAGAAGAAGCCAACTGTTAAAGCCCAAGGCTCACGTAGAGATGACACCATTACGGGGGCCATGCGCAAGGAAGATGCGTCAGTGGGATGGAGTGTTCGCCATACACCTTGAGACTCAAACACTGACATTAGGAAAGATATGAAAAAAAGGTGGGACCCTCGAGAGGATTTGATGGGACCAATTTGGTTAGTCCCCAACTAAACTTGGGTTTGGGAGACCAAAATAGCCCCTTTGTAAGTAAAAACAAGAATGTTCTAGTTAGAAACCATGGTGGGGCCCCTAAATCCCCACAAAACCACGGTTTGAATTCTAATTCCTTGGGCTGGGAAAGTAGACCGTGGCCTTCAAAACCCACTGTGTATACCCAAACTCAAAGCCTCCTTCTCCCAGCCTCTGATTTTCATTTTGGTGCGAACTCAAGTGCAGATGGAGCAGTCAGCTACGAAGTGGGCAATCTTTCTTAGAGGAAAGGTAATTCCAATTGGAGACAAAATGATAGAAGGCATCCAGAGAGATCCAATAGATATAATGAGGTGGTATGATGTGGAAGCAATGGAAGCTTGGAAGAACCTCTTTCCACTCACAAAGGTGAGTGCTCGTCTGGGCTTTCTACCAATGGAGGATAAAGCCTGGATTTCGACCCCAAATCCATTTTGGCACTTCCTCATGGACAAGCCGAAGTTCCCGCCTTTGATTGTAACTCCCTTGCATCTACAAGAATGTCCCTCATGGAAGCCCTTCTGCGAAAAATCTCTAAGTGCCCTGGAGGGGATTCTTCTGGAACCAGTCATATCTCAGGGGAAGGTTCTGCTGGATAGACCTATAGAACTAGCGCTAATGGGGAATTTATTCATGGTGAAACTATTGCAGTTCTCGATGACTCCTATAGCATGCACACTGAACATATGCAGCAACTAGGCACAGTTTAGGATTCTGAAGCACGCAGTGAACCTGTTTCCAGAGATTATTCAAGAGAAGAACTTGCTGAGGCAAGCATGGACATTAAGGGAGATAGGGGAGGAGCTATCTCCTACATTGTTTAACTCATGCACTAGCCCCACTCCAATTATGAATATACTCATCTGGAATTGTAGAGGGGCTATGAAGCCCACCTTTAAGAAGACTGTCTTGGATTTGGTTGAATGGCATCAACCCATTATTTTCGTGATTACTGAGACCCACATTGAAGGGCTGAGAGCTCATAAGATTATCAGGAAACTTCCCTTTGATGGAGCTTACTCAACCGAGACTATTGGCTGTGCTGGCGGGATTTGGCTTCTGTGGCGCTCAGACTCTGTTTCTATGGACATCCTTTCTGCTACTGAGCAGGAGATTCATGCCATTGTTCAGGTTAGATCCCTTTCCCAACCTTGGCTTTTAAGTGCAATTTATGGTAGTCCTCGCTTTAGAGAAAGGTGTATTCTCTGGAACAACCTTAGAGTTTTATCTGTGAGGCACAATCTCCCTTGGGCTGTTATGGGGGATTTTAATGATGTCACTAAGGAAGTGGAGAAAAAAGGGGGTAATGGGATTTGCAGGAGGCTGGTATATGAATACACTGATTGTATGGATTTTTGTAACTTGCTGGACCTTGGATTCTCTGGGTCAATTTTTACTTGGACCAATAAAAGGGACATTTCAGGGTTAATTCAGCAGAGATTAGATAGGGTTTGGGCTAATTCGGATTGGAAAGCTTGCTTCCCTGAGGCAATGGTTAAGCGTTTAGCACGGATTAATTCTAACCATTGCCATATTCTTCTCTCCCTTATCCCTAACCTGTGCCGTTGTGGGGACAGACCCATCAGCTTCCAGCCCATTTGGCTTAGCCACGAGGGTTTACCCTCCATTGTTAGGGATGCTTGGGAAGGAAACCATTAGAACATTAATAGTGCTATTCTTTCGTTTATCCAAAAAGCAAAAACTTGGAACAAGGATGTATTTGGAAATATTTTCTAGAAGAAAAAGAATCTGATTGCGAGAATTCTTGGTGTGGAAAAGGCCTTAGGCCGTTTTCCCTCTCAAAGATTGATTAATCTTCATATGTCCCTGTCCGAGGATTTGGAGCATATCTTGGGTCTGGAAGAAGAACTTTGGGGTATTAAAGCCAGAACTAATTGGCTTATACAAGGTGAACGAAATACAAAATTCTTTCATATGTCCACTGTTATCTGTAGAAGTGGCAATCGTATTCACCACATCCAGGATTCTGTTGGGAACTGGGAAGAAGATCCTGAGAGATTTCAGAGGATTTTTCTAAATGGTTTTGCTAATCTTTACCAAACTGAACAAGTTTGCTGCCCCCTAGAGCCTACCACTATTCCTATTTGGGGCAATCGACTATCTGATTTAGAAGCTCTTAATTTGGCAGCCCCATCTTCTGATGCTGAGATTCTGTTTGCACTTAACTCCATGAAACCCATGAAACCCTTTAAAACCCCTGGACTCGATGGCCTCCATGTTGGGTTCTTTCAAAGTTTCTGGATGGTTGTGGGGAATTTTGTGAAGTTTGAAGTCAAGCGTATGTTTAGAACCAAAAAAATTCCTCAGCACCTTAACAAAACTCTCATTGCCCTCATACCGAAGCAGTCTGGGCCTGAAACAATCAACCACTTTCGGCTCATCAGTTTGTGTAACACCATCTACAAGATTATCACCAAAATCCTAGTTCAAAGAATGAAGCATCTCATGCTCACTCTCGTTTCTCCATCCCAAACAGCCTTCATCTCGGGTAGGAGAGGTATAGACAATGTGATTGTGGCACAGGAGCTTGTGTACACCCTCGGGAAAAAGAAAAGGGCATCAAGGGTACATGATTATAAAGATTGACTTGGAAAAGGCGTTTGACCACATAGAATGGAGTTTTGTGAGAAGCATGTTTTTTAGAATGGGGTTTCACCAGGACACTATAGACCTGATCCTTAGTTGTATATCGTCCACTGATGTGTCTCTGCTCTTTAATGGCTCTCAGTTGGAGGAATTTCAGCCTTCTTGGGGACTGAGACAAGGGGACCCTATTTCCCCTTATATTTTAATTTTATGCATGGAATACCAAAGTACCTTAATTCATAAGAAATGTGAGGAAGGTGACTGGACTAGAGTCAAAACTTCTCGAAGTGGACCTAGTTTTTGCCACATGTTTTTTGCGGATGACCTCTTATTATTTGCTAGTACAAGCCAAAGAAACACTGAGGCTGTTAGTGAAGTTTTGGATGAGTTTTGCAGTCTCACGGGGCAGAAGATTAGCCTAGCTAAGTCCAAAATATTCTTCTCTGCCAATACCTCAGAGGAGGATAAGGAAAGGATTGTCCAACATCTTGGCATTGCTGAAACCTCCAATCTTGGAAAATACCTTGGATTACCCATACTTCATAATGGAAGGAGAAGAAATGATTTTCAATTTGTGGTGGAAAGGGTCCAATCGAAGCTTGTGGGTTGGAAATCTAAGTGCCTCTCTCCTACAGGCAGACTTGTTCTCTTAAAAGCGGCGGTATCTCCCATACCAGAGTATTTTATGCAATGCTGTAAACTCCTTGCTAGAGTCTGTGATGATGTGGACAGACTTGTGAGGGACTTCCTATGGGGGTCAACTTCAAATAAAAAGAAAATTCACCTAGTGGGATGGAGTAAAATAACTAATCTGAAGGAGTTGGGGGGTCTGGGGTTCTTCCAAGCAAAGGCTTGGAATTCTACTCTGTTAGCTAAACTTTGTGGGAGAATTTCCTCTAGTTTTGATAAGCCTTAGGCCCAAATGCTGATCAACAAGTATCTTACCCCTGCTAGACTCGGTGAAGGTGGTAGAAAGCTCCCTACTTCTCACATCTGGGCTGCTTGCAAGGTTGGTGGGGTTATTTTCAATAAAGGGTTAAAGTGGTCAATTGCAAATGAGGAAATGGTTAATGCTTGGGAAGACTTCTGGCTGCCCTCTGGACCTCTTAGACACCAAATTGAAGGACCATTGACTGAAGGGGAGGATAACATCTCTGTCAAATTGTTTTTGGGCAATCGGGCTAGCATTTCTTTTAACCTCCCTGATACCATCGTTCAAGAAATTCAAGGCATCCCAACTACTGTAAACCCGAATCAAAAGGATATTCTTATGTGGGCATTCTCCAAGGACGGATCCTTCTCTCTTAACTTAGCCTACCTCTTAGCTAAAGGTTTAAACCTTTTGAACCCCGTGACTACTCTCAGCCAATGGGTGTGGAAATCCAGCACAACATCAAGAATAAAATTTTTTATGTCGCTTTGTGTCCATCATCAACTCGAGAAGTCCTTGGTTCAAAAGGTTTTAACTTGAACACTTCTTGTGAATTGTGTGGCTCGGCCTCTGAATCTATTCTCCATACCCTACGGGACTGTGTGTGGGCAAAAAGTATTTGGAATGACCTTGGTATTGAAGAAACAAACATGGAGTTTTTTAATCTTCCCTTAGCTAATTGGTTAGAGAAATACTGTGGCTCAGCTGAGTTTTTCCCTAGACCCCGCATCCCTTGGAAAATTATGTTTCCCCAAACCCTCTGGAATATTTGGCTTCAACGGAACAAAGCCATATTCCAAGATAGAAATGTTGAGAGAGGGTTGAGTGCTCTTTGTATGATCAAGAGAAGTGTTGAATTCTATGCTATAGTGCCAAACAGCCCCAGCAAGCTGAGTAGAATCCAAGTCCAAGTGAAGTGGAGTAAGCCCCAACCCGGGTGGGTGAAGTTCAATACAAATGGCTCTATGTTTGGGGATCCAAAGAAGGCTGGTGGTGGAGGAATTATTCGAAACAGTGATGGGGACTAGGTTGCTGGGTTTGTGAAGAAGTTTGGGAACGTTTCCAGTAACACTGCAGAGCTTTGGGCGCTTAAGGAAGGGCTCCTAATGGCCAAACAGTTGGGTTTTGATAATTTATGTGTTGACTTAGATGCTGCTTTTCTTGTATATCTTATCACTAACCCAACTGTTGCCAATCTTAACTTGGAACCACTGCCGTTCAATTGCAGGAACCTGATGAAGTCGTTCCCTAATTGCCTGGTGGAACATGTTTATAGAGAAGCCAACAACTGTGCTGACAGACTAGCAAAGATGGGGGCTAACCTCTATACTGACCATCTTTTTTTGTATAACCCACCACCTGTGGTGGTTGATTTGCTAGTATTAGACAAAGCTGGCCACGTTTATAACAGACTTATTGTTCCTTAGTTAATATTATGTGATGTTTAACCAAAAAAGAAAGAAAGAATAATGCTTCAGTGTGACTGAGAGTGCACCGCTTTCCAATTGTTTGCCTCATCATACCTTCATGGAGCCAAGACACTGATAATAGTAAAAAGTCATTCATCACAGGGGCAGTGATTAGTTACTGACTTCCTAAGTTCTCTAGGCAAGTTGTCTTTGTTTTTCTTCACTAGTTTCCTGTTTGTAAGCACCATGGCTTTTCCTTGAAATCTCTACAGCAAGACCTGCATGACCTGACTCTAACATGATAATATGAGATTAAGCTAATTCCATCTTACAAACCCATTACTCCCCCCCCCTAAAAAAAAAAAAATTAATAATAATAATAATAATAATAAGAAGAGGCCAATGATATATATAACCAAAGGTGAAATCAAAATAAACGAAAAGAGAAAAAAGAATGATGGGAATTTAGACCCCTTAAAAACAACCAGATTGATTAGCCTAGATTAATTAGCCAAGTTGTTCCTTAGTCAAATTATGCAATTCTAGGTTAAAGCAATCAAATAATCATATCAAAAGAATAAAGCAGCGGAATAATAAAAGACACAATGATATGATCACCCAGGAAACCACACGGTAAAAACCTGGGGAGGATTTTACCCACCGATCCTCAAGGCAAACCTGAATCCACTATGAAAGAATCGAAGTTCATACAAAAGGACTTACAAGCTCCCCGCTCGACTTCCTAATGCTACCTACCAGTAGAACTTACTGACACGACCCCGTGCAAGCTCCGAATCCACGGACTCCTTCTTTCTTGAATTCTTCAATCAGCTACAAGCACCCACGCTTGATATTCTTTAAGCTTCAATGGTAGCAACCTTGTTGATCATCGATATGTAGATAATATCTCTACCTTGAAAACCCTAAGTTTATGTGAAGGAAAGCTCCTCAAAGATCTCACAAAAGATTCACACAAACCGCAATATGAGCAACAAAGACTTAGAGAGGTTTGGGTACAAAACCCTAAAAATAAAAGGAGGCACAAGAGGCACTCTAATCTCTCTAAAAATCTCAAAAAACGTTCTAGGGTTTTCCTTATATATAGGAGTGTTTTACTTGATCCCCAAGACGTTTAAATAGAGTTTGGGCTGAACTGGAACTCTGCAGAAAAGTAAATCTGTACGTGGTTCGATCGATCGAGTATAATTTTCGATCGATCGAGCCTTACAGATTTAGTCCAATAAATCTGCAATCACTCGATTCCAGTTTTACAAATAATTAATCAACTTTGAGCAAGCCTAAACAAGACTAAACAACCTGTTTTGATCATGGTTTGCCAACAATACAAATTAGAGTTCTAAATACATAAGTTTCTAACTCTTTAGAACCTAACAAAGAAAATGTTGAATTAAATGCATAAGGCCTCTCCCTTCTACGAGGTCTAGGAGAAGTGGTTAGTAGGCAACTTTACCCTTAATTTTTGCAAAAGTTGATTCCCTGAAAATACAAAAAATAAATAATACATTAAATTGATTAACAAAAATAATGAATCAAGTACATAGGAGGTATACTAGATGAATAACATTTAAGTTCTAAGATTACAATGATCCATAAATTTCAAAAAATTAGAGACAGGATACGTCCCTGCAACTAGCATCCATTCAAACTATGTTTTGAAAAATTGCATCTTCATATGAAAAATAAAAAATAAAAATCAAATCAAATCAAATCAAATCAAATCAAACTAAAATTCCAATTCAACAAAATAATTCTTTATTGGTAAGTTATTTGCACATCCAATGGATTTCAAACCCACAATCTCACTGTCCATCTCATTTTTTGTTAATTCCCTAGACAACAAAAATAAACTAAAGATTTAAAAATATAACTAAAATTCCAATTCTACAATAATTTTTTATCGTAAGTCATACACGTCCAAATCCACCATCTCACTCCCCCTCTCATTATTATGGAAGGAGGAAGTGACATTTGAGCTAGACTCATTAGAGTTCCAATCCTACAAATATTGAGATGTTCACGGCCTCAATTGATTCTCATTCCGATCCAGGAAATAACGTAACTCTAAAAACCCTTAGTTAGAGTTCTTCTCTCATACATAGATTATAACAGCCTTTAAAGTTTAATTGGAGGCAATAAGTCATCAAAGAGCTATAAGGTCTACAATTCATGTTGCTCAGATGATCTAGTGGCTAGGCCTCTGACATATAAATCGAACTGCATTCAATGTTCAAAGATTCCTTAACTTCTTTGATACCCCAAAATGAGGGGAACTTGCAAGTCAAAAGATATTCCAACATCCAACGTATTGCTATCAGTTGTAGTCATTTATTCATTTTGAACATAAAGTTTCAGCATTAGGTTCTTCAACTTCTGTACTTTTTTATTTTATTTTAATAATACTATTATTTTAACATTATTTGGGCTTGTTTTAGTTGATAAAATTATCAGCTGAAGAATGTGGATAAACAATGAATTGCAATATCTATAATGAAAATTATCTAAATAAATTTGTATGCAAGTAGTCTTTCATGTGTTCAAAAGCAATCATGCCCCACAGTGATATTTTTGGCAAAATGGCCACGTCAAGTTTGGCCATGCCATAATATAGCAGTAATGGGATGAAAACGAGGAGGGGGGTGGGGGGGGGGGGGGGACACCTACATGTCCAGCCCACTCTTTTGCTTAGCTCCTTAAATGAGTTTGTTGGACAAGTGCTGAGAAGTCAGCAAAGTGAAATGGGTTTGCTAAAGTAGCTTGACCGAAAGAGAAGAATTGGGTTCATCTTTTTCTCAATAATTATGTAAAAAAGTCCAGCAATATTTATAAGGGATGTACAAAAGTCAAGCCACATAAATGAAAATGTGATGTTAAACTTGTGAGACATGTTGAAGGAAGAAAAGAAGATAAGGATGAAGAAATATAAAGTAAGGCCATTTGGCCATATGGAGAAGGGTGAAGAGTGAAGTCCCAGAGAAAGGGAGGACTAAGTGCAATCTCGAAGAACTGCGTGAGTAAGAGAAAAATAGGGAGAGTAAGAGAAAATTGTGAGAGATACACAGTGAAGACGAGAGCAATGAGTGAAAAGAAAAAGAGAGTTTTTTCTTTACTCAAGTTGTATCTCTAAGTGTTGTAATCTCTATTTAATATAGTAAAATTATTCAGAGTTTGTCTTGTAGTTTTTTCCCTTCAAGGAGAAAGGGTTTCCATGTAAATTTTTGTGTTATTGTGTGGTTGTGCTTCCATTGTACTTGCTGAAATTTATTCACAGTTATATAGAATTTTTCCCAACAAGTGGCATCAAAGCATAGGTTCAATTGGGAGCAATGGCTGGAGAAGAAGGAAAGATGTCAAGAATTGAGAAGTTTGACGGCACTGACTTTGGCTATTAGAAGATGCAAATCAAAGATTATATGTATGGAAAGAAATTATGTCTTCCTCTTTTGGGGTAAAAACCATGTAAAGTTATTATTTACAATTGTTTGTTTTTGTTGGCTTATATTCCGTGCCAAATTTGATTGTAATTATATTCAATCTGTTGTACCCTGTATTTGTTGTGGGATTTCATTGTAAGGGTTGTGTGTTAGAAAGAGAGAGTGTGAAGACTCAAGCATCTGAAGATTGAAGATTTCTCGCGGGTGTCTCGCGACTTAGCTTCCCGCGAAGTGATACATGTGCCCTGCACATGCTGGAATGCAAAGAGTCAGGCCAGGTGGAGACAGCTGTGTCTCGCGAGTATCTCACGGGTAAGGCCTTCCCGCAAGGCATTCTGTTCTGCCAGCCTGTCTAGCCTGAGTCACACTTTCTGTACCCACACTATTTATACCCACATTACCCACAATTGAGATGAGAGCCTCTGAGAGAAAACCCTAGCCAAACACCTTGAGAGTTAGAGATTGTTATACCCACAATCCTCTACACATTTGTTTTGGGAATTTCCTCATCTCCTACCTCTTCATTTCCATACCATTGAGAGGTTGATAGCCCAAACACTTACCATACCCTTTCAGAGTGTGAAGTGACGTTTTGGTGCTACTGGGAAGCATTGGAAGAAGCCGATGATGGCAGATGCAACATGGAGCTTGTTGCGGGATCCGGAGAATTAAGACAAGACACGGTTCGAGAAGCCTTGTTAGAGTAGGAGCTTGGAGGGCTTAGGTACATCGGATATATTAGGTTTGGAGGGTCTCTTGCTAACCCATGTATCCCAACTGATTGTTTAGTGGATCGATTTCCGCTTGGAGGGCGGCGGAGAGGTTTTTCGCCGAGTTCTTCGGTTTCCTCTTTGTAAAGTTGTGATTTACAACTATGTGTTTTGTTGGCTTTTATTCCGTGCCAAATTTGATTGTAATTATTATCAATTGTTTATACCCTGTATTTGTTGTGGGAATTGATGTAAGGGTTGTGTGATAGAGAGTGTGTGAAGACTCAAGCAATTTGGAAGCTGAAGGAATCTCGCGGGTATGTCGCGACTAAGCTTCCCGTGAAGTGAAGCATGTGCCCTGCACATGCTGGAATGCGAAGAGTCAGGACAGGTGAAGACAGCTGTCTCTCGCGAGTATCTCGCGGGTAAGGCCTTCCCGCGAGACACCCGCGAGACATGCTGTTCTGCCAGCCTGTACTGACTGACTCACACATTTTGCACCTATCCTATATAAACCCCCATTACCCACAAATGTTGAGAAATGCTTCAGAGAGAAAACCCTAGCCAAACACATTTGCAATTAGAGATTGTCATCCCCACCTTTCTCTATACACTTGCTTGTGGTATCTCCTCAACCCTTCCCTCTCCATTTCCACACCATTGAGAGGTTAATAGCCCAAACACTTACCACGCCTTTTGAGAGTGTTGAGTGACGTTTTGGTGCTGCTGGGAAGCATTGGAAGAAGCCTGGAATGGCAGATGCAACATGGAGCTTGTTGCGGGATCCGGGGTGCTAGACAAGACACAGTTCCGAGAAGCCTTGTTGGAGTAGGAGCTTGGAGGGCTTAGGTACATCGGGTAGATTAGGCTTGGAGGGTCTCTTGCTTACTCATGTATCCCAACTGATTGTCTAGTGGATCGATTTTCGCTTGGAGGGCGGCGGAGAGGTTTTTCGCCGAGTTCTTCGGTTTCCTCTTCGAGAACACGTCTCGGTGTTTTCTGTGTTTGCATCCTTCTTCCCTACTCTTGTTTAATTCCATTATACTGCTGTGTTACTTAGTTTATGTATTAGAGTAGCTTACTTGTTCATCCGCTCGCTTTTACACTATTCCGCACTTTGTATTAAAGTTGTGTAAAATCTATCGAGCCGTAATTTTAATTGGGGGGGTCTAAACAGCTCTTGTGTTTTCAACACGTTTTCGAGCTTTCAATTGGTATCAGAGCGGGTACACTTGCTGTGGTTTTAATACCTAAGTGTGATCCTAGACCCCTTGATGTGTTTTCAAAAGTGTTCTTATTAAAACTACCATGAAGGATCTGAAAAGTGTTTGTGAAAATGACTCAATGAGCATATTTGAAGATTGTTCCAGCAATGCAATCTTAGAGGTATTTAAATCTAAGAAACATGCTAGAATTTTTTGTCATATGCTGAAATCATTAGTTCATAGGAACCATGATATACATAACAGCCTATGTGAGTCAAAGTCTTTAAACTATGAATATGAGAGAAGAAATAGACAGTTAAGTGATAAACTTGGTCATTTAAAAAGGAAACTTCACTCATCCTTGAATGAAATAAGGAAAAATGAGTCTTGTTTTGATGGTCAAGAATGTCTCTCTCATGCATGTCTTTTTGTTCATACCGCATTGAAAGTGTTTAACTCATGTTTGTGGTACCTTGACAGCGGGTGTTCTAGGCATATGACTAGAGAAAAATCTTTGTTCAAAACTCTTAAAGAGAAGGAAGATGGATTTGTGACATTTGGGGATGGTAGTCATTCACAAGTTCTTGGAAAGGGAACAGTGGATATTCAGGGTCTGCCTTTGATGACTGATGTGCTGTATATTAAGGGTTTAAAAGTGAACTTGTTAAGTATCACTCAGATTTGTGATGAAGATTTCCTAGTCCAATTTTTAAAGAAAGGGTGTCTAATCTTGAATGAAGAAGGTGTTCAAGTTCTAAAGGGACTAAGGACCACTGATAACTGCTATGGGATCATTCCGAAACCCAGCATAGCATGTCGAAGTGCTCGGGTAAACCTCTTGGAGCTGTGGCATCAACGGCTTGGACATGCAAATTACAAACAAGTGGCGAAAGTCTCGAAGCTTGAGGTTGTGGTGGGTTTACCTAAGTTTGGGAAGATTGAGAAGAATGTTTGTGGTCCATGTCAATTGGGAAAACAAACAAAGTCAAGCCATCCTAAAGTGAATGTGGTTGCAACTTCTCGTCCGTTAGAATTACTGCATGTGGATTTGATGGGTCCTACAAGAACAGAGAGCATGGGTGGAAAGCGGTACATCATGGTGATAGTTGACGATTTCTCAAGGTATTCTTGGGTGGACTTCCTTAGAGAGAAATCGGAAGCATGTGATAAGATGGAAAAATTGTGCAAGAGATTGATGAATGAAAAGGGAGTACCTATCATCAAAATCAGGAGTGATCATGGGAAAGAGTTTGAAAATGCAAAGTTTGAAGCATTTTGCAATGAACACGGTATCAAGAAGGAATTCTCAGCCCCAAAGACTCCACAACAGAATGGAGTAGTTGAAAGGAAGAATCGGGTGATTCAAGAAATGGCTCGAGTAATGTTACTCAACAAAAATCTTCCACAGAAGTTTTGGGCTGAAGCTGTGAACACGTCATGTCACATTGGGAATAGGATTTACTTCCGAGCAGGAACGAAGAAGACATCGTATGAAATTTGGAGAGAAAAGAAGCCGAAGGTGAAATATTTCCGAATATTTGGGAGCAAATATTATATTCTCAATGATAGAGAGAATCCCGGAAAATTTGATGCTAAAAGTGATGAAGGGATATTTCTAGGTTATTCATTAAATAGCCGAGCATATAGGGTGTTCAATAAACGCACCAAGACGGTAATGGAGTCAATAAATGTGGTCATTGATGATACCATATCTGAAAGGGAAAGGGATGACGGTGAAGGATCGAACCTGAAGAAGGGGGAAGTTGAGGACAACATGTCTCAAGATGATGAGATCGAGAAAGAATCACCAGAAAAAGAGTCTACACCCCCTATACCAAGAAGGGAGACCAGATCGATGCAAGGGCCTTCTAGCCCTCTCACCCCTCCGGAAGTTCAACCTCCAATCTCTCGAGATGAAGAACCTTCCACTTCCAAGAGACCATCATCAAGGGTAACCCTCAATCATCCACCAAGCAATATCATTGGTGACGTAAATGAGGGACTTCGGTTGCGAAAAGGACCAAAATACAGTGCGAATCATGTGACGTACAATTGTTATCTTGCTCAATTCGTACCCAAGAAGGTAGAGGAAGCTCTTAGAGATGAAAATTGGATCGAGTCTATGCATCAGGAGTTACATCAGTTTGTCAGAAATGATGTATGGGAGTTGGTTCCAAGACCCAAAGATACCCATGTCATTGGCACCAAGTGGATCTTCAAGAACAAAACTGATGAAGACGGTGAGGTAGTTCGAAATAAGTCTAGGTTGGTAGCTCAAGGATATACTCAAGTGGAAGGCATAGATTTTGATGATTCGTTTGCACCATTAGCAAGGTTAGAGTCAATTCGAATTTAATGTCCATCGCATGTGTTATGGATTTTAAACTGTACCAAATGGATGTGAAAAGTGCATTTCTGAATGGTTTTCTAAATGAAGAAGTATTTGTTGAGCAACCAAAAGGATTTCAAGATCCTCACTTTCCGGATCATGTGCTAAGGTTGAAGAAAGCACTGTATGGTTTGAAGCAAGCACCAAGAGCATGGTATGATCGTCTCACAACATACTTGTTGGATCGTGGATTCAAAAGAGGTCAAGCTGATCGAACCTTGTTTGTAAAGAGAGATGAGAAGTCTCTCCTAGTTGCTCAGGTATATGTGGATGATATTGTTTTCGGATCCACAATTGACCATTTGGCTCATGAATTCTCCGAAGAAATGAAAAGGGAGTTTGAGATGAGTATGGTGGGAGAGCTGAACTATTTCCTTGGGCTTCAAGTGAAACAACGGAAAGATGGGATATTCATATCTCAAGAGAAATATGCCAAAAATCTTGTTAAAAGATTTGGTCTAGACTCTAAGAAACATACTTCCACTCCAATGAGCTCCTCATCAAAGCTGAGTCGGGATGCAGCAGGTATAGAAGTGGATCCAACGCTTTATCGAAGCATGATAGGCAGTCTCTTATACCTCACCGCTAGCAGACCAGACATTGCCTTCAGTGTAGACGTGTGTGCTCGATTTCAGGCAGCCCCCAAAGAGTCACATTTAACAGCTGTCAAAAGAATTATCCGCTACATAAATGGCACCTCTAACTATAGGATTTGGTACTCAAGAGATTCAAATGAATGCTTAGCCGGATATTCTGATGCTGATTGGGCAGGTTGCATTGATGATAGAAAAAGTACTTCCGGTGGATGCTTTTATCTTGGAAATAACTTGGTGTCATGGATGAGCAAAAAGCAGAATTCAGTCTCTTTATCAACAGCCGAAGCTGAATACATTGCTGCTGTAAGTTGCTGTGCTCAATTACTATGGATGAAGAAGCTTCTTCATGATTATGGAATCACTCAAGACACGATGTGTGTATATTGTGATAATACGAGTGCCATAAATTTGTCCAAGAATCCAGTTCAACATTCAAAGTCAAAACATATCGAAATTCGGTATCATTTCATTCAAGATTTGGTGGAGGAAAGGACCGTGTACTTAGAGTTCATCAACACTGAGAATCAGAAGGCAGACATATTTACTAAACCTCTAGATGGCCCAAAGTTTGAATCTTTGCGTAAGACCATCGGTGTCGGTATCATTCCCAGAACTCTATCTCTTATGTGAACCTATACTACTCTGTGTTGCATACTTATTGTTTTGGTTCCACATGTTTAGTGTCTAATAGTTTTGCTTTTATCTGTTTTGGTTTGCACCTGCTACTTTTGTTGATCGTTCTTTTCTTGCTCTGTTTTGGGTGTGTTCAAAAATTTCAAAAACACATTAAAAAAAATAGAAAATCCAAAAAGTTTGATCACTTTGTTGAGTTTTGTCTCAAAGCATGTTTTGCCTTGTACCTTTGTACTTATGGCTTTGTGCATTTAACAAGCTTAGCTTATCCCTCATGCACTCATATCACTGTGGAAGAAATTCTGAAATCTATGTGACTGTTGTAAATAGATCTTCAACCTTGTCATGAATGATTAGTGAATGGTTTTGTTGATCTTGAGACATGCATAGACTCATGCCTATATATCTTCCCACTTTTATTTTTTTGCTTAAAAGAGCTCTCTAAATGTAAATCTCCAAATGAAAAGAGATATAGAGCTGCAAAAGCCTGTCGCACAAACTAGTATTCGACTAGGAAAAAGGGAAAGCGACCAAAATAAAATGTATGATGCCCAAAAATCCAAAGGCTAACTCATCAATTGAAATATCAAAAATTTCAGGCATCTTTCTCTAAATGAGACTCTCTTTGCTCAAAAGTTGCAAATGATTTGTTGAATATGGAGCCAAATGAAAAGCTTCATTGAATTGTTATCAAGTACGCGTAGGAGGTCATATATGCATGTTTCTATAATTGAGATAGATCACATAATCTAGTGCTAGTTGTGTATGCCTTGATTGAATTGATCATTGAAGCTTCACATTGGACTAAGGACTATCTCATTTTTTATATCCACACACAACACACAAGTCTATGTTCAATAAATGTCATAATCATTTGTGTGATTGTACTTGATTAACTGTGTTTTTCACATGCTCAATCTTTGTTGATCAAACCCAAAAAGATTTTTAAGTGTTTTATTTGTTTTTGAAAGTGATTTTATACTTTCTTGTCTTTTGTTTTTTTTTGTTTTTTTTTTAAAAAAAATGCATGTTTTTGTGTTTCTTCAAAAACTGGTTCAGGGGTTGTTTCGCGAGAATCTCGCGACTTAGAGCTTCCCGCGAAAAGGAGTTGAGGAAAATATTTTTTTCTTCCTGTCACACAGAAACTTTCGCGACTATATCGCGACTGTCTCGCGACCAAAAGGTTCTCGCGAAATGTTGTTTAGCCAAAAATTGAATTTTTCAGAATTCAGACAGAAGTTACCGCAACTGTCTCGCGACTGCTTCGCGACCTAATGCTTCTCGCGAAATTTTTGTGCTTCAGTGGCTCTTCTCGCAACTGTTTCGCAACTGTGTCGCCACTCCCTAACCCGCGAAAAACGCGTGTTTTCTGTTTTTTTATATTGCTGATGTGACAGTGTTTCAAAACATAAAAACTTCCCTCGCTCAACCTTTGTCGAACCCTTTTTCAACCCAAGGTCATTTTTTTTCAAAACCCATCATTTTCAAGCATCCTTTCTGCATTGTCAACTTCAAGGTATGTCTTCTAAAGCATTCTCCTTCAAGTTTTGTTCTACTTTATGCAGAATTTTCGTTAGGGTTTCAAAAATTTGGGGTTTTTCGAAAATTTGGATATTTTTTCAAAATTGGGTGAATTTTTGTTAAATCTTTTGCTTGGGTTGTGTCCCATTGGTTGTTTCTGCATCTGTGTTGGCCCCTTGTGGCATTTTATCTTGTATTGAGGGTCGATTTTCCCATGTTCATGCATTGCTCATGTCATATTTGCAGTTGTGCATGCTAGGTGTTTGTCAAAATGTCCAAGTGACATTTTTTGTGCCAATTCGGAATCAAGTGATTTCAATCCATGGACTTTCACTTGTTTGACCTTATTTCACTCAATTTGGTCATTGATAGTGTGTCTCATGCACCTTGCACATGCCACTCACACATTAGCACTTGCTCACATACACACACACATGCACATTTGCTTAGTTCCATGCATTGTGTCT
This sequence comes from Quercus aquifolioides, assembly GCA_019022515.1. Taxonomy (NCBI): domain Eukaryota; kingdom Viridiplantae; phylum Streptophyta; class Magnoliopsida; order Fagales; family Fagaceae; genus Quercus; species Quercus aquifolioides. The sequence goes on from CM032327.1 coordinate 81,639,589, forward strand.
ATGCATTCAGCAGTGTTACTTTTGTTTTGACCTAACTTGAATCTAATCAAGTTCTGTGTTCTATGGTCTGTGTGTTGTGCTCTTGTCTCCTGTTTGTTTTGTGTGCTATGTTGCACAGATGTCTCCATTCAAGACTTCAGTTGTGAAAGGAGGCCGCAACAAAGGGAAAGAGCCGATCATTGATGTTGATGCTGATTCACCTAGACCAAAGCAAACTCGTTGCTCAACAGGAATTTTTGATCCTCACTTGTTTAAGTCTTATGCTGCTTTTGAATCCTTCAAGAACCACTTTCAGGGTGCTCCTTTGATAGTTGAAAGGGGGGTTGACCAACCATCACTCAGGGACACACAAATACCCATTTGGTTTGCCACAAAAGATTGGAACTATCTGCTGTCAACTTTCGAGGATACATACGAGAACATGGTTAAGGAATTCTATGCCAATGCCAGTGTCGTCGGCGACGAGATTAAATGTTGGGTTCGAGGAAAGAGCTTTTCTGTCACACCAATGTACTTGGCGGAAATTCTACACATTAACCGGCCAATACTCCCCATACCGCCGGTATATGATGAGCTGAACCCCGATGAAGAGTATCTCAAACAGTCTTTAGGAGTCGATTTGGAATTCTCCTCCACTAAGAAGTCAATTAATGTGGCATCCCTCTCTTCCGAGCTACGACTTCTCTCAATGATCATGTGTAGCAATCTCTATCCCTTGTCCAGCACCGGATATATGAATCTTCGTCGAGCTTTGTTTTTGAATGATCTGATCATGGATGTAGAGATTGATGTGTGCTCTCATATCTCACATTTTGGCAAAAACAGTTGACCGGACTGCTTCAAGGAATTGTCTTCCTTTCTCCCGCCTTATTTCAAAGATTTTGAAGCTCAAAGGTGTTCGTCCATTGGATGATGACCGTCCATATCCAAGGCCAAGTCCAATCAACATTCGGTCTCTACATGCGAGTATGAGCCACGCCAAGAAGAACACCAAGCAAGAAAGTCATGCACCATCGGGTTCCTCGAGTTCTGCAACTCGTACCAATGATGAACAGTTCAACAATATCTTCACTGCTCTTCAAGAGATGAGTACAAAGATGTCCGGACTGGCGACTATCATGTACACTCACCACCGACATCTTGATTCACAGTTCACATCTCTCCAAACTTAGATGGATGAAATTCAACGCAAGCTAGAAGAGGATGACTAGCTATTCCATGACAAAAAGGGGGAGATGATGTCATTGATAGGGGGAGTATGGAGATAGGGGGAGAAGAAGTTAACAGTTCTTTTGTTTTTTTGTCTTATGTTTACTTGTTTTGCGTTTAAAGCTTTGATACTATGCTTTATTTAAGTATTATTTTAGTTGTTTCTTTTGTGATATTCTCTATGCTTTGTAGCATTCTAAGCATGTACCCATGTTGCTTTTGTAAGCTTAAGGGTTTGTTTCATTGCATGTTTTGTAGGCTTTTATGGTTTGTGCCATGCATTTTCAGTTCTTTGTTTATGCAGCCTTTATGCTTGTGTTATTGAAGTTTAATGTCATACATTTACTTCACTACATCACTCTTGTGCCCGTGTAGGATTGTTCCTAGATGCATATACGTTCTATGCATTGGTTGAGTGATGAACACTCTTGTGCCCATGTAGGATTGTTCCTAGATGCATATACGTTCTATGCATTGGTTGAGTGATGAACACTCTTGTGCCCTAGTAGGATTGTTCCTAGATGCAAATACTTCGAGTATTTTGCATTGGTTGAGTGTTGGATTTGCAAATGGTACTCTTCAAATGAGTTTATCATCTTGCATATCCGGATGTTCATTCCTTGTGTGAATGAGCATAGTAGTTTCTTGTGTATAGTGATTACTTGTTTGATCTTGCCATGATCTAGTGTTTCTATTTCATTTTGCTTGATCATGCTTTTATTGCTCCATATGATTTTCAAGTTTTCTGCATACAATGATAATATTTTGTTGTTGTGTTTCAGGAGTTATTTGTTCATATGTTTCAAGAGCTTATCAGAATCTAGAATTAGGTGTGAGTGAGTTTTGCCTTTGTTCCCAAACTCACGTTTAAGTCTAGAGTCTGTTTTAGGGTTTTGTCACGGAATAGCCAAAGGGGGAGATTGTAAAGTTGTGATTTACAACTATGTGTTTTGTTGGCTTTTATTCCATGCCAAATTTGATTGTAATTATTATCAATTGTTTATACCTTGTATTTGTTGTGGGAATTGATGTAAGGGTTGTGTGATAGAGAGTGTGTGAAGACTCAAGCAATTTAGAAGCTGAAGGAATCTCACGGGTATTTCGCGACTAAGCTTCCCGCAAAGTGAAGCATGTGCCCTGCACATGCTAGAATGCGAAGAGTCAGGACAGGTGGAGACAGCTGTCTCTCGCGAGTATCTCGCGGGTAAGACCTTCCCGCGAGACACCCGCGAGACATGTTGTTCTGCCAGCCTGTACTGACTAACTCACACATTTTGCACCTATCCTATATAAACCCTCATTACCCACAAATGTTGAGGAATGCTTCAGAGAGAAAACCCTAGCCAAACACATTTCCAATTAGAGATTGTCATCCCTACCTTTCTCTATACACTTGCTTGTGGTATCTCCTCAACCCTTCCCTCTCCATTTCCACACCATTGAGAGGTTGATAGCCCAAACACTTACCACACCTTTTGAGAGTGTTGAGTGACGTTTTGGTGCTGCTGGGAAGCATTGGAAGAAGCCTGGAATGGCAGATGCAACATGGAGCTTGTTGCGGGATCCGGGGTGCTAGACAAGACACGGTTCCAAGAAGTCTTGTTGGAGTAGGAGCTTGGAGGGCTTAGGTACATCGGGTAGATTAGGCTTGGAGGGTCTCTTGCTTACTCATGTATCCCAACTGATTGTCTAGTGGATCGATTTCCGCTTGGAGGGCGGCGGAGAGGTTTTTCGCCGAGTTCTTCGATTTCCTCTTCGAGAACACGTCTCGGTGTTTTCTGTGTTTGCATCCTTCTTCCCTACTCTTGTTTAATTCCATTATACTGCTGTGTTGCTTAGTTTATGGATTAGAGTAGCTTACTTGTTCATCCGCTCGCTTTTACACTATTCCGCACTTTGTATTAAAGTTGTGTAAAATCTATCGAGCCGTAATTTTAATTGGGGGGGTCTAAACAGCTCGTGTGTTTTCAACACGTTTTCTAGCTTTCACTCTTCGATAACACGTCTCGGTGTTATCTGTGTTTGCATCTCTCTTCCCTACTCTTGTTCATTTCATTTTTACTGCTGTGTTGCTTTAAATATGGATTAGAGTAGTTGTTGTGCTTATACGCTTGTGTTTACACTATTCCGCACTTAGTATTAAGTTAGTGTAAAATCAACCAAGCCGTAACTTTAATTTGGGGGTCTAAACCGCTCGTGTGTTTTCGACACATTTCCGAGCTTTCAAACCAAATAGTATGGAAGAAGATGAATGGAGTCTTCTTAATAGACAGGTGCTAGGAGTTATACGATTAACTCTGACAAGATCAGTTGCACACAACGTTGTGAAGGAAAAGACCATAGTGGATCTGATGAAGGCTTTGTCTAGCATGTATGAAATGCCTTCGGCTAACAATTAGGTGCATCTGATGAAGAAGTTGTTTAATTTGAAGATGGTGGAAGGTACTCCTGTAGCTCAGCATCTGAATGAGTTTAATACCATCACAAATCAATTGTCCTCTGTGGAGATTGATTTTGATGATGAGGTTCGTGCATTAATTGTTTTGGCTTCTTTGCCAAATAGTTGGGAGGCCATGAGAATGGCAGTGAGCAATTCTGCACGGAAGAGCAAACTCAAATATGATGATATTTGAGATTTGATTCTAAGCGAGGAGGTTCGTAGAAGAGATGTTAGTACAAACAATGCACAAGATTAAGCTCTTGTTATGGAGAACAGAGGCAAAAATAGAAGCAGAGGGCTTGATGATTGGGCCAAATCCAATGACAGGTTACAATCAAAAGGTAGATCTCGGTTTAAAGAGATGAGAGAATGTTTCCATTGTGGAAAAAAGGGTCATATAAAAAGAAACTGTTGGCATTGGAATAAAGAACAAACTGAAGAGAAAGATGAAAAGAATGATGATTAAAAGAATCATGCTCTCTCTTGAATAGCAAAAGTGTGAGCATGTTGCTAAGAATGATGTTGAGTGGGTTGTTGATTCAGCAGCTTCCCCACAAAAGGGTTGTTCACCACATACAAAGCATGCGACTTTGGTGTTGTGAAGATGGGTAACTCCAATTACTCAAAAATTGTGGGAATTGGTGATGTGTGCATCAAGACCAATGTTGGTTGCACGTTGATGTTGAAGGATGTGTGGCATGTTCCAGATTTAAGGATGATTGTGTTTTCTACACTGGCTATGGATCGAGTGGATTATAGTAACCATCTTAGCAATGGAAGATGGAAACTTTCTAAAGGATTATTGGTTATTGCAAGAGGACGTGCTTGTTGTGGCATGTACAGGACTCATGTGAGGGCTTGTAAGAAAAAGTCCAATGCAGTCAAAGTTTTTGAGAAAACTCCACAATTGAGAGTTGATAGTAATGGTGTTGCAGCCAAGAGAGTAAAATTCTCTCTACTTGATAGTGATTTAAATGAGGAACTGATATTTGATGAAAAATGTCATCATGTTAGGATGAATGATGAAGTGAAAGATCGTGAAGGTCTTGAGCAGGGGGAGTAATATCCTCCACTAGAGATTGTTGAACCTCTTGAAAGAAGGTGTACTGAAGAACATCAAGCAGTTAGCTTTGAGAATATTTGTGCTTCTAATGAGGGGGAGCCAAGAAATTGGATTAAGGATATCCAAGGTGAAATAAATTATTTGAAAATGAAAGGTATTAATTTTGATGATATTTTTTTTAGTGTTGGTGAAGATAATGAAAAAGGTTGAGCTTGGTGCTGGCTTAACTAGGATAAATTCTAACTGAAGAATTGAGTTGAATCTCCTCCCTAAGTGGAGGGCTGGAGGGGGAGATTGTTGAGTGCCCACACCTACATGTCCAGCCCACTCTTTTGCTTAGCTCATTATATGAGCTTGTTGGACAAGTGCTGAGAAGTCAGCAAAGTGAAATGGGTTTGCTAAAGTAGCTTGACCAAAAGAGAAGAATTGGGTTCATCTTTTTCTCTATAATTGTACAAAAGTCCAGCAACATTTATGAAGGGATGTACAAAAGTCAAGCCACATAAATGAAGATGTGATGTCAAACTTGTGAGACACGTTGAAGGAAGAAAAGAAGAAAAGGATGAAGAAATATAAAGTAAGGCCATTCGGCCATTTGGAGAAGGGTGAAGAGTGAAGTCCTAGAGAAAGTGAGGACTAAGTGCAGTCTTGAAGAACTGTGTGAGTAAGAGAAAAATAGAGAGAGTAAGAGAAAATTGTAAGAGATACACAATGAGGAAGAGAGCAGTGAGTGAAAAGAAAAAGAGAGTTTTTTCTTTGCTCAAGTTGTATCTCTAAGTGTTGTAATTTCTATTTAATATAGTGAAATTATTCGGAGTTTGTCTCGTAGTTTTTTCCCTTCAAAGAGAAAGGGTTTTCACGTAAATTTTTGTATTCGTGTGTGGTTGTGCTTCCGTTGTACTTGCTAAAATTTATTCACAGTTATATAGAATTTTTCCCAAAGGGGGTGGGTTTCACATCTTGGTAATGAATACATTGAAAGTAACTTTTAAAAATTAATGTTTCATATTTAATAGCAATTTTTAAATCATCATTTTTAATTCATTTCCAATCCCATGCCTTGCATGGATAAGGAGCTAGTGAAAATTATATGAGTCCTAATACGTGTTACAACCAACCCATGCATGTCAATTATCCAAATTAACAGTCTTGAAACTACCCTCCAATACTACCTGTAAAATATGTCACATTCAATTTAAATTATGATTTCCAAATATGTAAAAGCTTGCTGCAAAATTATAGCACTTCCCATTGGCATTCTATGCATAACACGTGCACCTCAAACCTCACCACTAACAGCAAACACTGAAAGATTATGATTTCACATAGGCATGGGCTATATACCTTCAACACTTTAATATGTCCTCTACTCAGATTTGTCTATTTGATGATAAAACATAAATCATATAGAGACTGTAAAAAGCTAGAGCTGAAGATGTAAATATCCAACTAGATTATTGGTTACCAATCATCCCATCTCAACAGGAAACAGAAAGCAAAAATAGAATTCAGATAACTTCACATCATAAGAGTCAACATTGCTAACATGCTTAACAAGAATATAATATATTCAAACGTAAAATCCACAAACAATAGAGACTCAAAAATATATATTTTTCAAACTTATTATTATTATTTTTTAATGTAAAATAGAATAGTACCTCAAGTTTCTTTTTTCACCAATAATCCCGGCAAGAGAGCATCTTTGAAATTGTGGAACCTCTTAGCATCTCGTATAATCAATTCTCTGCCAACGATCTTTGAGATGACCTTTAGTGCAGTATGGAAGTGGTGGGTGGGTTTAATTTATTGGGTTTATTTTAATTTTTTTAGGTTTGTGTATGCTTAATTTTGTGTTTGTCTTCTAAGAAAAAAAACTAGAGAAAATGTCAAATAAAGGAAAATGTTCTTCTTGTTCTTAAATTTGGGTTTATGTTCTTGTTATTCTTGTTCAAGACACACTTAGATCTCAATTCATGTGACTTTTGATTTTTAATTCTGTTTTTAATTTTTTTTATTTAGTTAAATTTGATAATTGTTTTAAAAAAATTTACATGCTGACATGGCATTTTTTAATGCCAAAATAAAATTTATTATTATTATTTTAATGGTTCCATCTGCCATCTAGGTTTTTGCCGTTAGGACACTAACGAAAAGGACTAAAATAAATGACGCTTTTCTAAATAGGGACTAAATATGGTAAAAATAAAATGTAAGGACCAAAATGAGAATCAGTACAAAACATACAGTCGAAAAGTAAATTTCTGCCTTTCTTTTCCAATAAAGTTTTCTACCACCAAACTATGGCAGACGCTACACCTTCCCCATGAAAAAGTTGGACATGTGGCCACGTTGCCACCATTCATTTGTTTTGGAATTTTTTTAAACTTTTCTTTTCATTTAATTGCTTTTTTAACTGCATTATCTATTGGATTTGACCTGACTTTTTTTTTTAATACTAAGTTTTTTAACACACATACAGGAAGTGGGGAGAATGTCTTAAAGAAACTGACTATGATGTATATCTAAAAGGGCCTATTTGACCGGACTTTGATTCCTAATGGCTAATACTACAAACCCACATATTGGTATATTAAATTCATATATTGTTACTATAAATTTAAGATTTATATCATAAATTAAACAAATGCATATAATATGTATAATATTTTATATATTTATTAAAATATATATAATATTATACACATTTGCATAAAAATATACATTGTTGTAGGCATTTAAAAAAAAATTATTATATAAATCTTATCTAGATAGTATAATGTAAAATAATAATTTTTCTTTTTATTGTGATTTTTTTTAATAGTTAATAATATTTTGTTGATTTTTGAAACACTACAATGAAAGTTGTGATATAAAAAATACATTTTAAAGGTGGTATTTATATTTATTTGAATTATTTTAGTCAATTTTTTTTATTTATACTAATTTGATATATTTATTTATATTTTAAATAACTATAAAGTTAATTATGATGTCATCACTATTCAACCTTAGTTGGATCTCGGTCTGACCTTAAAAATATTGAACCTTTTCCTTCTCCAGTTCTTTAAACAGTCTAGGTTTCAAAACAATGAAATACTCAAAATATGTGTCATTGAATGGAAATAGCATTGTTATTTGTTCGATTTATTCTATGATATTAGGAGGTTCTCATGAATTTAATAGTTTTTTTATTTTCTTAATTTGATTAAAAAAATTTATATTTCTATTTCGTAGAATCTATTTTAAAGTTAGATTAAGAGCTCTATATTGAACATGTTAAAGTCCAGGTGCGTTATCAGTTACTATTAATTAATAATGATATTTTTATGATCAATAAGTTTATTTAATGCATCGTAGAGAATTAAAAATGTCTTTTACTAAATAATCTTTCTGTTTAAAATAATATTATTTGATTATTGTAAATGAATCTTTTAGTTTAAAAATATTACCTTTTGTAGGTTCTCGAAGAGCTCAACCTCCCAATACAAGTGGAAAATTTGAATGGAAAAACATTTATTTTCCAATCAAAACTAAGTGACTATAAACTCTATTATAGAATCTGGTAAAGCAATTTAAGCTTGATAAAATGAAAAAAGTACATATTTATTTAATATAGCAAAATTACTAATTTGGTATTTTACTTCTAGGATTTCCTCTAAACATGTTTACAGTAACTGCTGCAAATAGGGGCAGGTGTCAATTAAATAAGAAGACACCTAAGCAAGCACTTAAGCTTAAGACCCTAACATTAACAGCGTTAGCCAAATAGTCTCACCCACAGCAACAGCCTCACCCCTCTCTCTCATCTCCTCCACCTCTGTTTTCTCAGCAAAATAGGTGAACTGCAAAATACCTAAACAAAGGGCGCAAAGTACTTCCTCAGATCCCAAATAGCCGAAGGATACTCCAGCTGCATTCCTACAAACGAAAATGAAAATCATATAAAACCAAGAATCATAATATTTTTTTTTTCAAAAATCTATAAATAGCACATAATCTATGTCTATGCAGAGCAATTAACAAATATCTATCAATGGTAAACCTACTTTTGAATATTGAAGAGGAAAAATTATACATGACTTGTTGGCTTATATGACGGATCTACTGAACGGACCTTTTTTAGACTGGATGGACCCTATACGGACGGACTCCATACGGACGGGTCAAGCACCCATGCAATGTCCGATTCGATTATCTTCAAGAAACCCTAGGTGAAAAAAAAAAAAAACTCTTGCGGCCCATGCTTGGACACCTCAAAATCCTAGTATAAATGGAATTCTAACACAAAGAGGATTCTGGAAGATACGCGCATTAATGGAGATCTTCTCCATAAGGAAATGTCTTGTCCATCACGTTTGGGATTGTTCAAGGAGATTCCTATAAGGAAAAGACTTCTACTCTAAGGAAAAGAGGTCAATCTTCGACCACTTTAAAAGCCCCCCTATCCTCACAAATCAAGGTACGCATAATTGACCCTCTCTAACACTCTAGAGTTGTAAGAGTTTCTAACTTGACCTTCGGAGGGTATTTGGCCTGCACCACACCGGTGCTCTCTATGAAGGTCTTTCTTTTTCTTACTGTGCAGGTGTTGTTCTGAGTGTGCGAGTACCACGTGGCTCACTGGTGATTTTTTCGGCCTCATCAGTTAGCGCTGTCTGTGGGAAACGAGAATCTTTGCGATTCATAAGCCGCATTATCGCTTCCCAGAAAAAGAGTTGCATGGTGCTCACTCGCTGAATGGCAACCACCAACGACATCCAAGGAGAGGAACCACCTACGACTGCCCTCGAGAAACAGGTCCAAACTCTTGCCGCAGCCGTGGAGTGTCTCACCAAGCAAAACCACGACCTAGAAGAACAATTGCGCCAGAAAAACGCAGTACCAAACAATCAGAGGGAGGACCAAGAAGGTACCAGCGCCATGCGAAGAGATCGAGAGGGACCTGAAGGCAGCAACGCCCCAAGCAGACCAGAACGGCAAAATATGAGCCTCACATCCCTCATGGATACGGCTCCACCTCTTATTGTCGCAGAGATGCAGGCGATGAAGGAACAAATGGAGGTCATGATGAACCCCCTCAAGGGACGAGTGTCCAGCGATCTTGACGACCTAGTCAACCAGACCGACTCTCCATTCACCGCCCCCATCAATTCCTTTCCCCTACCACATAAGTTTCGCATGCCGCAGATCAAAAGCTACGACGGGGTCAAGGACCCTCTAGATCACCTGGAAACCTTCAAAACCTTGATGCACCTTCAAGGGGTGGCAGACGAAATCATGTGTAGGGCCTTCCCTACAATGCTGAAGGGCCCCGCAAGGATATGGTTCAGTCGACTGACACCGAACTCCATCAGCACTTTCAAGGAACTAAGCGCTCAGTTTACTTCGTACTTTATCGAGGGACATAATTACAAAAAGTCCACGGTGTGCTTAATGAGCATCAGGCAGCGAGAGGACGAGACGCTGAGATCCTACATAACCCGCTTCAATATGGAAGCACTTTCGATCGATGAAGCCGATGACAAGATATTGGTAGCAGCCTTCATGAATGGGTTGCGAAAGGGTAAATTTTTGTTCTCTCTATACAAAAACGACCCGAAGACCATGTCAGAAGTACTTTACAGGGCCACCAAGTATATGAATGCGGAATACGCACTGTTGGCTAGGGAAGAAAAGCCCAGAAAAAGAGAGCGACAGGAAGATACACAGTAGGACCAAGGGTGGAAGAAACCAAGAATAGGAGATAGAAGGGATGAAAGGCGCCCTAAGCCCCCGGGAGGAAGGTTTACAAGCTTCACACCACTGAATGCCCCAATAGACCAAGTCCTGATGCAGATCAAGGACGAGGGGGCTCTAATGTTTCGAGGAAAGCTGAAGAGTGATCCAAACAAGCGATCTAGAGACAAGTATTTCCGCTTCCACCGTGATCACGGTCATGACACGACCGATCGCTACGACTTAAAGCAACAGATTGAGGCCTTTATCAGACAAGGAAAGTTACAGAAATTCGTTAGCAAAGAGAGAGCGGATCCAAATCCTTAAGAGCAGGCCCCCCGCTGGGACAATGAGTGTCTGCGACCCCTCATTGGAGACATAAGGATGATTTTGGGGGGGACGTGACTACTGGCTCATCCAAAAAGGCTCGAAAGACCTACCTTAGGATGGTCCAGAACGTCCAGCTAACGGGCTCTGTACCTAAGATAGTGCGGAGGGAAAGCCCCATCTTTGGGTTCTCGGAAGAAGATGCGAGACGTCTTCACCACCCGCACGACGACGCACTTGTTGTCAGCATACGTGTGGGGGACTACAATGTGCACCGGGTGTTAGTCGACAACGACAGCTCGGCTAACATCCTATACTACCCAGCATTCCAGCAAATGGGGATTGACAGAACACGATTGATACCAACAAATTCTCCGCTGGTCGATTTTGGAGGAACAAGGGTATTCCCGTTAGGCGCGGTCACAATCTCGGTGACGGCAGGCGATTATCCTCAGCAGATCACGAAAGAAGTAACGTTCCTCGTGGTCGACTACTCATCCGCTTATAATGGTATCCTCGGACGACCCACACTTAATTTGTGGAAAGCAGCAACATCGACGTACCACCTAATGATCAAGTTCCCTACAGATTATGGGATTGGGGAGTTGCGAGGAGATCATGTGGCCGCCCGCGAATGCTACATTGCCATGCTAGAAATGGAGGATCACCAGTAAACCATGTGTATAGAAGAGCAACGGACCATAGCGAAGCCGGTTGAAGAATTGGAAGAGGTAACCCTCGATGAATCAAGGCCTAAACGGACAACCAAGATATGGATGTTGGCCAGCCAGCCAATACGTCAGGCCCTTGCAGCGTTTCTCAGGATAAATCAAGACGTGTTCACATGGAGCCACGAGGACATGCCCGGGATTGATCCCTCAATCATGGTTCACAGGCTGAACATGAACCCCGCATCCTCACCCATCCGACAGAAAAAGCGAGTGTTCGCTTAGGAGCGAGATAAAGCGATAGCAGAAGAGATCAGGAAGCTATTAGAAGCAGGTTTCATTCGAGAAGTATACTACTCTGACTGGTTAGCAAATGTAGTTATGGTCAAGAAGGCCAATGGGAAGTGGCGAATGTGTGTCGATTTCACTGACCTCAACAGGGCGTGCCCGAAGGACAACTACCCGCTCCCTCGAATTGACACCTTGGTAGACTCGACAGCGAGACACCAGCTCCTAAGCTTCATGGATGCCTTTTCAGGATATAACCAAATCAAGATGGAGGAGGCGGATCAAGAAAAAACTTCCTTTATCACCAGCCAAGGACTTTTTTGCTACAAAGTGATGTCATTCGGACTTAAGAACGCGGAGGCGACGTACCAGAGACTAATGAACAAAATGTTCACGCTCCAGATTGGGAGGAACGTACAAGTTTACATTGATGACATGTTGGTGAAGAGCCTACGCGAAAATGACCATCTAGATGACCTCCAAGAGACATTCGACACCCTGCGGTCATATAACATGAAGTTGAATCCAAGCAAGTGCGTGTTTGGAGTAACGGCGGGGAAATTTTTGGGCTTCATGGTATCCCAAAGAGGCATAGAGGTCAATCCGGAGAAGATACGAGCCATAATGGAGTTAGAGCCACCGAGGACGATGAAAGAGGTATAAAACTTGAATGGCAAAATTGCAGCCTTAAACAGGTTCGTCTCTAAAGTGACGGACAAATGTCTGCCATTCTTCCGCACTCTGAGAAAATCGTTCGAATGGACGGATGAGTGCCAGAGGGCATTTGAAGACTTAAAGAAATACCTCTCATCTCCACCATCGCTCATCCCGTCCAAACCAGGACAAGAACTTTACCTCTACTTAGCAGTTTCGCAAGTAGCGGTCAGCGCGGCCTTAGTAAGACAGGAAGAAGGATCTCAACGACCCGTCTATTTTATAAGTAAGGCGTTCCGAGGGGCAGAAGAGAGGTACCCCCAGATGGAGAAGTTAGCCTACACGCTAGTAACTGCAGCACGAAAACTCAAGCCATACTTCCAAGCCCATACCATCATAGTCTTAACGGATCAGCCACTGAAAAGAGCCATGAACAGCCTTGAGGCTGCCGGACGAATGGCTCTATGGGCAATAGAGCTAAGCGAATTTGATGTACAGTACCGCCCGCGAACCGCGATAAAGGAGCAAGTTGTGGCAGACTTCATCGCTAAATATACTCAATTAGAAGGCAAGGGGGCACAAGTCCTTGGACAATGGAGCATCTACACGGACGGATCTTCAAACAGACAAGCCGAAGGTGCCAGTGTGGTGATCCAAACCCCGAAGAGAGATAAAATTGAATGCATGATCCGACTGGACTTCCCACGACCAACAACGAGGCCGAATATGAAGCCTTAGTGGCAGGGTTAGACCTCGCAAAGGTAGCAAATGCTGAAAACATGGTCGTACATTGCGATTCCCAGGTGATAACAAGTCAGATTAATGGCGTCTACGAGTGCAAAAATGAAAGGATGAAGAAGTACCTGGAAGAAGTGAAGAATTAGATCAGCAGCCTCGAAGTCAAATTCGTTCAAATCTCGAGGAGAACGAATGTGCCGATCGTCTTGCAAAAGCAACCTCTGCAGAATTTATGCTTGTCCCCGAGCAAGTATTGTCGTTTGTCCAATTCTCCCCGCTTATTGATGACGGAACAAATGTGCAGGAAGTGAATTCTGAGAACAATTGGACTACGCCATTAACAGCATACCTGAGATCTGGCACTCTGCCAGACGGGAAAGATGCTACTAGGAAGTTGAAAGTCCAAGCCTCACGATTTGTGCTGATCAGAGATGTCTTATACAAAAGAGGGTTCTCTCAACCATACCTGAGGTGTTTGAGCCATGAAGAAGCAGACTACGTGATGAGAGAGGTCCATGAGGATATCTGTGGAAACCACTTAGGGGCACGGTCGTTAGTGCACAAGTTGATCCGAGCAGGATACTATTGGCCTACTATGTTGAAGGACGCCCAAGCTTACATCAAGACCTGCGACAAGTGTTAGAGGTTCAGTAATCTGATCAGGCAACCGTCCGAGGAGCTGACACCCATGACGGCCCCTTAGCCATTCGCCTAATGGGGACTAGACATCATGGGCCCCTTCCTGACGGCAGTAAGGCAGCTAAAATTTCTGGTAGTTGGTATCGACTACTTCACCAAGTGGGTGGAAGCAGAAGCCCTAGCCACTATCACGGAGAAGAATATCCGAAGTTTTGTATGGAGAAATATTATCTGCAGGTACGGGATACCCAGAGTGCTCGTCTCTGACAACGGAAAGCAATTCGACAACAGCGCATTCAGGGACTTCTGTTCGGAGCTAGGTATTAAGAATCACTACTCGTCGCCTACACACCCACAGGCCAATGGGCAAGTTGAAGTCACGAACCGGTCCTTGCTCAAGATCATCAAGACCCGGCTCGAAGGGGCAAAGGGCATTTGGCCTAACGAACTACCAAGCGTCCTATGGGCATATCGTACTACAGTGAGAACACCCACTGGAGAAACGCCGTTTCAACTAGCATACGGAAGTGATGCTATCATCCCAGCAGAGGTAGGGCTCACAAGTTATAGGGTGGAGAACTACAACGAGGATAAGAACGAAGAGGCCTTACGCCTTCAGCAGAGGTAGGGCTCACAAGTTATAGGTACTTTTTTACAAACGCATGGTTTCTTTTTAATTAATAAGAAAAATATTCAAACACTACTATGTTTTTTCTACTTAAAATTCTTACAGGCTAAAAAATGGACAAAGTCTATCATTACATAGACGGAATTAAGTCCAAAGTGGACGGATCATCCCAAGAGAATGAAAATTCAAAGTCCAAAAGTGGATGGGTATAATCTCAATCCACAAAGTGGATGGATCTTCCCAAGGGGATGAAAATTCCAAGACCAAAAGTGGACAGACACAATCTAAGTCCACAAGATGGACGGATCATCCCAAGAGGATGAAAATTCAAAGTCCAAAGTGGACGGGTCCACAAGATGGACGGATCATCCAAAGAGGATGAAAATTCAAAGTCCAAAAGTGGAAGGGTATAATCTCAATCCACAAAATGGACGGATCTTCCCAAGGGGATGAAAATTCTAAGTCCAAAAGTGGACGGAACAATCTAAGTCCACAAGATGGACGGATCATTCCAAGAGGATGAAAATTCTAAGTCCATAAGTTGGACGTATATAAATTAAAGCCCATAAATTGGATGGATATAAATTAAAGCCCACAAGTTGGACGGGTCATCCCTAGTCCATAAGGATAAATTAAAGTCCACGAGGATGAAAACCCTAGTCCAAAAAATGGATGGAGACAAGTCCATAAACTGGACGGAGCATCCTAGAAGGTAAAAAATTGTTGAGTCCAATAACGGACGAATACAAAAAAATATTCAACAAGGAAGACGGATTCATTAAACATATCGTTATGCTAGACGGACTCATAAAAAGCATGAAGATAGAGGAACAAAGAAATAATAAAAACCCCTCGTAGGGAAGTGTCTACATAATCCCAAAATTATGACAGATGTTTATAAATTGTTCTCTAAATATTTTTACATAAAAAAAAAAAAATAAAACTATTGTTGCGTAGACGGGGCAGTGGTTCCATCCTTCTCCTCCACATCACTTTGATGACGGGCTTGTTCATCTTGCACCTCGACATTGGTCCTTTGATCTTGGGCATTGTTGACGGGGGCTTCTTCACCAAATAGTTCATCTGTGCTCTCAAAATGAACGGGCTGAGCTGACGACTGATCCTGGGCATTAATCTTAACGGTGGATAAATTAAGCTCGGGATATAGGGACTTTACTTGACGGAGGGCGTCATTGAAGCCGTCACCGTAGGAGACTCCCAGTTCTGTCAGAAGGTCGTCGGAGTCACGGTACTCTCGTACTGCAACCTCCTTCGCAAGAAGGATCGCTTTTTCCTTCTCTTCCAGAACCATTTTCAGCTCCTCCGTCCTCTGATAAAATTCATCCCTTGCTTTCTCCGCCATCGCAAGTTTCTGTTCTTGTACAACCTTCCAAGTCTTCAGTTCATCTAGCTCCTCCTCCGTCGACTTCATCTTACCACGAAGACGGTCCAGTGTGGTCTCACGGTTCAGACATCATCCCATCAGCCCCTTCATCATGATCATGGCCTGATAAATTGGAAGTAACAATTAGTTTCAAACTAAGAAGAGATGACGGATAAAAAATGGATGGAGGATTACCTAAGCAATGCTAAACAGCCCCGTCTCACCCATCGCCTCCGTCGAGTGATTGCTCAAATCTTCATAATCTTCAGAAGTTATGATGGACAATAACTTCTCCAGAGCATATCTAGAATCTTCTCGCAGAAGGGGAGTGGGTGGATTTTCCTGTTGGGACGATGGACCCTTCATCAAGCCTTTACCGGCTCCAGGCTTGGCGGGGGTAACCGTCTTTGTTCCCTCAGCCATTAACTCTACGACAGGGTTCCAAAGGGACTTTGGGTTTTTTGGGAAGACGGTCCACTTTTGGCATATACTTCCTTTTCAGGGCCTGAGTGCTTGAGCCCACCCCCTTAGGATCCACATCGACGGGTTCCTTTTTCTTGGCAGCATTTGCCTTGATCAAAGCCCTCCTCTTAGCATCATCCATCTCTGTAGAAGCAAACGGATGAAGTTAGTTAAATAAAAAAAATAAAAACCGTCAAAACAGAATATGGATGACGGGCTTACGTTGACGAATTCTGGCGTCGTATTTTTTGGCTGCTGGTGAAGGTTTAGGCCCGTCACAGTACCAGAAGATGGTATCAAGTGTGACAAGTTTTGCCCAAGTCCTTTCCTCTGGCGTGGTATTTTTAAAAATTCTTTCGAGAAAACTGAACTCCTCAAGATCAACCTGTGGGCGTCGTCTAACTGCAAAGAAGAAGACGGTTAAAAGGTTTTAAAAATAAATTGAAACACTGCAATCAACTGAACGGTTATGAGTTCAACGCTAGGACAGGCGCATACTGGACAGGTGCAATACGCCCTAAGTTGTGTCGACGGGCATGTGTTCCATATCCCCTGGACGACACATCCACTCGTCACCCTCTAGGAAGAAATAGCGACTCTTTCAGTCCCTATTGGAGTCTGGTGTATCATATATGACTTTCAACAATGGACTCCTAGCCACAAAACTATACATCCCCCTTGATTTATCTATTTCATTTGAATGGTAGCAGTGGAGGAATTCCCGCACTGTCAACCTTCTGGCACCGTCTGTCATAGCACCATAAAGGACCTCTATGGCTATGAAGACCCTCCAGGCATTTGGGGATATTTGGTTGATGGACAGGCCCAGATACTTGAGAAGCTAACGGTGAAGGGAGCTTAATGGAAACCTGAGCCCTGCCTTTAGCATCTGTTCATATACCCCGAGACCTACTACCATTTCATAGTAGCATCTCTCTGACTCATAGGGCAGACGGATGGGGATATTGTCTGGAATTTGGTAATTTACTCTAAGTGTGTTAAAGTGCTTTTCCTTGATGGTAGACACGAAGGCATTCACCGTCCACTCCGGTAGCATGATGAACTCCCTAGGTCCATTAGCTCCTATGACGGGCTGTATTGGTTCTTCCCCACCATCGTCAAAACTTTCCTCTAAATCAGCCATCTCCATATCCTCATTTGTTGAGGACTAGGAAGAGGCGGACGGACTCCTCTCTTCTCCCAGACTGTCTTGGTCTTTGTGACCTGACGGGTATACATCCTCGTAGTCCGCCCCGTCACGGACAACGGATTGATTACTTGACGCACTAGACATTGCCTACACGGGATGACAAAACCTAAGACTATGACGGGTCTAGAAAAGGTGACGGGGTATAAAATCAAGAAAAATAAATAGTATATCCAATGGAAAAGAAACACATGCAAAAAAGAGAAGGGGAATACTTACCAAGTCAGCAAGATGACGGAAGGACGTTGGTGACGGAAGCAGTAATTGAACGGAGTAGTCTCTGACAGAGGTGACAGATGCACTCTGACAGTGTGTTCTTAGCATAAAGTGTAGAAATGAAAGGAGATGGGTGATATATATAGGAGGAGTTCACGGAAGACGAAGCGTCGCTTCGATCCGAGAAAAGAACCAATGGAGGTGTAACACGTGTCGTATGACCTGATGGCTTTCAGGCCAGGCTGTCAAGATCATGCGTTATTCACGGAGTCCTTGTCGAATCGTCACCCCATGAGTCCGTCCTGACATTACGGACCCACGGGGTGAAGAGGGCAACTGAAGAGGAAATATTATACATGACTTGTTAGCTTATATGACAGATCTACTGAATGGACCTTCTTTTAGACTGGACAGACCCCATACGGACGGACTCTACACGAACGGGTTAAGCACTCATGCAACGTCCGATTTGATTATCTTCAAGAAACCCTCGGTGAAAAAAAAAACCTCTTGCAGCCCACGCTTGGACACCTCAAAATCCTAGTATAAATGAAATTCTAACACAAAGAGGATTCTGGAAGATACGCGCATTAATGGAGATCTTCTCCATAAGGAAATGTCTTGTCCATAACGTTTGGGATTGTTCAAGGAGTTTCCTATAAGGAAAAGACTTCTACTCCAAGGAAAATAGGTCAATCTTCGACCACTTTAAAAGCCCCCCTACCCTCACAAATCAAGGTACTTATAATTGACCCTCTCTAGCACTCTGGAGTTATAAGAGTTTCTAACTTGACCTTCGGAGGGTATTTGGCCGACACCACACCGGTGCTCTGTGAAGGTCTTTGTTTTTCTTGCTGTGCAAGTGTTGTTCCGAGTGTGCGAGTACCACGTGGCTTACTGGTGATTTTTTCGGCCTCATCAAATATCATAATGTAGACTTCATAAACCGAGACCTTTCTTACAGGAATATACTAAAATCCGTTCTCAATGTGAAAATCAGACATGAACACAAATCGTGACCAATTTCACATTAATTAAGTTTCTATTGAAGCAATTATTATCTAGACAATTAACATTCATTACTGCGGCGGGTTCACAATCATATATGTGAATCCCTGTAACTCACTAAATTAACTAGTTAAGGTTCAATATACTTCATAAATACATTTTTTCCACTCTTCAAAGCAATACAACCAAACTTATCTAATATAGCTTCAAAGCAGGAACTATCATTATAATGTGTAAATGACATTATGCCCTAAAATACATCATGAAAAAGAGAATAATGTATCACTGTAAAAAAAAAAAAAAAAAGTAAAAAGATAATGAGATTTGATGGTAAACAACATGAAATTTAAAGAAAGATGATTAAGCGATATTTTCAATATTCCTTTGCCAAATTACTTGTCCTTGGACACCACCACGCCAAACGGCAAATGATTACCCACAAACAATGATCAAAATTCGCATTCCAAGAAGCAATTTGTATGGTTAGTAGTTCTTTGACCCAAAATAAAAAGGGGGGGGGGGGGGGGGGTTGTCTTTTCTAGAATGGCAAAACTCATGTACAGATTACAGAATGTGCTCTCATATTTATAATTACAACTTATAACATAGTTGAATTTAATTGGTGAAGTTAAGTTGCAGTACCTAAGTTTGGATATGAAAACTAACTTAAGATACCTACTAAAGAAATTAGCAATTTCACTGTTATTTGTCTGTAAATGTTTCTAAGACTCAAATTGTGCATCATACCTTTAAAGCACATCACCAATTTCATGACAAATTGACAAGCAAGCTGAGATAACTAGAATTTTTTATTTTTTATTTTTTAGAAGTAATAACTAGAAGATTATCTACGTGCACCCATTCTTATCAACTCAAAGAAAATCTCCATTACTTATACTCAAGAAATGCTCAAGCATACATGTGAAGGCCCATAAATTTATAATTAAGCAAAAAATTAATAATTAATTCATGTAAAATGGAACTGCACTGGGTACAGCCTTTTTTCAGGACAAAGTGTGAAAAAACAATGTAAAAAGAAATACTACAATATACCTTCACTTCATCATATAGCTTCTCCCAGGCTAGCAACTTATCTAGCACCGTGGCATGAGTTTCATGCTCTTAAGTCAAAGTCATCTTTCCCATCATCAACATTAGGTAACCCTCTAAATGACCGATTCCATGTAATCACGCGCATCACTCTAGCAGAATGATCAATATGTCCTGTCAAGCAATTAGGAACAAAGTTTAGGTATGAATACCCAAAACATCAGTAAAATCTAAAGATTACAGAACAGCTGAGAAACATTGAAGTTATAGGAGTGGTGGTCCTTGGCGGCGAATATATGGGTGCGGGATGGGAATGGCCAAGAGAGAGAAGGTTGTTAGGGGTGGCAACGGTTGAGTGGGAAAGGGAATGAGACGGAATCAGCGAAGAGGGAAGGGGGTGAACAGGCGGAATCGACGGTGGCCTCTGCATGTGGTCGTGATTCTCTGGCCAGACTGGGGTTCCTGAGAAAAACAAAGGTGGGGCCACCGTGCCGTAGATGAGGAGGATAAGAGAGAAACTGTGGGTGAGGCTGTTGCTGTGGGTGAGAGGAAGCAGGGGCGTGTTTAAGGAGAAGACTCTGGTTAACGCTGTTAACGTTAGGGTTAACAGCAATCCTCTTAAAATGGGTCATGTCTTGCTTAAGTGCTTGCTTAGTTGTCTTCTTATTTAATTGACACCTATCCCTGTTTGCAGCAGTTGCTGCAAACATGTTTGAAGGAAATCCGTGTCCTTACTTCTACATGTTATATTTTATTACATTCACAGGCTTATATTAGTGATACTACAAATGATTGTGAGAGCAACTTATAAAGTGAACAGAATAGTGATTCTACAAAGTTACAAAAAATTGATGCTAAAGGCAATGTATAACTTACACCAACATCTGCACTCAAGAAGAACAAAATGAGTTATTTAATGAGTACTACAAAGCAACAAAAGAAAAAGATACAAAAAGTTATTTAAAATTGCCAAAAAAAAAAAAAATCACAAAAAATTATGAAAAACATTTTTTGTCTTTCAATTGATTACAAATTGTTATTTTAACATTGCAACATTTATTTTATTGGATAATTGAGGATATTAGGTGTTTGGAATCCTGATTTTTATTTAAAATTTTTTAATTGATATTTTTCATTTACTAAGGCAACAAAACGAAAGTTTTTAACGCTATTTAGCACTGTCAACAACATTGCATATGTGATAACTTAAATTCTTCTTTTATTGTTGAATTTTTTATTTTATTTTTTTTATAGTCAATAGTTTTTCCGTGTATCGCACAGGCTAGCGCCTAGTAGTACATAAGTTGAAGAAAATAAAGACAACTTCCACAACCAACCAGAGTATAAGCACAACAAAACTATGGAATGCATAGCCATCAATATGTTTTTATCTATGAAATTCACTAATTACCAACTATTACATGAGATGGAGTTCGTAGAGATAAAATACAAAGCATAATAAGTGCAGCAAAGCTACAGAGGGTAAAATTATTTATGGAACTCCATGACTGCCCAAAGAGCATAAGCACAGAAAACAACTTGAAAGTTTGAAAATCCGGATTCCTTGCACAAAGCCTCAAATTCTTTCTCGGTTCTCTCCTGGCCTTCAAGGTTCAACAACATGCTAACGTCAAGACGAGAGATATATTGAGAAGCCATACTTGACACTGTAGCTTCTGGCATGAGTAGTTCAATAATAACTACCTTCCCATTATCTGGTAGTGCTTTATAGCAGGTCCTCAAAAGTTTCTTGCAGTTTTCATCATTCCAGTCATGGAGTATATTCTACAAGTGAAAAAATGCAGACACAAAAATGATTACTTTTGAAAAAGTTTACCCAAAAATTCTTTATCATCATCTACTTTAAACAGAATATCCAAATTCTACCTTCATTACAATTGCATCTCCTTTAGGTACATTGTGAAACATATCTCCTCCCACGTGCTCAATACCTGCATAAATTGAGTTGTGCTCTTCATTTAGGAAGAATCCTTGTGAACAGGACCAGCTTGATAAAAGCCTAAGACAATAATTTTAAGTGATATATATATATATATATATATATATATATATATATATATAGAGAGAGAGAGAGAGAGAGAGAGAGAGAGTTTTGTATTCAAATCTTGCTAATATCTACGTTTCAATTGATTATCTGATTAATTCACTTAAGTTTTCTTGTAATAAAGTTAATCTTAAGTAGGATTTCATAAATTTTAATTTTAAAATGCTTCAATATGTATAAACAATTGTAACAAGAGTTATCAATAAAACTGTGTCAGTGATACATGCATTTGGAAAATATTTAATCCAATCTTTTTATATAATTCACTTCATCAATTAAATTTTTTTTCTAATATTTGTTAAACTTCTTCAAAAACTTATAGTTTTTGAAATAAATATAAACATGACTAGATCAAATGCAGTATTAGAATTTTATTTATCAATAGAATCACTCAATAACCTCAACCTTCACAAGATCCTTCCGTGACTTTCCCTTTGCACAAGCATAATAAGTTTTTTAACCTTCTAATAATACTTTTTTGTTATCATTTGATGAGATTTTACTTTTTAGAACTCATTTCACTCTTAGTTATTACTATCCCTTACTTGGCACCGCTAGCATGTTGGGTTTCTTAACCCTCTAAGAAAACTTTTTTTGTGTGTTTTTTTTTTTCCACTTAAGTTTCTTAATCCTTACTAAAGGTCTTGTAGTTGAATTGGCACATTCTGATACGTAAAATGGTTGAGAGTCTACAGAAAAAAGTTCGAGCTTCGAAATTAGTAGCATATTGCGATTATCTCTAAAAATAAATGTTTCTTAATTCTTGAATAAAAATTTTGTATTTGTTATTGTTTAATGAGATTTTGTTTTTTGCAGCCACTCTTTTCTTTTTCTTTTTTTTCCTTTTTTCTTTTTTTTTTTTTTTTTTTTTTTGTGGAGATAGTTCATGCATTATCACATTGAATGTTGAGATGTTACTTTGTGCATCAATGGTATTATCTATTGCAAAATAATAATAATAATAATATACACATATGACAACAAAATTATAAAGTGCCAATCATAATGACAAAAATTATTGAACAAATGATGATTTTATACTTCTAAGTAAGAAAAAGATAATACATATTTAATAATTATAAGAACAACAACAATAACAAAATTGTGGACACTATATAAATAGTAGATTAGGAATATAATTCTATTACAACCATGTAGCCTAATTTTTTTTTTCTTTTTTCTTTTTTACTTTGTAACGTGTGAGGCTTTTATGCAATGGTAATGGAAACCTATAAAAGTGTCTCTATTATTGATGAATCTTAAGAAATCAGTGGGCTGAAAGTCTCCGGGCTTTGGTGATCTTGGAGGCCGAGTCCTGAAAAACCAAACACGATCAGAGAAGACCGGTGGAGGCCGGTCTGAGGTCCTCCGATGGTAAAGTCAGTGGGTTGGAATAGAGAAAAATACTTCCAGGACTTTTAGGAAAAAGTGTTTCGATCCCTTACCTCTCCGTAAGGCTTTGCTTATATAGTGCACATAGAACGGTTACTCCTTCCAATAACCGCTCCTCCTGTCGAGGAATTCAGAAGATTCGGAGGTAACTTCCACAACCGCCATGGAAGTTACCTTACTTGAACCGTTGCTTCGGAAGTTATTGGAGGTCTTGGTTCGTTTCCTGTGCCTTGGCGAGAATCATGTTTGGCGTCTTCAGACTGATGAATTTGTCCACCTTTCACTACAGACGGACTGGTTGCTTAAAGACGGTCGAGTATGCTTGGTCACCCTTCTTCACCAACTGGACGACCATCCTTCCTTTATTATGGATGGACGAGATTATCGGGGACGAACGCCCTTCAGGGGTTCTCTACGTTCTTTTCCCATGGACGACTCATGTGGACAATAGTGCATTTTGAGTACACCATCAGTTGCCCCCTTGTCTACAAGGGTCGTTCAAGGGGAGAGGTAACTAAGTGTTGTTTTCTTCGAACGTACATATTTGTTGTAATTTAATGTGACACGTGTCAGCATTTTATTGGCGACGAGTCTCGTCGATTGGTCTTTTTCGAGGCGAACGCCACGTGTTACCTCCTAATTGGTTGTGTCGTTCTGTATACCCAGGTCATTTGCCTATAAATAGGGGAATTCCTCCGATACCCTTCACATTTTCTGCGATTTTCCTTCCTTGACATTCCTCGTTTAGAGCCTCGTCTAGGAGTTTCCTCACGTCCATAGCCTTCGTTCATCTTAGAGCCAGGTATTCCTTTTTCTCTCGTCTCTTAGGTTTCTTTTGATCTTTTCAGAAATGTCGTCTAGCGATAGTTTAGAAAGAGTCATAGACGAGTACCAAGACGGAAGTAGTGATAGTACAAGATCTAGTGATAGTAGCGAAGGAAATTCCACGGACGAGGAATATGTTTCTGGCGTCCCTGGGTTTCCTTTGGAGGTCGTCCAAGAAGAGATTAGAAAGGCCTCAGGGTCCTAGGCAGGCACCTCGTCCAACGTCCCTGCGTCTCGCACTTTGGACGAGGAAGAGGTCATTGTATATAGTTGTGCAATAGAGATCCCTTCCAAAACAGACGAGCAGAGACTTACCAACCTTAGGGCATGGTACCAAATCCCAGACGAGCTTAACCCTAGGTTGCCCGTCCATGGAGAATGGTGTTGTGATCCTCGTTTTGGGGTAGGCATCTATGAAGCTTACCTTCTGGGGGGTTTGAGGTTTCCTTTGAATGCTTTTACTAGGGAGTTATTATTTAGGCTAGGTGTAGGAATATGTCAATTCAATCCTAACGCATGGAGATTGGTCGTCTCTATGCAAGTTTTGTGGAGGGAGGTATTCGGAGGGGACCGTCCTCTTACTGTAGACGAGTTTTTGTACTGTTATAAACCCTCAGAAATTCATCAGTCCCTTGGCTTCTACCAGTTCACGGCCAGGGGCAAAGATTGTAGATTGATTAGGTCTTTACCCTCGTCTGACAAAAAATGGAAGACGGAGTTTTTCTTCGTCTCTGGCTTTTGGGCTGGGAAGCCTATAGACGTTGGCCATGACACATTTGGTCGTTATACTGGGGACCTAGGGAACCTTCATACTGAAGGTAAGTCCCTACCTCCCTTTTTCTTTTCTTTTTTCTTTTTTCTTCTTCTTTTTCTACTATTATTATTATTATTTTTTAACTTTTACTTGTTCCTTTACAGCTGTTGGACGACCTTCTCTCAGCAAGTTTCATCGTGACCGCGTTCACAGAGCTTGTCTACACGCAGATAAGAGTTTCCATTCTTTAGTGACGCTTAGACGACTTGCTAAGTGGGGATTGGGCCCTAATCCTTTCGAGGTGGCACTCGCACACGAGATTACAGTAAGGAGAAGTAAGTTTTGAACTCAAAACTTCCATGAGACTTTGTTTTTGGTTCTAAAGACTTCTCTCTCTTTTCTTCTTCTTTTTTTTTTTTTAAGGAATGGTAACAATGAAAGGAAACAAAGGAAAAGATGTTATAAGCGAGGGGGACCGTCCTGAGGCCCAAACTCATATTCCTCCATCAGTTGGGGATGATCGTCCTGAGGTCCCTTCGCAGACTCATCCATCCGTTGGGGACAAGAGGAAGTCCCTATCAAAGAACTTGGATCTGGGAAGTCTACCCAGCCGTCGTGACAAGAGAGTTAAACATGCCTCGTCTAAGGTAGCTAAACCTAACCTTCCTCAGCCTCGTCCTTCCGTCCAAGTTGTTGACGTGGACGCGTCCACGCCAATTGAAACTACCCCGTCTAAGACCCCTCCCAAGACGACTGCATCTGTCTCATCCCAGCCTCCTCCAAGCAAGTCCTTGAATATCATTGAAGACGAGGACTTGGCTTGGGAGCGCTTCCAAGGAGCTGTGAAGGACGAGGACATAAATGTCTGTTACGACATGTCCCTGAAGGATTTTGAACACTCAAGTGTTCACGATCTCTTTAAGGTATGTAATTTTACTCTCATCTCGTCTTTATTATTTCGCAATTTTTTGTCGTCTAACCTAGCATCTTGTCTCTCTTGTAGGCCATGTCCAAGTTCATCGCAGCGTCTAGACAAGCCACTGAGTTGGACAAGACGAGGATATTATTGGAGACGTCAACCCAAAAATTGAAGGACGAGAGCAAGAGATGGGCTGGGATAGCGGCTAAGGCCAAGGAGAAGGCGACGGAACATCAAAACTTGATTGAGGAGTTAAAAGCTGACATAGTGGAGAAGAATACTCATCTTGATCATATGCAGAAGAAGAATGACGAGTTGAGTACTCTTCTCTCCAAGACGAAGGAAGATGCAGTTGCTGAGTTCAAGGCGTCCAAAGAATTCACGAACTTATTGGACCGCAACTATGCAACAGGTTTCGAGGATTTTAGGATGGACGCTGTCGAAAACTTCCCTGAAGTGGACTTCAGCACCATCAAACTTAATTTGAATGCTGCTACCAGTTCCCTTATTCAAACCAGCTCCGAGGATATCAATGTGGAGGACGATGCTTCTACTCAGCCGTCCAAGGAAGACCCCAATGTGAATGCCCCCCCTGCATGAAGATGAGTTCTCGCCAAACTTAACACTTGTTTTTGTTTGGTCATTGGTTTTAGGATCTTCCAATGTAATTCTAATACACTAGGCTCATCCATAGTTTCAGGACGAGTTATTAAAACAAGTTTTCAAAGGGTGTTTGGACGTTGGTCGTCCGCCCTAAGAAGAATTGAATGAATGCTATTTCTCTTATATATATGTATGGACGAGAGTTTTTGTCTATATACAGGATTCATTCCAAACATATATACTTCAACCATTTTCGTTGGAATTTTACTACGTAATTCATCCATATGAAATGGTAGTTATCAGCGTTACCCGTCCTTGGACTTGGCTGATTCTCGTGTTTAAAGAATGTAAGATTGTGTTTTGCTCGTCCATAGACGGCTTTTTAGCAGATTTAACAAGTTCAAAACGTCTATGCTTTTCCTCGTCCATGGTAAGATTAGGTATCATGTTTTACCTTGCCCATCCTATGGACGAGCATGCCTTGGACTTCTTTGCAACTTGCTCTTAGGCATTAGCTTTACCCCGTCCTTTGATTTGGACGAGTGTGCCTTGATTTTGCTTTCTAGGAAAGCTTGAGATTACATCTCCGCGTCCAGAGAATTTTCTCGTCTTGAGCTTTTAAGCTTTTTTCAAGAGTCAATATGAACGAAAATCGATGGAAAACATAGATTTACACAACATTATGTACATTCCACAAACATTGTTCATAACATAGATATTGTTCATAGACGAGGCATGCACTTTAGAGGCTAATGCCTTTATTAGAACAAATACAAACCAAACCATAATTTCGTCCATACGTTTAACATAACAAAGCCACACTGAAAACATATAAATAAACAAGTTTTTATGTAATCTCTGGGCTCGTCCAGAGTCATGCTCCCCTAGGCTGGCAATTTACTGATAGTATCTCCTCAAGTGCTCCACATTCCAAGGATGCTCCAGCTTCCTCCCATCAAGGGCTTCCAAGTAATAGGATCCCTGTCTTTTGAAGTTTATAACTCTGTAGGGGCCTTCCCAGTTAGGTCCCAACTTCCCGTGAGCTGGGTTCTTTGTTGCTAAGGAAACCCTTTTCAGGACGAGGTCCCCTATGTTGAATCGCCTTGGCTTACCATTGCGTCATATTGCCTAGCCATCAGGTTTTTATACCTCGCCATCCTTTGTTCAGCGTCCGTCCTTACCTCGTCTATTAAATCGAGGTTCACACGGAGTTGCTCCTCATTAGCTTCATCCTGATAGGTTGCCACCCTGTGACTGGCCATGTGCACTTCCGCAGGTATGACTGCTTCAGTTCCATAGGCTAGTTTAAAAGGAGTCTCTCCTGTGGGAGTTCTCGCTGTGGGAGTTCTCGCCCACAGAACACCTGGTAGCTCATCTGGCCATACTCCCTTTACCCCCTCAAGCCGAGTCTTAATTATCTTTAACAAGGATCGGTTTGCAACTTCAGCTTGTCCATTAGCTTGTGGGTGGGCTGGCGAGGAGTAATGATTTTGAATCCCAAAGTGTAGGCAAAAATCTTTGAACAATGCATTGTCAAATTGTCGTCCGTTGTCAGATATCAGCACCCTAGGCACCCCAAACCTGCACACAATGTTCTTCCATACGAAGTTTTTGACATTTTGTTGTGTGATGTTAGCTAAGGGTTCTGCTTCTACCCACTTGGTAAAATAATCAATTCCAACGACGAGAAACTTCATCTGCCTTACACCTAGTGGAAAAGGACCCAGGATGTCTAGCCCCCACTGCGCAAAAGGCCATGGGGCCGTCATTGGAGTTAAGTACTCTAATGGTTGCCTGGGGACGTTGCTAAACCTTTGGCATTGATCGCAGGCCTTGACGTAGGCCTTAGCATCAGCTTGCATGTTTGGCCAATAATATCCTGCACGGACGACTTTGTGGATGAGTGACCTGGCTCCTGAGTGGTTTCCACAAGCTCCTTCATGAATTTCTCTCAATATATAGTTTGCTTCGTCTGGAGCCAAACACCTGAGATAAGGCTGGGAAAAACCTCGTTTGTAGAGAACCTCGTCCAAAAGAACGTACCTGGCTGCTCTTACCCTCAACTTCCTAGCCTCATCTTTTTCTCCTGGAAGTCGTCCGTCTCTTAAGTATGACACGATTGGGGCCATCCAATTTCCTCTACTTTCCACTTGCTGTACTTCTGGGATGTCTATACTCGGTATGTATTGAATCTCATCGAACTTATCCACGGCTTCATTCGCTGAGGCTTCTTTTGCCAAGGTGTCAGCTTCCACGTTCTCCTCCCTTGAGATTTGAACGAAGTTGGCGTCTTCAAACTTTTTTATAAGGCGCGTTACCCTGTTAAGATACTTCCTCATTCGTTCTTCCTTAGCCTCATACATCCCATTCACTTGGCCCATGATTAATTGGGAATCTCCCAATACGAGGAGTGACTTCGCTTCTACAGACTTAGCCAATTCCAGCCCTTTGAGAAGAGCTTCGTACTCAACTTCGTTATTAGTTTTTTGGTACTGCAAACGAACACTGTGTCTCAGTTTGTCCCCCTCTAGAGATTGCAAAACCACACCAATTCCTCCCGCGTACTGCGTGGACGAACCATCCACATGGACGATCCACTTCTTGATGTCTTCCATCTCATCTACATCGTCAGAATTTAGTGTAAACTCAGCAATGAAGTCAGCTAGAGCTTGAGCTTTTATGGCATGCCTCGGTTGATATTTTGTCAAACTCACTGAGCTCGACGGCCCACTGAATCAAGCGCCCTACAACCTCCAACTTGTTCATTGCCTTCTTGAGTGGGTGATCCGTCATGACGTTGATGACATGAGCCTGGAAATAATGCCTTAGTTTCCTGGAGGCTGTTATCAATGCAAAAGCCAACTTCTCCATTAACGGATATCGTCTTTCTGCTCCCCTCAGTGCTTTGCTTGTGTAGTATACAGGTCTTTGTGTCTTGCCTTCTTCTCTCACTAGTGCTGAACTCACTGCATGTGGGGTAACTGCCAAATATAAATACAACTCTTCTCCTTGGATGAACGGGCTTAGTAAAGGAGCCATGGTGAGATATGTCTTCAAATCTTCGAAAGCTTTCTGACACTCGTCGGTCCATTCAAATGCTTTTTTAAGAACCTTAAAAAATGGCAAACATTTGTCAATAGCTTTAGAAACAAACCTGTTGAGGGCAGCAACTCGTCCGGTGAGTGACTGGACTTCCTTAACATTGCTCGAAGGTTTCATATCCAATATTGCTTGAATTTTATCAGGGTTAGCTTCAATTCCTCTGTGGGAGACCATGAATCCTAGGAATTTCCCCGATGATACTCCAAAAGCACATTTGCTTGGGTTCAACTTCATGTGGTACTGTCTCAACACGTCAAACGTTTCATTCAGGTCGTCCAGATGCCTCTCCTCGTCCTGAGTTTTCACCAACATGTCATCTATGTAGACTTCCATATTCCGCCCGATCTGTTGACGAAACATGTGATTGACCAGACGTTGGTATGTTGCCCCAGTATTTTTCAAACCGAAAGGCATTACTTCATGACAGAATAAACCCTGACTGGTAATAAAGGATGTCTTCTCTTGGTCTACTTCATCCATCCTGATCTGATTATATCCAGAGAAAGCGTCCAGGAAACTGAGCAACTTGTGGCCCGCAGTAGAATCTACCAACTGATCAATGCGTGGCAACGGGTAACTATCCTTGGGGCAAGCCTTGTATAGATCAGTGAAATCAACGCACATTCTCCATTTGCCATTTGCCTTCTTGACCATTACCACATTGGCTAACCAGTCAGGATAGTATACTTCTCGAATGAACTTCGCCGTGAGTAACTTCTGAACTTCCTCTTTGATGGCATTATCTCTCTCAGGGGCGACTACCCTCTTCTTTTGTCGCACTGGCTTTGAGGAAGGGCATATACTTAGACGGTGGGTAATGACACCAGGGTCTATACCCGGCATGTCTTCGTGACTCCAAGCGAACACATCTCTATTTTTCTTTAGAAAGCAAATGAGGTCTTTCTTAACCTTTTCTTCCAGGTCTACTCTAACCCTGGTACACCTTTCAGGGTTATTCTCATCTAGGGGAATATCTTCCAACACTTCAATGGGTTCTGCCACAACTCTCCCTTCTTCGATATTCATTGCTTGAACTTGCTCGTCTGTAGCCAACATGGCCAGATAACACTCTCTTGCTGCTAGTTGGTCTCCCTGTACTTGCCCTACCCCATGCTCCGTCGGGAACTTCACTGACAGGTGGTATGTAGACGTAACTGCCTTCCACCTGTTTAGGGTCGGCCTTCCAATTATGGCATTGTAAGAGGACGAGCAATCTACTACTAGGAAATTCACATTGGTAGTCAACTGTCGTGGGTATGCTCCCACCACCACTGGCAATGTAACAGTACCTACAGGCTGTACCTTCATTCCTCCGAAACCTACTAAAGGCGAGTGTACTGGACGAAGCTGATCTCGTCCAACCCTCATCTGCTGAAAGGCAGGATAATACAGAATGTCTGCTGAACTTCCATTGTCTACCAGCACTCTTCTGGTTGTGTAATCAGCAATAAGCAAGGCGATAACAATAGCGTCATCGTGAGGATGGTGGATTCTCTCAGCTTCCTCGTCCGTGAAGGTCATCGCCTGCTCGTCCATGGGCTTAGCCCTCGGTGACCGTCCAGAAAGTTGGACGCTCTGCACTTCCTTCAGGTATGCTTTCTTTGTTTTGGACGATTGTCCAGTTATACTTCCCCCTATGATGACTCTTATTTCTCCGAGCGGCGGTCGTGATGATTCCTCTACCTTCCCCTTCAATTTCTCGTCCTTATGATCTCGTCCAAGGAAATTTCTCAGCTTCCTTTGCCTAATAAGATTCTCTATCTGCTGCTTCAAATCAAAGCACTTGTCCGTATCATGGCTATGGTCTCTATGGAAGCGACAATACTTATTCCTATTGCGCTTGTTGGGATCTCCCTTCAGCTTCTCCGGCCACTTCAAGGAAGGCTCGTCCTTGATTTGCATAAGGACTTGCTCGAGTGGCACATTCAAAGGGGTGTACTGTTGATTCCGCGCTGAAGGACCTGCCTTCTTCTCTCGGTCTTTCTTATCTTCTGTTCGTCCCTTCTTGGGACGAGGACCTTGTTCTGATTGGCGCATTGGGTTGGCTTCCACTCTCTTAACTCTCTTCCTCTTCTTGGCTATGATAGCATCCTCCGCGTTCATAAAGTTCTGGGCTGAATGAACGAGTTCAGCCATGGTCTGAGGCGCCTGTTCATATAACTTGTGAATAAACAGGTCAGAATGAACCCCATTGTGGAATGCCGCCAGAAGGAGCTTATCATCCACCTCGTCCACTGCCAAGGCATCCCTGTTGAACCGCGTAATGAAGGACCGCAAACTTTCATTTTCTCCTTGCTCTATGGTTAGCAAGCTAAACAAAGAGCGTTTATGCCTCTGCCCTCCAATAAAATTATTAACGAACAACTTGCTTAACTCCTCGAAGGACGTCACTCTATTGGGAGGTATTTTGCTAAACCACACTCGTGCGGACCCTTTGAGGGTGGTGGGGAAGGCTCTACACATTATCTCATCAGGAACTCCTTGAAGGTGCATGGTAGTCTTGAAAGTGGCAATATGGTCAAAAGGGTCTCGTGTTCCATCATACGAGTCCAAGGAAGGCATCCTGAATTTCGAAGGCAGGGGATGGCCATTGATAGAGGCTGTGAAGGGAGAGTCTGTTCGGTGAACTAGGTCTTCCACGGGGTTAGTCCTCCACATGTTCTCCCTCATCTCATCCATAACTTTCCTTATCTGATCCACTTCCTTTTCCAAGTGTGGTACCCTTCTAGGAATGGTACCCCTTGATTGGCTCTCTAGTTCTGCATGTCTTCCATCCCCTTGACTCTGTCCAGGGTCCTCTCCATAGGCCTCATGCCGTTGGCTCTTAAGGGTAATCTCCCTTCTCAATTCTTGATTCTGGCGAGTCAACTCTGCCATAGCGGCAGCCATTGCTTGCACGTGCTGGCCAGGAGGGGGTTGCATGGCTGGTGCAGATTGTTCGGCACGATGGGGGTTGCTGGAAGCGTCTCTACTCTCTTGGGGGCCGGGACTGGTAGCCCTTGATCTGGTCCGGACCATTTCAGCCCTTTGTCGGAGAAAGAAATCACGGAACTCAACAAATGAAGTTTAAACGTGACAAACAATTCTTTCCCACAGACGGCGCCAACTGATGAATCTTAAGAAATCAGTGCGCTGAAAGTCTCCGGGCTTTGGTGATCTTGGAGGCCGAGTCCTGAAAAACCAAACACGATCAGAGAAGACCGGTGGAGGCCAGTCTGAGGTCCTCCGATGGTAAAGTCAGTGGGTTGGAATAGAGAAAAATACTTCCAGGACTTTTAGGAAAAAGTGTTTCGATCCCTTACCTCTCCGTAAGGCTTTGCTTATATAGTGCACATAGAACGATTACTCCTTCCAATAACCGCTCCTCCTGTCGAGGAATTCAGAAGATTCGGAGGTAACTTCCACAACCGCCATGGAAGTTACCTTACTTGAACCGTTGCTTCGGAAGTTATTGGAGGTCTTGGTTCATTTCCTGTGCCTTGGCGAGAATCATGTTTGGCGTCTTCAGACTGATGAATTTGTCCACCTTTCACTACGGACGGACTGGTTGCTTAAAGACGGATGAGTACGCTCGGTCACCCTTCTTCACCAACTGGACGACCGTCCTTCCTTTATTATGGATGGACGAGATTATCGGGGACGAACGCCCTTCAGGGGTTCTCTACGTTCTTTTCCCATGGACGACTCATGTGGACAATAGTGCATTTTGAGTACACCATCAATTATTATTATTATTTTTCCTTCAGCAGTATATTAGAATTTGACATACGCTAGTTGCTGAGCCTTAACAGCAATTCCTACCAAACAAAGATACTATAAGTTTAATAAGTACGTGTTTAATGAATTATAAACAAATTTTATAGTAATATTATTAAGTAAATTAACCCTACTAAAGAAATTAAGAATTTTACCAGGATAAGATGGTGCGCTTTGTGTCACATGAGGCAAGTCAAAGTTAATGCCTTTAATGGAAGGAACTTGGAAATAACCATGCTTAGGCATTTCCCAGTTCCGCCCCCAACATCAACCAATGATGTTAGCCCCACAAAGCCTTGGTATACCTCAAGAGTTTTCGACAGGGCTATTGTGGAAAGATCAGCCATGCTCTTGTTGAACAGTATGTTGAAAGCTGGATCCTTGTCCATATATTGGAACAAGGACATTCCATGCACTCTTTGAAATTGATTACCACCTTCAAGAATGGCATGCTTCATACGTAGGCTGCAACGTAGAAACAAAGCAGATAACAGAAGGAAATACAATACACAAGTAATATTATTTTGATTCATCATATATATATCAACAAATGGCAAATTGGCAACATATATATAATTCTTTTTTTCCAAATATATAATTTACTGCGGATTAACAAATAATATATACTTTTTAATTTAAACAACGTAATATATAAATAGTAACGCTATGAAAACAATATTTTTCACAGCTACTCATAAAATTTGTCAAATTTGGATTAACATCGCTTTTATTACACATAAATCACAATAATTTATATTATCAATTTTGAAAAATATTATGTCCTGATAATTATTGATATTGAGATTCCTAACGGCATAAATTAAGAAGTAACAGCCAGCAAAATCATTCAATTATGATGAAATGTTACTGCCCTTTTTTGTATCATATTTTTGCATTTATACAAAATCAAGGAGACTCGTGTATACCTGGCCTCCCAAAAGGCTCGGTGAGAAATGAAAGGTGAAAGAGAAGCCAGGGAACTTCCATCATCTTTTTCAACAAAGAAGTAAGAGGTTGGTGTGAGTCCATACAGTCTCTCAACCCTACCATCTTCAAGTGCGTGGATAGAGCATGTCAGAAGGGAGTGACTAACAAGGACTCGCAACATGCGATCCAACCTAGAAGGTGTATCAGAATCAGAGTCCTTTGTTGGAAGCTGAGAAGCAATTTCAGAAGTTGTGATACAAGCATGCAGCAGGGCCTGCTCTAGCAATAATCCCAAACAGGTCAAGCTTAAAGGCTGTATTTAGGACACAAGAAAATATTTGGGCACTGGATACTAGGATAGCCTGGAGGCATGCTTATCATCTTCACTAACACAAAGTGTGGGTGTGGGTGCAACTTTGTTTTCTAAGGAACCCATTTTAATTTGCTTCTTTCTCCCTTTTCGTTTTTCCCTCTCCTATAAATAGGCCTTGCATGACATGTATCTTGTGGTGTGGATTTAAAACCAATTTTTCTACAGCCATCAGATCAAAGTCGTCCTTGTTGCGCTAATCTATATATATATATATAAAACCGAAGCTTTTGAAGCTCCCACAATTTTCCACGTCACTACTATTTTCTTTTTATTTTTATTTTAAGTTTTATATCTTATATATTTATTATTTTTCTTCAACGTATAATTATCTTATCAAGTGTTACAGTAGTTTAGTATAAGTAAAACACTATTAGATATATGTTTCAAAAGCTTGAAAATTCTACTTCAACTAAAATTCTATAACAAAAATTTAGTTTTTATTTATTTAATTTTTTAACTAATTACTATAGAAAACCCAAGCACCACATTGAAAGAGAGCATGAACGTGAGAAATAAGGGGCCGGAAGCAATTGCAACGGATTGACATTGCTTGGAATTAAATTACATTGGATTTCAAGCTGAGAATTATTAGAGTTAAAGAGGGTTTTTTGCGCTTTTATATTGAAGAGGTCAGCGACTGTCAAATTGCTTCAACAATTGCTTCCTACATGTACAGCTTCCACCATTTGTCTTCTTTGTCTCTGACGGGACTGACGAACTCATTTACTGAAGACGACGACCATGAGTCCAACGAAGACATCCCTGAACGAGCAAATTAATACCCACTGACAGGACTGACGAACTCATTCGCCAAGACGACCTCAACAATACAGACGAGGGCATACTTGGACGAACAAAACCAATGCCCACGTCACTGACGAGGGTAAAGCCATCCATTCAATACAGCCAATTAATACATAGGGCAGTTACAAATCTAGCTGTGTGAGCCGTTGGAGCACATTGAAGCCACATTATGAGGCACGAAACGTTACTAAGAAGAGCATTAAAACCACCTTAATGGCCCCAACGGCTAGGAGCTGTAACCGCATATATAAAGCCTCCACATTGCCAAGTGCAAGGTACATACACACACAAACACTAAGAGATCTCTTTCATTCTGTCCAATTACATTGTTTATTCCCAAGAGAGCTTCTTATACTGACTTTGGCGTCGGAGGCATTGTGGCAGGCACCACACTGGTGACCACCTTTGAGAGTACGTTCATACAAGCTGAGGATTGCTTTCATCTGACCAACTCTACTGACGAGGTTACGCTTCATCAGTATAGCTCTACTGACGAATTTACTCTACTGACGAACTTACGCTTCATCAGTTTGGCGCCGTCTGTGGGAACGACGTTTTCGTGTTCAATCTCGAAAAAGTAGTTTCCGATCAATTATTTCTCTCAGATGGAGTCCAATCATGATTCCGCAGCCCTAGCACAACAAGTTTAGGCTCTTGCAGCCACCGTTGAAGAACTGACCAGACAAAATCAGGAAATGAAGCTACGGTTTCAACAGGAGGAGAATCGGTCTAAGGGGAATCAGGATGACGAGGGAGATAGCCATAGAAGAAGTGACCATCGAAGGCCTACTACTCCAACCGAGCAGAACTCGAACTTGCTCCAGGAGATGAGGAGGGAGATGGACGAACTTAGGAATGCCATCAAGGAAAAAATAGAACGGAGTGTGGATCGAATGGTCAGGGCAACGGATTTGCCGTTCACCATAGCAGTCCTTGACTGTCCAGTGCCGTTGAAATTTTGGCTACCTCAACTTGAACCCTTTGATGGGCTAAAGGACCCTCAGGATCACCTTAACACCTTCAAAACGACACTAGGACTCCAGCAGCCCCCAGACGAAATATTATGTCATTCCTTCCCAACCACTCACAAGGGAGCTGCAAGGGAATGGTTCACAAAGTTGCCAACATCTTCCATTGACACCTTCGAGCAGTTAAGCAACGCCTTTCTGCGTCACTTCATTGGAGGACAACGTCCAAAGAGAACCGCGGATCATTTACTCACCATCAAACAAGGAGAGAAAGAAACCTTGAGGTCCTATGTGAAACGCTTCACTCGAAAAACCCTAGAGGTGGACGAAGCTGACGATAAGGTGCAGTTGACGACCTTCAAAGCGGGACTGCGATCTAGGGAGTTCGTTTCTTCACTCGCAAAAAATCCTCTAAAAACAATGACGGAGATGCTCCTGAAAGCACAGAAGTACATGAACGCAAAAGAAGCACTGGCTGCCATAAGGGACGTGGAAAAACCAGGGAACAAGGAAAGAAAGGAGGACGAACGTAGAAGGCAGAAAAGGGACCGCTCAGATCGTCGGTTCAGTGACGAAGGTAAGTCTAAATGGGGTTTCTCCCGTCGGGGTTCTCGCTGTGGTTCCGTAAGCCCACATGGGAAGGACCTTACCGAGTCACCCACTACTCTAGACAAGGTAGCTATCACCTGGAAACCCTAGACGGACAGAGGCTCTCGAGGCCATGGAACATCGAGCACTTGAAGAAATACCACCAACAGATGTAACAGAAAATGTATTCGTCATTGAAATTAATAAATGAACTATTTAGCTAATGTCTCCATAATAAGCAGGTCTGAGCAGCTACAAGTCTCAAAAATGGCTAAGTAACAAGATTCTGCCTCGACAGATGTAAGTTACTGACGATGACAAGATCCCTAAAAGGGTGTAAGTCACAAAAGCAGATAAGTAACAAGATTCCGCCTCGACAGATGTAAGTTACTGATGATGACAAGATCCCTAAAAGGGTGTAAGTCGCAAAAGTGGATAAGTAACAAGATTCCGCCTCGACGGATGTAAGTTACTAACGATGACAAGATCCCTAAAAGGGTGTAAGTCACAAAAGCAGATAAGTAACAAGATTCCGCCTCGACGGATGTAAGTTACTGACGATGACAAGATCCCTAAAAGGGTGTAAGTCGCAAAAGCGGATAAGTAACAAGATTCCGCCTCGACGGATGTAAGTTACTGACGATGACAAGATCCCTAAAAGGGTGTAAGTCACAAAAGCGGATAAGTAACAAGATTCCGCCTCGACGGATGTAAGTTACTGACGATGACAAGATCCCTAAAAGGGTGTAAGTCGCAAAAACGGATAAGTGACAAGATTTCGCCTCGACGGATGTAAGTTACTGACGATGACAAGATCCCAAAAAGGGTGTAAGTCACAAAAGCTGATAAGTAACAAGATTCCGCCTCGACGGATGTAAGTTACTGACGATGACAAGATCCCTAAAAGGGTGTAAGTCACAAAAGCGGATAAGTAACAAGATTCCGCCTCGACGGATGTAAGTTACTGACGATGACAAGATCCCTAAAAGGGTGTAAGTCGCAAAAGTGGATAAGTAACAAGATTCCGCCTCGACGGATGTAAGTTACTGACGATGACAAGATCCCTAAAAGGGTGTAAGTCACAAAAGCGGATAAGTAACAAGATTCCGCCTCGACGGATGTAAGTTACTGACGATGACAAGATCCCTAAAAGGGTGTAAGTCACAAAAGCTAAAAATGGCTAAGCCAAAAATGACTTAATAGGGTGTAAGTCACAAAAGGTACTGACGAAGTTATAGACAAAAGGTACTGACAAAGAGAAGGGAAGAAGTTCAGAAACAAAGGCTCAAAAAACTGAAAACTAGCGGGAAACCCAATGTTCACATGAATTGGAGTTATTTACAGCCCAAAAGCTTTCACATTCTACGGTCGTCATTACAAGTCACGACGACCACAGAATCGGGGGGCAACTGACGGGACTGACGAACTCATTTACTGAAGACGACGACCATGAGTCCAACGAAGACATCCCTGAACGAGCAAATTAATACCCATTGACAGGACTGAAGAACTCATTCGCCAAGACGACCTCAACAATACAGACGAGGGCATACTTGGACGAACAAAACCAATGCCCACGTCACTGACGAGGGTAAAGCCATCCATTCAATACAGCCAATTAATACATAGGGCAGTTACAGATCCAGTTGTGTGAGCCGTTGGAGCACATTGAAGCCACATTATGAGGCACGAAACGTTACTAAGAAGAGCATTAAAACCACCTTAATTGCCCCAACGGCTAGGAGCTGTAACCGCATATATAAAGCCTCCACATTGCCAAGTGCAAGGTACATACACACATAGACACTAAGAGATCTCTTTCATTCTGTTCAATTACATTGTTTATTCCTAAGAGAGCTTCTTATACTGACTTTGGCATCGGAGGCATTGTGGCAGGCACCACACCAGTGACCACCTTTGAGAGTACGTTCATACAGGCTGAGGATTGCTTCCCATCTGACCAACTCGACTGACAAGCTTATGCTTCATTAGTATAACTCTACTGACGAACTTACTCTACTGACGAACTTATTTGACTGACGAACTTACGCTTCATCAGTCTCTAAAACCCCCATCACAAGTAACCTTTCTCGACCTCTGTCTAACCCAATTAAAGCAAAAATTAGGTCACCTTGATTTCACTTTTTAATTCAGTGCTTGGCTTTTTTTTTTTTTTTTTTTTGAAGCTTTGATTTGTTTGTCTCTCTTTGCCAATCACCTCTCTAAAAAAATTTCTTTATTATTTTGGTGTGGATTTAATTAACGAGACTCTATGTTTTATGCACTAAAATTGGTTGACAAAATACTTGATTTTTTTGTTCCTATTTTGGAAATTGTACCATGTCCATTTTTTGTAGGTCTCATTAGCTTGAATTCGAGTTTGACTCACATTACTAATCAATTATAGAATACATAACAGAGCATGCTCATGAATGTCTAACAAGCACACACAACAGTACATGCTCCATGTCTTACAAATAATCAATATGTAAACAACTAAACTGTAAACCCAACTATGTTAGCTGTCATATTAGGTGAAAGCTATGTTATTATGTGGAGAACAAGTTCTTGGTCTCAGGTTCTTAAAAGCTTTCTTTGAATTGTCTATATAAAGTGTTTTTTTATTTCGCTCTCTCTTTCTCTTTTTGTTGAAAATTTCTTATTAATCCAATCATTTAATTTAGCTCTATATACAAAAATCTACCATAGTCATTTAGCCTCTGTTATAGGCAATCAAAAGGAATAATCTTTGTGCCTTTGTGGTTATTGCTATCCACTAATAGGATTCATCATTCCAAATTTTAAGTTGGGTTATTTTAAGGTATTTTTGTTTGATATTATAGAAGAGATTGTCTATTTGTTAAATAATAAGAAAATATTCAATACGAAGCAAATTTTGTTAAATGGGTATAGAATTTGATATGTTTGATTTTATTTTTTTTATTGTTTGTTTTTATTTATTTAAATTGGGAATCTATGAGTTATGGGTTATGAATTATGGATTTTAACAAATTTCTCAAATCAAATGATAGTGTGGGATTTTAACAAGTATTGTAACAAGTTACTATAGTAGACACTTATTAAACAATAAATTTAGGGATATAAAACTTTTTTAATGTGTTAAATTCTTAATTTGTAGATTTTATTTTATCAAGATTCAAGAGCTGAACTTATCAATTTTAAAAAATTAATTAAAAAAGATCAAGAGCTCTATATTGGGGAACACATTCAATTTCAGGTGTGTTAACAAATTTTGTTAGTTTATAATCAATTATATATATATTTTTATGTTCCATAGAAATTTTTATAATCAATATAAGGGGTAAATTGCAAATTACACCCCTAAAGTTTGGAGGTAATTGAATTTTACACCGTGAAGTTTCAGAATTTGAATTTTACCCCTTGAAATTTGAAAGTGCTTGGATTTTACACCTTGATATTTTAGAATTTGGATTTTACCCCTTATATTTTAGGAGTGTTTGAATTTTACTCCTTAAAATTTGAGGGTGTTTGGATTTTAAACCCTAAAGTTTCAGAATTTGGAGGTGTAAAATCCTAACACCCGCAAACTTTAGGGGGTAAAATTCAAATTTTGAAACGTCAAGGTGTAAAATCCAAACACTCTAAACTTAAGGGAGTAAAATCCAAATTTTGAAACTTTAGTTTGTAAAATCCAAACACCTCCAAAATTTAGGAGTGTAATTTGCAATTTATCCTAATAACAATAACTATACAAGACATTTTTTTTTCTTCATTTCATAACATATAACTGTTCAATATATGTTTTAGCTATATAATGTTATTCATAAATTCAATATCTGTAATTGCAGTAAAATAAACCAAAATTAAATCATATATCATACTCAATAAATTTCTCGTGCATCGCACAGGTTAGCGACTAGTATAGTATAGAGTAGAAAATTCTAAGCACACGTGCAATAGTCCATCGATCAGTCCAATTAGCAAACGTGCAATAGTTCATCACTCCAAAGCAAATTCACCATCCAGCTTGTTGAATATGCGCTCATGCCATGTTAAAATCAAAAAGAAGAAGAAAAATAAAAGATTGATGTAGGGATTAATTGTAGAAAAGCAGAAGTCTTTAGTAACTATATCTTTACTATTTAGAATTTGTGTTACTCACAGATTTAGTGAACGAGTTGTGTTCGATTCAAATTAGTCGGGTTTGGGTTGAAAATAATTTCAGGTAAATACGGATCATTCTAATGAGTTGTGAGCAGATTAAGTCGGTCAAGTTATGGGTTGACGCGTATTTTTTCCCACGCAAAAATAAAAAATAAATTTAAAAAAATACTAAATGTCAAAAATAATAAAATACTCAAAAATAAAAATTAAATAATACAAAGATTTTAAGTTAACACAATTCAAAGTTCACTAATAATATCATGACCATAAAAATTTAGGTGACTTTTCGTTAATTACCCAAACCTACTCCTTCAAAACTTTCATATATTTGTACTTCTTTTCTAATAGAGGAAAACACAAAACAACACTAAGTAGTAAGTATGAATCATAAAATGACACTATCCAACGGCCAAAATGGCCATATACCATTATTTGACAAAATATTTAGCAATATGCCACTGTTTGTGAATTATTTAACAATCTACCACCTTTTTGAAACTTGAGCTTGTGAAACTCGAGGTTGCTGTGTAACTTGAGTTCTAAAAACTTGAGTTCTTTGAAAAAATAGCCTTTAAATTTGCTGTGTCATTTTTTATGGAACTCGAGTTCCAATGCCATCAAAAATTTTCCATGGAACTCGAGTTTTAAGAAAATGGTAAATTCTTAATCATTTCACAAATAGTAGTAAATTCATACATATTTTACTAAACAGTAGTACTTGGCCATTTTGGCATGTCTAACTTGAAAAAGCAAAAGAAAAGAAGGGAAATTGACACAGTAATAAGAGCTTCCTACACATCAAAGTTTTTTTTTTATTATTATTTATTTTATTTGGACGCATCAAAGTTAAGTTATATTATATCACTGTTAACTTGTTCTGTTTTTTTAATGCCGCATCACTTTTAACTTATCTTGTCTCACATTTTCAATTTTCTCACCTAAATATACTATCACTGACACTTTTTTTTTTGTCCCTCTCAAATGTTAGAGATACAATCATTTTTACAATAATAGAGTTAGGGTCTGTTTGGATATTGCTTATTACTGAAAATTGAAAACTGAAAATACTGTAGCAAAATAATTTTTAAATGTATGAATAGTACCGTAAGACCCAGTTTTAAAATTGTTTTTGCTGAAAAAAGTACTTACAGGTCTCATGAACAGTGCATGGAACCCACTAAAAAACGCTGGATGCAGCT
This sequence comes from Quercus aquifolioides, assembly GCA_019022515.1. Classification (NCBI taxonomy): domain Eukaryota; kingdom Viridiplantae; phylum Streptophyta; class Magnoliopsida; order Fagales; family Fagaceae; genus Quercus; species Quercus aquifolioides. The sequence continues at coordinate 81,681,709 of CM032327.1, forward strand.
GAAAAATCATTTCAGCTCTATCCAGACGTTCACTTAGTAAATTTTTACTTTTATTTACATTTTGTTTGAAGAAGATATTTATTTTTACTTGGACTCATATTAACATTATTTTTATATCTATTACTAATTGTTAACCACCTCAATAATTATGAAATTTTTTGTGACCTTAGAATTATTGATTTTTTTTTTTTCATGTTTCTCACCATTTTAATTAGTGGGTGCCAAATTTTACCTAAAATAAAAATAATAAAACACTTTGTTGATGGTACAAAAACCCCAAAGTCGCCACTATATCATCATTTTTAAAGAATCAGTGGATGATGCTACCTTTGATAGAGCTTCTTTTTGGGTCCAAATGCATAACCTTCCCCTTCGCAAAATGAATAAAGCCACCGCCAAAGCTATAGGTAGATCCTTGGGCATCGTCGAACAAGTTGAGGCTTCCTCTACTAGAGAATGCCGCGGCCATGTTCTTCGGGTGCGAATCCAACTGGACATCAATCAACCTTTGTGTAGGGGACGAATGGTGAACATCGGCGAAGTGGATCCTCAGTGGGTGGCTTTCCAATATGAGAAGCTCCCAATTTTTTGTGGTGCGGCCTCCTCAATCACAATGAAAAGGATTGCCCACTCTGGACCAATAGTAGTGGGACTATAAGCACCGAGGACCAACAATACGGTGCGTGGTTACGTGCCCCCATCAACAACCTTCAACAGTCCCAAGTGGTCAACGTCAACCACACTCCAAAGCACAACACCCCTAGCGGCCCACCACGACCTCCTCGCCCAACGCCAATGCACACTGCTGCAAACAGTATTACGGCGGCGAACCCCACCACTCTGATAACCCACAACACCCTGTTACAACCACCAACTCACAGGGGTACAGAAAACCCGAAATAAACGCCATCCCACCTTGATATGGACCTACCCACTTTTTCAAAGAAAGTTACGCACAGTCTCTCAACAAATTTGGAAATTTTGGCTGACACAAATCTTTTCAACATGCATATCACGGACATTGATACTGCCTTAAACACCTATCCTTTCCCATCCAACTCAACCACCCCATAAAAGGAAACCACTCCATCAATAGACCATCCGGTGACCTTTTCCTCTGACCAGACACACCATGTCCCATCAACACCTCAAGTAAGTGATAGTCACCTTGGTAATACCCTAGTCATGCATGTGCAAGATAACACGCACGTGCCTCTTCATGGGTCGAAAAAAACTTTGAACCCATCTCAAGGATCATGGAAAAGAGAGTTGGGCCTCCAAAACAAACAATGGACTTACAACTTACCTTACCCCCTGTTAGACCAAAGCGCAAGCCCGAGAGTCAAACTCATTCCTATGCAACGTCCATTAACAAGAAACAGAAACTCGATGAAGATACACGTACCTTGGGGAAAATCATGGCAAATAATCTAGGATCGGCGGTGGCTACTTGGCAGCACTGCAAGGTCCAATGAGTGTACTAAGCTAGAACTGTCGGGGGCTTAGGAACCCCCAAACAGTTAATGCTCTTAAGAGAGCATGGAAAAAAGAAGCTCCCATCTGTGTCTTCTTAATGGAGACAAAACTCTTCATGGATCAACTGAACGCCAAGAAACAAAACAAGGACTACAATCAAGGCCTCGTGGTTTCTGTGATGGCCGAAATGGCGGCTTAGCTCTTCTGTGGAAACCGGATACAAAGGTACACGTAAAAAATTTCTCGCATTGGTTTATTGATGCTCATGTGTTTTGTGAAACGACGGGAATGTGTTGGAGATTGACAGGTTTTTATAGGCATCTCGAAACTACCAAGCGTGAGGAAACTTGGACTCTCCTTGAGTCTCTCGGACAATCTAATCATCTTCCTTGGCTGTGCACTGGTGATTTTAATGAGATTACAAATCAATCTAAGACAACAGGCAGATGCCTACGATCGGCTCGCCAAATGGATCGCTTCCACACCACCATCCACAGCTATAATTTCATTGACCTTGGATACTTTGGTTCTCCCTTCACTTGGTCCCGCAACCACCCTACTGAAGGCCGCATTCACATAAGGCTAGACCGAGCTCTTGCCAATACTGCATGGAAATTGCTCTTCCTAAGTGCTGTAGTCCACCATGTCTCAATGTCCTCTTCGGACGACTCCATGCTTGCCATCCGTCTAAATCAACCCAGGTCGCGACAAACACACTCCAAACCTCTTTTCCGTTTTGAAGCCATGTGGCTTTAAGATCCTCGGTGTGCTGAAATAGTCCAAGATGCATGGCATGAAGGTCTTTATAAACCTGATGGTGTTACTAAACTAGAAGCTTTAAATTCTAGAGCAACACCCTATCCGTAATGATTCTGAAATCCAGGAGGTACGAGTGGCTTTGAACTGCTGGCTAGACACTGAAAATACTATGTGGCACCAACCCTCGCGCAATTTGTGGATCATTAATGGGGATCGCAACACTTCTTTTTTCCACCAAAAAGCATCTAGCTGGAAAGATCGAAACTCCATTCGAGGCATCTATGATGTGGTGGGGCAATGGCAGGAAGATGATCAAACTACTGAGACCATCATTTTGGAATACTTCGAGACTATCTTTCCCTCCAATGGTCCTACTGATACATCACTCTTTGTTGACGCGGTCCAACCTGTGGTAAAAGAAGAGATGAACAACTCCCTTACTCAACCTTTTACAGCTAAAGAAGTCCACAACGCATTCAGACATATGAAAAAAATCTCCGAGTCCTGATGGTATGCCCTTCTCTTTTATAAACATTTTTGGTCTCTTACAAGTGAACGTGTCAAAAAAACTATTCTTGATTTTTTGAACTTGGGTATTATCCCTCCAAAATTCAATGAAACACATATTGTCCTCATTCCAAAAACCAAAAACCCCACAAAGGTGACTTAGTACAGGCCGATAAGTCTATGTAATGTTATCTCTAGACTCACCTCCAAAGTCATTGCTAATAGACAAAAGCGTTTCCTACTATACATTGTAAGTGAAAACCAAAGTGCTTTCATGTTTGATTGCCTCATCACTGATAATATTATTGTTGCTTTTGAAACTATGCACTACCTTAATAAAAAAGAAGTGGTAAAGTTGGGGAGATGACCTTAAAATTAGATATGAGTAAAGCTTTTGATCGTGTTGAATGGGGTTGCTTGGAGAAGATTATGTACAAAATGGGTTTCAATGAAAAATGGGTAAATCTTATGATGCAATGTATTACCTCAGTTACATACTCTGTCAGGATTAATGGGAAACCCCGAGGTCACATAATCCCGTCTAGGGGTTTGAGACAAGGGGACCCTATCTCTCCCTTTTTGTTTCTTTTTTGTGCAAAGGGATTATCAGCTCTTCTAAATCAATCTGCAGCTATTGGTCGACTTCGAGGTATATCTGCTTGCCCTCTTGGACCACGTATCTCCCAACTATTCTATGCGGATGGCAACATCATTTTTTGTCAAGCAACTCCAGAACACTGCGGCCACCTTGAGCATCTTTTGACTATATATGAGCATGCCTCGGGCCAACAACTTAACAAGGAGAAGATTGCTCCTTCTTTTGCAGGAACACCCCACAAGACACACAGGAAGAGATTAAAAATCACTTTGGAGCAGAGGTTATTAGACAGCATGAGACATATCTGGGCCTTCCATCTTTAGTGGGGAGATCAAAGAAACACACCTTTAGGGCTCTGAAAGAAAAGCTTGACAACAAAATTTCTGGCTGGAAAGAAAAACTGCTATCCCAAGCAGGTAAAGAAGTTCTCAACAAAGCAGTTGCGCAAGCATTACCCACATCCACGATGAGTGTCTTCAAACTCCCTTATTCACTTTGTGATTAGTAAACTGGGATGATTCGAAGATTTTGGTGGGGCCAAAAGGATGATAAAAATAAAATGGCATGGCTGAGTTGGGAAAAAATGTGTGCACCAAAAGAAAAAGGAAGGTTGGGATTCAGAGATCTCAAGGCATTCAACCTAGCTCTCTTACCTAAACAAGGAAGGCAATTACAGATGAACTCCCACTCCTTGGTTCATAGGGTACTTAAAGCCCGTTATTTTCCAAATACAGATTTCTTACATGCAGAGTTGGATACAAAACCATATTTCGCATGGTGAAGCATCCTGTCCGCTCAATCTGTTGTGAATTCAGGCTATCGTTGGTAGGTAGGAGATGAAAAAACCATTGGAATTTGGACTGATCATTGGCTGCCAAGACCTTCCACTTTCTAAGTCCTAACACCTCCTGCCTAACTTCTAGCAAACACAATGGTAGAGTCTCTCATTGAACAAGAAAATGGTGATTGGAACCTCGACCTCATCAACCAATTTTTTCTCCAAGACGATGCCACTTCCATTCTAAGCATTCCACAAGCCACAAGACCACATGATCTGGGCATACACACCAAGGGGGCGCTTCACTGTAAATAGCGCATATAAAGTGGCGATGTCCTTGACTCAAACTTCAGCATTGGCAAAAACATCCCATGACACTAAGAAGAACCGGTTTTGGCACTAGATTTGGAACCTCCACGTGCCTAGCAAGATTAAACTCTTTGCTTGGAAAGCATGCAAAAACATCCTACCTATCAAAGCCAACCTCTACCATAGAGGAGTCATTGAAGGCCCCACCTGTGAAGCTTGTGCTCTTGCACCGGAGACTGTGGGACACTTGTTCTGGGACTGTACTGTCGCTAAGGATGTGTGGAACCATTCGGATATACCGCTCGATAAAACCAAAATCAACCACAGGGAATTCATGGACTTCCTTTGGCATTTGTTTTTCAAGCAACACGTGGACACCAAACTGGTTAAACTGGTCATCACCAATGCATGGAGTGTATGGTTTAGTCGCAACAAAACTCGACTAGGAGAAGCTCGCCAATCTCCACTCGAAATCACGTTGTGAGCTCGTTCACTGATGCACGAATACCAACTTGCTCACCTTCGGCCCACCCAGTTCAAGGAAGCCACGGATGGTCGTTGGGTCCCATCTACATTCCCATGGTACAAGGTCAACACGGATGCTGCAGTTTTCTCCCACCTTGGATTGGTCATTGCTGCCCTAAGCAAGCGCCTACCACTTCCTTTGGGTCCTTTAGAAGCAGAGGCTAAAGCACTAGATGAAGCTACTATTTTTGCATGGGACATAAGAGTCAGAGATGTGATTTTTGAAACTGATTTCACTATTGTTTGTCGTGCTATGGAGAACCCCACAGATGCCTTAGTCTCTATCTCTACTATAGTCTTAAGACTTTGCTCTAGATTACGTGAGTTTCGAACCTTCCAAGCCTCACATGTGGGAAGACAAGGGAATAAGCCAGCTCATACTTTGGCAACTTTTGCTAAGAATATTGACTCTTTCGTAACATGGATGGAAGAATGTCCACCTTTCCTCGCATCCTCTATTTCTCAAGATGCTATGTTATTTTCCGCTTTTTAATGAAATGAAAGTCTTTCTTATAAAATTCTTTTTAATGAAATGCAAGTCTTTCTTATAATATATATATATATATATATATATATATATATATATATATATATAGTACACTTCTATAGTTTGAGGTTCTTTTGATTTTTTTCCCTAAAGTTTCAAAATTTTGATTCGCTCCCCTAAGGATAGGGAGTCGTTTGATTGACAAGTATACAAGGGATTCTAATTTCTATTTTTCCTTAGGGTTTTACATAAACAGCCAACAATATCTACAAACTAAGGTTTAGAAGTTTAACATAAACTCCACACAAAAAAAAAAAAAAAAAAAAGATAGTTAAAAAGCTGCATAAAATTAGTGTTTCTTGTTTCTGTCATTCCAAGTTTTTGACATTATGTAGTAATAAATTAATGGTACATGAGTAGAATTCTTGTACGATACACAAATTAATTAAAAATTACATGTAAAAAAGGAAAAAAGAAAAAAGAAAAAAAATGTTACTAATATGTAATAAAAATTATTTTAATAATTAGTGAGTCATCTGGGTAAATTAATTGTCTTACTAATTAATTAGTTACATCTTACATGACAAAAATGTTGGTGGGGATGTATGTTCCAAATACTTTTATTATGTATTTCTCTAGCTGTTGAAAATTTATAAGTAATATAGCCATTGAGCAATTGTGATAAAAATAGTTGTTGGGAACTAATAGATAATATAACCGTTGGGCTTTTATAGGTTATTAGTAACCAATAACTATAGACCATTATTGTCATGAATAGCCTATATAGTACCCATCATCACACCCTTTCTTATGAATCATATTTTACCGCTCTATACTATATATATACACAATTCTATTATATTTCTCTCCCACATATTTTTCTACAATATATATTTATTCTAAGGATATGCAATAAAGGGTTGTTCTTGAACCTTCGTGAGTGGAAGTGTGTCCATCTTGAAAGTTGACGATATAGTCTAATCTTGGGGGTTGTTTCGCCAAGAGAATCAGTCGCACCGAGTTTCACTTCAGGTAGCACGAATCAACTTTTAAGAACAATGCTTTCGCAGCGTAATTCTATATTATTATGAGATTGTTTTAAACTTCTATGTATTTTATATCCTTGCTAATTATTGAGGATATTATTTGTTGTATCAAAACTTGTTTATTCACTAAAATATTTCCAACAAAAAATATATGAAATTTAGGTGTAAAAGTAAAACATACATAGAGCCACCTATTGTAGGCATGACATGTAGTATGTTTTACAATATTTAAACACAAAATTAAGATAGATGATCAAAATTAAACATAAAAAATACATTTTAAATTTCTTGAAATATTTTTGTAATAGAACTATAGTTGGAGTTGAATTTAAATTTTTTTTAAACTTAGGTAATTGATTTTTACCCAAAAAAATTGGCAATATTAAATTTAAATTTAAATTAAAAAATTATATATATATATATATATATATATAAAACCGAAACCATTGACTTAACTTTGACTTTTTTTACAGCTGCTACATTTTTACACATTAGTATTATTTAAATAAAAAAAAATCTGATTTAGTTTTGATCCACAATTTAAAAAAAAAAAAAAAACTATTCAACTGAAAAAAAACCCAAAGCAAAACCCGACTCTTTTGACTTCTTTTCTGCTTCCTTTCATCCCTATCTCAAAAACCTTTCAACTAAAAAAAAAACCACAAAACAAAACCCAATTCTTTTGAGTTCTTTTCTGCTTCCTTTTGTCCCTATCTCCCTCTATATCATAAGCCATATACAAACCAAAACCAAAATAATCCCATCTCCCTCTTCAAATGCAGTACACCCATAAATCACAAACACAAGCCAAACCCACAAATCACAACCACTACCATTACAACACCCTCCTTTGTCGTGGGATAATCAAGGTGTGAGAGGGAGATGAGATAAGAAGTCAATTTTTTTACTAAGTCCTCAATCCAAAATTTTCGCTGATCTCATTGTCTTCCCTCTTGATGCTCCGCCCCCTATACAAGACTCTTTCTCCTCCCAAATTTTCACCTCAGCCCCAAAACCTTCCTAGATTAGTGAGAAAATCATGCCAATGATGTAATTTTTGTGGTGGTGGGTTTGATTTAAATTTTGCCACAAGAGAATGAAGATGAGAAGTGAGAGAGATCAGTTGCTTTGGGGTGAAAGTACGAGAGAGAGAGAGAGAGATTGTGAATTGAAAAAGAATATAAAATAAAAAATAAAAAATAAAAACCCTTTGTGACAACTTAATCACAGTTGTGTGTTTACAAAGTTATGCAAAAATTCAATCCAAAATTGATGAAAATTTTAAAATTTTGGATAAAAACTTAAATTGAAACTTAGCTGATAATTTTTATTCTCCATTCTTCTGCATTTTCTTTCTTCTTCCTTCTTAGGAATTTTCTTTCTTCTTCTGTCATTGGTACCCAAAACTAAAAGTCAAAGTTTTTTTTCTTTTCAAAGGAAATGCACTTTTTGTCCCTATGTTTTGCCCTGATTCCCATTTTGGTCCCCTACAATTTATTTTTACTACATTTAGTCCTTATTTAGAAAAACGTCACCCATTTTAGTCCTTTCCGTCAATGCCCTAATGGCAAAATCCTAAATAGCAGACAGAACCATTAAATTTTTTTTTTATCATTAAAAAATGCCATATCAACATCTAAATTTAAAAAAAAAAAAAATTTATCAATTTTAACTAAATTAAAAAATTAAAAACCAAAAGTCACATGAACTGAAATCTAAATGTATCTTGAACAAGAGCTACAAGAACACAAACCCACGAGCCCAGATTTAAGAACACAAAATTAAAAACCAAAAATCACAAACCCAGAAAATAAAAACACAAAATTAAACATCAAATCCACATCAAATTAAACATGAACGAGAAATTAAACATGAACACATTAAACATTTGACCAAGAAGACAAACCCAGAAAATTTAAAACCCAAAAAAATTAGCATAAGATCCACATCAACACAAAATTAAACATGAACAAATCCGAAAAATCAAACCCCCACACCACCAAAGCATCAAACACAAAACTCAAACCCAGATTTTCTAACCCCCAAACACAAATACACTAAACTCAAAACCCAGATTTTCGGCCATCAAAGAAAATAGAAGAAAAGAAAGAGTATGATTTTCTCATCTTTCCAAGAAACCAACACAAAATCAACTTAAACCAACACAAAACCCAACAATCCAAAACCCAACGATCAACAACCCACTAATTTGAAACCCAACAATCTAAAACTCAACTCAAACCATCGATCCGAAACCTCCAAACCCACTAGATCCACCACCTCCGATCTCTACTTCTGTTTCATTGCAAGGAACCCAGGCTGAAGCTCCTCAAGCTTCAATCCTTCGCCGTTGACCACGACATCCACGAACAGCAATGAGTCCTTTCTAGGCTTTGTCTATGGGTTTCACATCAAGTTCTTTGCCAATGATTTCTTCTTGCTCATGTCCGCCTGGGTTTCAGTTCCTCCTCTTTTTCCTTCTCATCTCTCATGGCTGGGATCAAGCTCAATGAGAGGTTGAAGTGCTGAACCAGAGAGAGCAAAAGGGAGAAGCTGAACCAAGAGAGAGAGAGAGTGGAAGTGGTGGGTGGGTTTAATTTATTGGGTTTATTTTAATTTTTTGGGTTTGTGTATGCTTAATTTTGTGTTTGTTTTCTAAGAAAAAAAAACTAGAGAAAATGTCAAATAAAGGAAAATGTTCTTCTTGTTCTTAAATCTGGGTTTATGTTCTTGTTATTCTTGTTCAAGACACACTTAGATCTCAATTCATGTGATTTTTGGTTTTTAATTCTGTTTTTAATTTTTTTTATTTAGTTAAAATTGATAAATTTTAAAATAAATTTAGATGCTGACATGACATTTTTTAATGTCAAAATAAAATTTATTATTATTATTTTAATGGTTATGTTTGCCACTTAGGATTTCGCCATTAGGACATTAACGAAAAGGACTAAAATAAATGGTGTTTTTCTAAATAGAGACTAAATGTGATAAAAATAAAATGTAGGGACCAAAACGAGAATCAGGACAAAACATAGAGCCAAAAAGTGCATTTACGCCTTTCTTTTCCAATAAAGTTGTCTACCACCAAACTATGGCAAACACTACCCCTTCCCCACGAAAAAGTTGGACATGTGGCCACGTTGCCACCATTCATTTGCTTTGGAATTTGTTTAATTTTTTTTTCATTTAATTGCTTTTTTAACTGCATTATTCATTGGATTTGACCTGATTTTTTTAAAAAAAAAATACTAAGTATTTTAATACACACACGGAGAGGGGAGATAAGAGAATGTCTTAAAGGAATTGACTATGATATATATCCAAAATGGCCTATTTGACCGGATTTTAATTCCTAATGGCTAATACTACAAACCCACGTATTGGTATATTAAATTCATATATTGTTACTACAAATTTAAGATTTATATCATAAATTAAACAAATGCGTATAATATGTATAATATTTTATATATTTATTAAAATATATATAATATTATACACATTTGCATAAAAATATACAATGTTGTAGACATTTTTTTTTTAATTTATTATATAAATCTTATCTAGATAGTATAATGTTAAATAATAATTTTTCTTTTTATTGTGATTATTTTTTTAATAGTTAATAATATTTTGTTGATTTTTGAAACACTATAATGAAAGTTGTGATATAAAGAATACATTTTAAAGATGGTATTTATATTTATTTGAATTATTTTAGTCAATTTTTTTATTTATACTAATTTAATATATTTATTTATATTTAAAATAACTATTAAGTTAATTATGATGTCATCACTATTCAACCTTGGTTGGACCTCGGTCTAACCATAAAAACATTGAACCTTTTTCTTCTCCAGTTCTTTGAACAGTCTAGGTTTCAAAACCATGATATACTTAAAATATGTGTCATTGAATGGAAATAACATTGTTATTTGTTCACTTTATTCTATGATATTAGGAGGTTCTCATGAATTTAATAGTTTTTCTATTTTCTTAATTTGATTAAAAAAAATTATATTTCTATTTTGTAGAATTTATTTTGAAGTTAGACCAAGAGCTCTATATTGAACATATTAAAGTCCAGGTGCATTATCAGTTACTATTAATTTATAATGATATTTTTACGATCAATAAGTTTATTTAATGCATTGTAGAGAATTAAAAATATCTTTTATTAAATAATATTTCTGTTTAAAATAATATATTCGATTATTGTAAATGAATCTTTTTGTTTAAAAATATTACTTTTTGTGGGTTCTTGAAGAGCTCAAACTCCCAATACAAGTGGAAAATTTGAATGGAAAAACATTTATTTTCCAATTAGAATTAAATGACTATAAACTCTATTATAGAATCTGGCAAAGCAATTTAAGCTTGATAAAATGACAAAAGTACGTATTTATTTAGTATAGCAAAATTACTAATTTGGTATTTTACTTCTACATGTTATATTTTATTACATTCACAGGCTTATATTAGTAATACTACAAATGATTGTGAGAGCAACTTATCAAGTGAACAGAATAGTGATTCTACAAAGTTACAAAAAATTGATTGTGAAGGCAATGTATAACTTACACCAACATCTGCACTCATGAAGAACAAAATGAGTTATTTAATGACTACTACAAAGCAACAAAAGACGAAAATACAAAAAGTTATTTAAAATTGCAAAAAAAAAATCACAAAAAATTATGAAAAACATTTTTTGTCGTTCAATTGATTACAAATTTTTATTTTAACATTGCAATATTTATTGGAAATTGAGGATATTAGGTGTTTGGAATCCGGATTTTTATTTAAAAATTTTTAATTGATATTTTCCATTTACTAAGGCAACAAAACGAAAGTTTTTAAGACTGTTTAGCACTGTTAATGTGGGGGGTGAAAAGCCCAACCTAACATATTGGGCCCAATGCCCTATTTGAGGACCACTGTTTGTCCGAAGAGGTGAAAACACTCAATTAGAGGCCCATGTGAAAGGAGCATGTCTGGAGAGGAGCACGTGCATGATCTGAGGAGATGTTCAATTGTCCGAGGAGTCCAATATCCTCGGATCCGAAGAAGCTTGGTCCGACAGGTGTCTGGGAAGCTCAAGTGATCCTTCTGACAAGTGTAATGGTGGAAATAAACCTTAGGCACGCATGAGGATAGCAGGAACGGAGAAATATCTAGGAGACAGACTTCAACCACCGCATTAAATGCACTGCACCTACTTCCCTGGCCGCATTAATGTGGAGAAGACACCTGAACAGTGCACTCTCAGCTACCGCCACTCACACAAGGCTAGAGATGGTGCATGATGGGACATGCACTCAAGTGGGCGTCTAGATGATGAACAAGTGGACGGTGAAGATGTAGGAAGGGAGTACTATATAAGAGGAGGATGCCTCTGATAGAGGGGGAGGGGAAAAAATCAAGAATAGAAAGGAGACAACTCCATTATTGTAGCTCTAAGAATTGTAATCAAAGTTCATTCAATACAAACTTCTCTTCGGACGTTAATATTTGCACTTGTCCGAGCACGTTCGAATACAAATTTATCCACAAACACTGCAGTCTTATACTGTTAATTCATTGCTAGCCTAGCTCTTTCACCCACTCTCTACAAATTTATTGTCTTGGGTTCAGTGGGCTCAACATCCATACCTTCTTGGGCTTAGGCTACAAAAATTGACCCTACAATTGGCGCCGTCTGTGGGAAGAGCTTGTGCAAGGGTGAAAACAACAGTTGATGATGGCAGGACAAGGTGAACAACAAGCAGAATCCAGGGCATCCCAACACGTGGACCCTTTTGTTAACTTAGAGAGGAGACAAAATCGCGAGGGCAGTGTACACACTGTGCGCATTAGCCAAAGCCAGTCACAGGGCGGAAGTCACATGTCCCATGCAGAGAAGAACCGGGACTTACAACTGGAAGTAGAAAAACTAAAAAGGGAGTTGCGCCATGCAAGGAGGAAACGGGCTTCCTCATGTTCTGATGAGGATCTTGATGACGAGCGGGATGTCACTTATCAGCATAAATCTAGGACACCAGCCAGCAAGTCCTACACCTATGAAGAGGAGTCCCATCGTCAGAGGCAACGTAGAAGCCCATCACGTGGGGACATGAAAAACGATGCCATGAACAGGGCTCTGAATCAGATTTCTAGGTCACCCTTCACACGCAGGATTGAGGAGGCGAGACTTCCTCGGCGCTTTAACCAACCAACGTTCACCATCTACAATGGTAAAATAGACCCCGTGGAGCACGTGAGTCATTTTAACCAAAGGATGGCTGTCTACTCCAAAGACGAAGCTCTGATGTGCAAGGTTTTCCCTTCCAGTCTTGGGCCTGTTGCCATGAGGTGGTTTGACGGTTTAAAGGCAAGCTCCATCAACTCCTTCAAAGAGCTCACTCAGGCATTCGGCTCCCATTTTGTCACATGCCGAAGAGTGGCCAGACCCTTCTCTTCACTGCTATCCTTGTCCATGCAGGAAGGCGAGTCCTTGAAGGCATATTCAGACAGATACTGGGAGATGTTCAATGATATGGAGGGCAACTCTGATGCAATGGCCCTCAGCACGTTCAAGCTCGGCCTCCCCATTGACCACGGTTTAAGGACGTCTTTATCTAGCAAACCGGTCACAAACGTGCGCCAACTAATGGACCGCATAGAAAAGTATAAGAGAGTTGAAGAAGATCAGCAGCAAGGTAACGGAAAGGACAAGGTTATAACCACAGCAAGCCGCGGAGAGATTTTGCTGGACAATCAGGATCGACAAATCCTCAAGCGGTCAACACCGTGTTCAAGGAGCCAGTGCATCAGGTCTTGGAAAAAATCAAGAATGAGTCATTCTTCAGGTGGCCGAACAAGATGGTAGGAAACCCCGAGAGGCGTAACCATAATCTCTACTGCCAGTACCATCAAGACCATGGGCATACCACGGAGGATTGTAGGAGCCTGTGGGATCACTTGGACCAACTGGTTTGCGATGGTAGACTGAAACACCTCTTGCACCCCTCCAGTGACCGAGGAGGGCAGACGGGCTCAGGGACACGCAGAGATGACCCCTCAAAGCCGCCGCTAGGGACTATAAACGTTGTCTTCGCCACGCCGGGGAGAACAGGATCCTGGCCATTGAAAGTTATGTCGGTAGGCCGACCATTAGCAGGGGAGTCAAGCCGAAGCCTGAAGAGAGTCAAGTCTGGTGCCCCGCTGATGATAGGGTTCTCGGACGAAGACATGATTGGCACCATCCAACCCCATGATGATGCACTAGTCATTACCCTCAGAATAGAAGGGTACGATGTGAAGAGGGTGATGGTGGACCAGGGTAGTGCTGTGGAGATAATGTACCCAGACCTCTACAAAGGGTTAGGCCTAAAACCCCAAGACCTGACGCCATACAATTCCCCCCTCATAAGCTTTGAAGGAAGGCCTGTCACCCCGAAAGGCCGGATACGCTTACCTGTGCAGGCCGGCTCCGAGGTGGTGGAGTTGGACTTTATAGTTGTGGACGTATATTCACCCTACACGGCACTCGTAGGCAGACCTTGGATTCATGCACTTGAGGCTGTTCCCTCTACTTTGCATCAGAAGGTCAAATACCCATCTGAAGGGCGGATCCATGAGATCCGAGGAGACCAGTCCGTTGCCCGACAGTGCCTGGTGGCTGCCATTCAACATGAGACCCAAGCCGAGTCATCGGCCATAGCCGAAAGGGGTTTATAGTAGCTATAGTCTCGGGAACTGCCCATCGAAGATTCAGATGAAGGCACTCGATGTGAGGATCTAATGAAAGTGGTTATTGGAGATGATCCTGATAGGTTCTTCCAAGTTGGATCTCAGCTGCCTCTTCAAGAGAGGGAAGAGCTAATAGAGTTCCTCAAGCGAAATCTCGATGTGTTTGCCTGGAGTTCTTACGAAGCCCCAGGGGTAGACCTGGAGTTTATATGTCACCACTTGAAGGTGAATCCACTGGTCACCCCCAAGAAACAGCCTATTCGGCACCCGTCCAGGGAACATGCTGACGCAGTGAGAGAGAGGAGGTAGCGAAACTCAAACAAGCTGGGGCTATCAAAGAAGTTTTTTATCCTGAATGGCTGGCAAATACCGTGGTGGTGAAGAAGAAGAGTGGGAAATGGCGAGTGTGCGTAGACTTCACCGATTTGAATAGGGCTTGCCCCAAAGATCCATTCCCTATGCCGAAAATTGATCAGCTGGTGGATGCCACTGTCGGCCACCCTCGGATGAGCTTCCTAGACGCCTTCCAAGGCTACCACCAAATACCATTAGCCCCGGATGACCAGAAGAAAACTGCTTTTGTCACCCCTATTGGTAACTACCACTATAAAGTGATGTCATTTAGCTTGAAAAACGCGGGTGCTACCTACCAGAGGATGATGACGAGGATGTTCGAGCCACAGCTGGGCAAAAATATCGAGGTCTACATAGATGACATGGTGGTGAAGAGCAAGGTTGTCGCCGAGCATGTGAAGGACCTTGAAAGTACCTTTGAGGTTCTAAGAAAGTACAAGCTGCGACTGAATGCTTCTAAGTGCTCATTTGGAGTGGTGTCCGGCAAGTTTTTGGGTTACATGGTGACTCACAGAGGGATTGAGGTTAATCCCGACCAGATAAAGGCCATCAACGATCTACGAGCTCCTCGGAATCCCAAGGAGGTTCAGAAACTAACCGGAATGATTGCGGCCCTGAATCGATTTATCTCTAGATCAGCAGATAGGTGTCGGCCCTTTTTCTCTCTGCTCAACAAGTGGAAGGGATTCGAATGGACTGAAGAATGTGCTTTGGCCTTTCAACAACTCAAGGATTATCTAGCTCGGCCACAAATCATGTCCAGTCCTGAGCCAAATGAGGTGTTGTTCGCCTACATTGCTGTAGCTCCCTATGCGGTGAGCCTGGTGTTGATACGATCAGACTGTGGTGTACAAAGACCAGTCTATTACGTAAGTAAGTCGCTGCATGAGGCCGAGATCCATTACTTACCTCTGGAGAAGGCTATCTTAGCTGTGGTGCTCGATACACGAAAACTACCTCACTACTTCCAGACCCATACGATCATTGTCCTCACTCAATTCCCACTCAAAGCTATACTCCGAAGTGCTGATTACACTGGTCGGATTGCCAAGTGGGGTACGATCCTAGGGGCTTTCGATATAAGATATATGCCCCGCACATCGGTCAAGGGTCAGGTCCTTGCGGATTTGGTGGCCTAGTTCACGGAGCCCCAACTAGAAAAAGTAAAGCCCACGTCAGGCATGGATGAAAAATCAGTTGGCATGATCTCCCAACAGAATCCCTCCCATTGGGAAGTGTACGTTGATGGCGCGGCAAACCAAAGAGGTTCTGGAGTTGGGCTGGTATTGATATCCCCCGAGAGGATCATTATCGAGAAATCGTTAAGGCTGGACTTCTCGGCAACGAATAATGAGGCGGAGTATGAGGCCCTACTAATGGGAATGGCTATGGTCCAAAGAATGGGAGGAAAGTCCGTGGAGTTGTTCTCGGACTCAAGATTGGTCGTAGGACAAGTACAAGGCGAGTTTGAGGCAAAGGACGAAAGAATGCAGGGGTACTTGAGCCGTGTTAAATATCTGCAATCAAAGTTCGACTCTTTCAGTTTGCTACACATCCCTAGAAGTGGTAACTCACATGCTGACTCCTTGGCCATGCTTGCTACCTCCTCGGCGCAAGACCTGCCAAGGATCATCCTCGTCGAGGACTTGCACAGGCCTACAGAGGCGAAAGCAGAGGCAATCCAGGTTCACCAGGTCAAGGCCGGGCCCTGCTGGATGGATCCTATAATCAAATTCCTCAAAGAAGATATGTTGCCAGAAGAGAAGGGAGAAGCTGACAAAGTTCGGAGGAAGGCGACCAGGTTCTGGTTGTCCGAGGACCATAAATTATACAGACGCTCCTATTCGGGACCATACTTGTTATGCATGCATCCTGAAGCGTCTGAGTTATTACTAGAAGAGTTGCACGAAGGAATTTGTGGGAGCCACACTGGAGGTAGATCCTTGGCTCACCGAGCCCTCACCCAAGGTTATTGGTGGCCTAACATGCAAAAGGAGGCCCACGAGTATGTCAAAAGGTGTGATCAATGTCAGCGCTTCACTCCAAACATTCACCAGCCAGGGGGAACTCTTAATCCACTATCTAGCCCATGGCCCTTCGCCCAATGGGGCTTGGATATCGTGGGACCCTTCCCTAAAGCTGCAGGAAACAAGAAGTACCTTCTGATCGGCACAGACTATTTCATCAAGTGGGTTGAAGCCGAGCCGCTAGCCAATATCAGAGACGTTGATGTGCAAAAGTTTGTTTGGAAGAATATTGTCACTCGGTTTGGAGTTCCTCACACTCTCATCTCAGACAATGGCCTACAGTTCGATAGCAAGGCATTTAGGAATTATTGCAGCGAGCTGGGAATTATAAACAGATACTCCACTCCTGCCTACCCTCAGGGTAATGGGCAAGCAAAAGCTGTCAACAAAGTCATAGTGAACGTTTTGAAAAAGAGGCTAGATGATGCGAAGGGTAAATGGGTAGAGGAATTGCCACACGTACTTTGGGCTTACAGAACTACACCACGTAGGTCTACTGGAGAGACCCCCTTCTCAATGACCTATGGGGCTGAGGCTATCATTCCTTTGGAAACCGGGTTCCCAACATTAAAAACTAGCTCGTTTAGTTCGACCAGCAACAATGAGCAACTAGAGAAGAGTTTGGACCTAATTGAGGAAAGGAGGGAGAGTGCAATGGTTCGGTTGGCACACTACCAACAAAAGCTCAGACAGGGCTATGATGCTAACGTAAAGCTGAGGCCTCTAGAGCCTGGTGATCTAGTGCTGAGGAAAGTTCTGGGCACCGCAAAGAATCCAGCTTGGGGAAAATTAGGACCCAATTGGGAAGGGCCATATCGCATCACTTCAGGAGCAGGCATTGGGGCATATTTCTTGGAAGACCTGGATGGTCATGTAATACCACGTCCTTGGAATGTAAATAACCTCAAGAGGTACTTTTATTAATCGAGTCTTTTTTTCAACCGATATGCCAATTCGCTGCATAAAGTGTTCTCTCAAGTGTTTAAACTTAAATCCAATCATGCCTGTAGTCCTCGGACCAGATGATTAGGGTTAGTTGACACTCATTCGCCACTTGCTCTCAAGTGTTTAAACTTAAATCCAATCATGCTTGTAGTCCTCGGACCAGGTGATTAGGGTTAGTTAACACTCGGTTACAGTTCTATAGTGTTTAAACTTAAATCCAATCATGCCTGTAGTCCTCAGACCAGATGATTAGGGTTAGTTGACACTCCGTTACAGTTCTATAGTGTTTAAACTTAAATCCAATCATGCCTGTAGTCCTCGGACCAGATGATTAGGGTTAGTTGACACTCCGTTACAGTTCTATAGTGTTTAAACTTAAATCCAATCATGCCTGTAGTCCTCGGACCAGATGATTAGGGTTAGTTAACACTCCGTTACAGTTCTATAGTGTTTAAACTTAAATCCAATCATGCCTGTAGTTCTCGGACCAGATGATTAGGGTTAGTTAACACTCCGTTGCAGTTCTCTAAGTGTTTAAACTTAAATCCAATCATGCCTGTAGTCCTCGGACCAGATGATTAGGGTTAGTTAACACTCCGTAGCAGTTCTCTAAGTGTTTAAACTTAAATCCAATCATGCCTGTAGTCCTCGGACTAGATGATTAGGGTTAGTTAACACTCGAATACGTTCGTCCCCAATGGCCTTTGAATCAAATGATACAGGTTAGTCAATACCCCCACACAGCTATTGTCACTAGGGTTTAGTGCTAAAATTCCTGATTGCTTTTAGATTGATTCTAACTTATGACTGTCTTCCTTAGTTAAGTTTAATTTGAAGCCGAGGGGTAGTAACACTTTACATATTTGGAAAGACATGTGACACTTACATAATTACTCGTGCAATCATTACTTATTAATAACTTTTATTCGGACTGTTCCTTTCAATATCAATTTCAAATACTCACACCATCAGTATGATGTATCAATCAAGTTTATTTGCATTATTTTGTTATAATTGCAATGTACAGTTATATGCAGCAGTAATAAGTAATAAAACATATATCGAAAACACCAGAGACAAATGGGAAGCCATTTCATTAATAAAAAGAAAGGAGTTTACAATTCCTTAGATAAAAACAAAAGCAAGTACAAGTGCAAAACAAAAGCCCTATGTATCTATTCTTTTGCTGGAGGGAGCACAGGGTCAGCAGCCTGGCCTGTCCGAGAAGATGCTTCAGGGGCTTGATCCTTGGGCTCAGCAGGAGTCTTCTCTTTACCCGACCCCTGGCCTTTGTTTTTGGCTGGTTCAGCTGGTTTGCCCTTGTCACCTGGCTGACCAGCCTCTTTAGGTGCATCAAGGGTGGATGGAGGAGCTTGACTGACTAGGTTTGGCTCCGAAGCCTCTAGAAGCTGTGGAGCAGGAGGATCATCCACCGGGAGCTCTCAGATCTCAGGATCGTAGTATACGCTCCCAGGCAACCTCAGCTCAGAGTCAGTAGGGACTCCAGCGGCGTCCAGCGCCTTGCTCCAAGTTATGCCGCAGTAGTCTCGGCTAACCGAGGCGAATTGCTCCATAAGCTGGGACGAGGTCTGCTCCACCCCCAGCTGGTATGCCGCCTTCCTCTCAGCCTCAACCGCCTCCTTGGCCAGTTTGGCATTCTGCTCGGCCACTTGAGCGCTCGCCTTGGCCTTTTGCAGTTCAGCCTTGAGACCCTTCACCAGCTCCCTCTCGGTCGCCAGATTGATCTCTGCCACGTGCAGTTGTTTACGCTGCTCCTCAGCCTGTTTCTCGACATTCTTAATACCAGCATCGAGGCTTCTCTTCTGAGTGGTCATCTCTTTAAGATCCTCGGACAGACGGGCATATTCCTCCTTCAGCTGGCCCAGAGATTTCTCCGCCTCGTCTCGAGAGCAGAACGCTACCTGGGCCTCAAGATGGTTCTTCTTGTTCCACTCCTCGGCCACATAAATCTGCTGGGTGACCTGCATAATGGAAGTTCCGAATGTCAAGCACAGAAAAATAGGAAAAGCAAAAGTATCAGTGATTCAGCTAATCGGACTGAGGTCGCTTACCATGGCTATATCCCTCTTAAGGGATTGAAAGAGCTCCTGCTGGTTGAAACGCCTATAGGACTCCATGTCGTAGGGAAGGAGAAGTGGCTGCTGCAGAGCCTCAGCAACATAGCCTGCCCTTCCTCCATCATGGTTCCTGAGGGAGGTATCCTAGAGGATTGGAGCGCCCTCCAACTCCAACTTTGGAGACCAAATTCGCGGTCCTCCTCCTCGGCGGACATCTGCCACTACGACCTCATCTCGGCTTTCAGTGGACGAGGCCCTGTGGGTCCGGTGGTCTTTTACCACTCTCTGCTGCTTGGTCCCTTTGGCTGGCAGCACTTGCCTTTCCTCAGCATCAGGAGGGGGCCTTTTCTTCCTCAGGTCAGGAACGAGCTTTAAGCCGGGGTCAGGAACCTGGGGTGGCACTGGAGGCAAGTTCACCACCGGTTGGGAAGTCCCAGGACCTTTCTGCTCGGCCTTTTTGCCCCTACCCTTCATCAAACTCCTCAAATCCATATCGTCGTCCGAGGAGTCTTCGGAATGAGCAGCTAGCAAATTGAGGTGAATGCCTGATTGTCTGTCGATCTCTTCCTCGGCGTCTGAGACCTCTATCACTCGATTTACTCCTGAAGCCTCTCCCACGAACTGGAAGTTGTCTATCTGCTCTTCTAGCGAAGAGGTGGAAGAGCCGACCCTCTCACCCTCAACCACCTGTTCGAGGGGAACTTGCTGGAGCGGCTAGACGAGAGGGGATATAGCCTGAGGGTGTGGATGGGGCACGGGTTCAAGCTCGTACGGCGCCAAAAAACCCTTCCGAGCGACGTCAATACGTGCAAGGCGATGATCTCCCTGGACAATCGCGTTGCCGACTAGTTGGAAACCCTTTGGCTTTCCTGTGTATCCCAGAATAAGGGGAGCCGATCAGAGCTGTCCGTCCTCGCTCACGAAAATCTCCGATCTCAACAGAAAGTTAAGGGCGGCGGTGTTCGTAAGGCTAAGCCGAGGAGAAACGAAGTTTTTATCTGTTACAAGGCACAGCAGAGCTATGTTAGAGACTCAGAAATAGCAGCACAAGAAGAATCAAAAACCATTAAAAGACGAGGACCCTAAGCCTATGGTTAGTGTGCCTAAATCTAACATGTCCCACCTAGCTTTCCATGCTTGGTTGGGCAATGATGGCCGTCATGCCATGCGCCCGAGACGATCACATAGTCGTCTTTCATCCCTTTGTTGGATTTGGGGAGGCAGGAAATGAGCCTAACAACGTCGGACCGGGATTTTAAATAATATCCCGCATCTTGCTGGCTGTGGCACTCGTACATATGTACTACGTCGAGCCAGGTGAGTCCCAATCCTAGGTGAAGGTTAAGGTCCTCAATTGCTCTTAGGATCCTAAACATGTTAGGCGCGCACTGCCAAGGAGTAAGCCTATGGTTTCGAAGATAGCTAGTGGTGATGGGACCCATGGGGATTGTCATTCCCCCTTCTTTGAAGGCGATGAGAGGGATAACGACTTCTCCCGTCTTCCGATCTGTTAGTATTTTTTCTGGGGGGCAATACCTCACACCCACGTTTGGGGGTATGCGATATGTGGCCCTGAACGCCTCCATTTGCTCAGGGCTATCTACCAGGTACTGGAGTTTCCCCATGGTGCTTAAACAAAAATGACTGGCCGAAGAGAAAACTAAAGGATTTGGTGGACGACGACTTACAAGGACTAGGTCGGAGAAAGGATTTCAGGCTCGTAGAAAGATTCGTGAAGACTCTGGGGAAGACTTGAACCGGAGACTGAGAGATTTGGACGGAGTCGCGCGCTTGTTCTTGCTGGAGTGTCTAAAAATTTGCAAAGTGAGGAAAAAATAACTTCCTCTGAGGTTTTATACGGGGTCAAACGAAGGGTCAGGGGCACTCCCGCCCAAATTCTGAAGAAAAAACCACAGTCGTTGGATCAATCATTCACCGTTGGATACGAAGGACAAGGCGCCACCTGGTGCAATTAATGCAGCGCCTTGGGAATATGGAAACCGCAGCAGCATTAATGAAGCGTCTATTTCTATGCCTACACACGTGCCAGTTCAAATTTGCCTGTTCTCAAGCTTTTGCTCCGTGGCAAGTCAAAATCCTACTTTTTCTCTTCAGATGCGAGGGAAAAACTACAATTTTGAGGGGCTATTGTGGGGGGTGAAAAGCCCAACCTAACGTATTGGGTCCAAGGCCCTATTTGAGGACCACTGTTTGTCCGAAGAGGTGAAAACACTCAATTAGAGGCCCATGTGAAAGGAGCATGTCTGGAGAGGAGCACGTGCATGATCCGAGGAGATGTTCAATTGTCCGAGGAGTCCAATATCCTCGGATCCGAAGAAGCTTGGTCCGACAGGTGTCTGGGAAGCTCAAGTGATCCTTCTGACAAGTGTAATGGTGGAAATAAACCTTAGGCACGCATGAGGATAGCAGGAACGGAGAAATATCTAGGAGACAGACTTCAACCACCGCATTAAATGCACTGCACCTACTTCCATGGCCGCATTAATGTGAAGAAGACACCTGAACAGTGCACTCTCAGTTACCGCCACTCACACTAGGCTAGAGATGGTGCATGATGGGACATGCACTCAAGTGGGCGTCTAGATGATGAACAAGTGGACGGTGAAGATGTAGGAAGGGAGTACTATATAAGAGGAGGATGTCTCTGATAGAGGGGGAGGGGAAAAAATCAAGAATAGAAAGGAGACAACTCCATTATTGTAGCTCTAAGAATTGTAATCAAAGTTCATTCAATACAAACTTCTCTTCGGACGTTAATATTTGCACTTGTCCGAGTATGTTTGAATACAAATTTATCCACAAACACTGCAGTCTTATACTGTTAATTCATTGCTAGCCTAGCTCTTTCACCCACTCTCTACAAATTTATTGTCTTGGGTTCAGTGGGCTCAACATCCATACCTTCTTGGGCTTGGGTTACAAAAATTGACCCTACAGTTAATAACATTGTATATGTGATAACTTAAATTCTTCTTTTATTGTTGGATTTTTTTTTCCATAGTCAATAGCTTTTTCGTGTATCGCGCGAGTTAGCGACTAGTAGTACATAAGTTGAAGAAAATAAAGATAACTTCCGCAACCAACCAGAGCATAAGCACAACAAAACTACGGAATGTATAGCCATCAATATGTATTTATTTATGAAATTCACTAAGTACCAACTATTACATGAGATGGAGTTCGTAGAGATAAAATACAAAGCATAATAAGTGCAGCAAAGCTACAGAGGGTAAAATTATTTATGGAACTCCATGACTGCCCAAAGAGCATAAGCACAGAAAACAACTTGAAAGTTTGAAAATCCGGATTCCTTGCACAAAGCCTCAAATTCTTTCTCAGTTCTCTCCTGGCCTTCAAGGTTCAACAACATGCTAACGTCAAGACGAGAGATATATTGAGAAGCCATACTTGACACTGTAGCTTCTGGCATGAGTAGTTCAATAATAACTACCTTCCCATTATCTGGTAGTGCTTTATAGCAGGTCCTCAAAAGTTTCTTGCAGTTTTCATCATTCCAGTCATGGAGTATATTCTACAAGTGAAAAAATGCAGACACAAAAATGATTACTTTTGAAAAATTTACCCAAAAATTCTTTATCATCATCTACTTTAAACACAATATCCAAATTCTACCTTCATTACAATTGCATCCCCTTTAGGTACATTGTGAAACATATCTCCTCCCACGTGCTCAATACCTGCATAAATTGAGTTGTGCTCTTCATTTAGGAAGAATCCTTGTGAACAGGACCAGGTAGATAAAAGCCTAAGACAATAATTTTAAGTGATATATATATATATATATATATATATAGAGAGAGAGAGAGAGAGAGAGAGAGAGAGAGAGTTTTGTATTCAAATCTTGCTAATATCTACGTTTCAATTGATTATATGATTAATTCACTTAAGTTTTCTTGTAATAAAGTTAATCTTAAGTAGGATTTCATAAATTTTAATTTTAAAATGCTTCAATATGTATAAACAATTGTAACAAGAGTTATCAATAAAACTGTGTTAGTGATACATGCATTGGGAAAATATTTAATCTAATCTTTTTATATAATTCATTCATCAATTAGATTTTTTTTTCTAATATTTGTAAAACTTCTTAAAAAACTTACAGTTTTTGAAATAAATATATACCATCAAAATTTTCACTTAGATTTTTTTAATTATAATCAGTTTATTGCTAGTAATGAATTTCTCTAGATATCCTTTTGAGATTCAATTCATTCTTCTATTTTTCTTTCTTCTTTTTTCTTTTTAAATTTCTCATATTCTGATTCTTATTTTTCAAGAAGATTATTTTCAAAATAATGTTTACAAAAAAAAAAGGCCTATATAGAATATAAATTTTTAAAATGACTAGAATAAAATAAAATTTAAAAAGTAAAATAATATAACATGACCAATCAAATGCAGTATTAGAATTTTATTTATCAATAGAATCACTCAATAACCTCAACCTTTACAAGATCCTTCCGTGACTTTCCCTTTGCACAAGCATAATAAGTTTCTTAACCTTCTAATAATACTTTTTTGTTATCATTTGACGAGATTTTACTTTTTAAAACTCATTTCACTCTTAGTTATTACTATCCCTTACTTGGCAGCACTAGTTGGGTTTCGTAACCCTCTAAGAAAACCTTTTTTTGTGTGTTTTTTTTTTTTTCCACTTAAGTTTCTTAATCCTTACTAAAGGTCTTATAGTTGAATTGACACATTCTCATACATAAAATGCTTAAGAGTCTAGACAGAAAAGAGTCCGAGCTACAAAATTAACAGCATATTGCAATTATCTCTAAAAAAAAGTTTCTTAATTCTCGAATAATTTTTTATTTTATTTGTTATCGTTTAATGAGATTTTGTTTTTTGCAGCCACTCTTTTTTTTTGTGGAGATAGTTCGTGCATTATCACAATGAATGTTGAGATGTTACTTTGTGCTTCGATGGTATTATTTATTGCAAAATAATAATAATAATAATATACATGTATGACAACAAAATTATAAAGTGCCAATCATAATGACAAAAATTATTGAATAAATGATGATTTTATACTTCAAAGTAAGAAAAAGATAATACATATTTAATAATTATAAGAACAACAACAATAACAAAATTGAGGACACTATATAAATAGTAGAGTAGGAATATAACTCTATTACAACCATGTAGCCTAATTTTTTTTTTCTTTTTTACTTTGTAATGTGTGAGGCTTTTAGTAATGGAAACCTATAAAAGTGTCTTTATTATTATTATTATTTTTCCTTCAGCAGTATATTAGAATTTGACATACGCTAGTTGCTTAGCCTTAACAGCAGTTCCTACCAAACAAAGATACTATAAGTTTAATAAGTACATGTTTAATGAATTATAAACAAATTTTATAGTAATATTATTAAGTAGATTAACCCTACTAAAGAAATTAAGAATTTTACCAGGATAAGATGGTGCGCTTTGTACCACATGAGGCAAGTCAAAGTTAATGCCTTTAATGGAAGGGTACTGGGAAATAACCATGCTTAGGCATTTCCCAGTTCCGCCCCCAACATCAACCAATGATGTTAAACCCACAAAGCCTTGGTATACCTCAAGAATTTTTGACAGGGCTATTGTGGAAAGATCAGCCATGCTCTTGTTGAACAGTATGTTGAAAGCTGGATCCTTGTCCATATATTGGAACAAGGACATTCCATGCACTCTTTGAAATTGATTACCACCTTCAAGAATGGCATGCTTCATACGTAGGCTGCAACGTAGAAACAAAGCAGATAACAGAAGGAAATACAATACACTAAGTAATATTATTTTGATTCATCATATATATATATCAACATATGGCAAATTGGCAATATATAATTCTTTTTTCCCAAATATATAATTTACTGCGTATTAACAAATAATATATATTTTGTTAAACTTGATGAGACCAATCTCAATGTTGGTGATGCTAGGACTAATGCTAGTGCTGTGGAAGATAAGTCCAAGATTGATACTAGTGCAGTGAAAGGCAAGACCACGATCTCAAAGGCAGAGCATGAGGTAATGGACATGAGCTACTTAATGGAGACAATAGAAGCCATACCTTACCATGACTTGTTTATACATAGTTATGAGGAATTGCTGCCACGTGGCTTAGGGAGATAAGGCTGTGATATAAATTCTTGTAATCATAGGTAGTTGTAGTATAAGCTTGTAACCACTTTTCCCTTCAAAAGTGGAGATTAGTTTTTTATTCATTATTTTGTATCAGATAGCCTTTTGTATATATAGAGCTAGGCGATTGTACTTATTCATTCTAGAAAGTTGTATGCTTAGTCTTCTTCAATAAAACAGAGGTTTTTTTTTCAGAGAGAGCTTTCGCCTTTTTTTACATATTTTTTAATTTACAACAACGTAATTATGATGAAATGTTACTGAACTTTTTTGCATCATATTTTTGCATTATCTAAAATCAAGGAGACTCGTGTATACCTGGCCTCCCAAAAGGCTCGGTGAGAAATGAAAGGTGAAAGAGAAGCCAAGGAACTTCCATCATCTTTTTCAACAAAGAAGTAAGAGGTTGGTGTGAGTCCATAAAGTCTCTCAACCCTACCATCTTCAAGTGTGTGGATAGAGCATGTCAAAAGGGAGTGACTAACAAGGACTCGCAACATGCGATCCAACCTAGAAGGTGTATCAGAATCAGAGTCCTTTGTTGGAAGCTGAGAAGCAATTTCAGAAGTTGTGATACTAGCAGCAGGGCCTGCTCTAGCAATAATCCCAAACAGGTCAAGCTCAAAGGCTGCATTTAGGACACAAGAAAATATTTGGGCACTGGAGACTAGGATAGCCTGGAGGCATGCCTTATCATCTTCACTAACACTAAGTGTGGGTGTGGGTGTAACTTTGTTTTCTAAGGAACCCATTTTAATTTGCATCTTTCTCCTTTTTCGTTTTTCCCTCTCCTATAAATAGGCCTTGCATGATATGTATCTTGTGGTGTGGATTTAAAACCAATTTTTCTACAGCCATCAGATCAAAGTCGTCCTTGTTGCAGTGGCCTTAGTCCACTTAAACGTGCTTAGAATTTTCTACTATATAGTATATAGTAGAAAATTCTAAGCACACGTGTAATAGTCCATCGATCACTCCAATTAGCAAACGTGCAATAGTCCAGCACTCCAAAGCAAAGTCACCATCCAGCTTGTTGAATATGCGCTCATGCCATGTTAAAATAAAAAAGAAAAATAAAAATAAAAGATTGATGTAGGGATTAATTGTAGAAAAGCAGAAGTCTTTAGTAACTATGTCTTTACTATTTAGAATTTGTGTTACACACCGATTTAGTGACCAAGTCGTGTTCGATTCAAATTAGTCAGGTTTGGGTTGAAAATAATTTCAGGTAAATACGAATCATTCTAATGAGTTGTGAGCAGATTAAGTCGGTCAAGTTATGGGTCGACGCGTATTTTTTCGCATGCTAAAATAAAAAATAAATTTAAAAAAATACTAAATGTCAAAAATAATAAAATACTCAAAAATAAAAATTAAATAATACAAAGATTTTTAAGTTTACACAATTCAAAGTTCACTAATAATATCATGACCATAAAAATTTAGGTGACTTTTCGTTAATTACCCAAATCTACTCCTTCAAAACTTTCATATATTTGTACTTCTTTTCTAATAGAGGAAAACACAAAACAACACTAAGTAGTAAGTATGAATCATAAAATGACACTGTCCAGCGGCCAAAATTGCCATATACCATTATTTGACAAAATATTTAGTAATATGTCATTGTTTGTGAATTATTTAACAATCTACCACCTTTTTGAAACTTGAGTTTGTGAAACTCGAGGTTGCTATGTAACTTGAGTTTTAAAAACTTGAGTTCTTTGAAAAAATAGCCTTTAAATTTGTTGTGTCATTTTTTATGGAACTCGAGTTCCAGTGCCATCAAAAATTTTCTATGGAACTCAAGTTTTAAAAAAATGGTAAATTCTTAATTATTTCACAAACAATAGTAAATCCATACATATTTTACTAAACAGTAGTACTTGGCCATTTTGGCATGTCTAACTTGAAAAAGCAAAAGAAAAGAAGGGAAATTGACACAGTAATAAGAGCTTCCTACACATCAAAGTTTTTTTTTATTATTATTATTTATTTTATTTGGACGCATCAAAGTTAAGTTATATTATATCACTGTTAACTTGTTCTGTTTTTTTAATGCCGCATCACTTTTAACTTATCTTGTCTCACATTTTCAATTTTCTCACCTAAATATACTGTCACTGACACTTTTTTTTTTTTTTTTGCCCCCCTCAAATGTTAGAGATACAATAATTTTTACAATAATAGAATTAGGGTCTGTTTGAATATCGCTTATTACTAAAAATTGAAAATTGAAAACTGAAAATATTGTAGCAAAATAATTTTTAAATGTGTGAATAGTACCGTAAGACCCAGTTTTAAAGTTGTTTTTGCTGAAAAAAGTACTTGCAGGTCTCATGAACAGTGCACGGAAGCCACTAAAAAACGCTGGACGCAGCTGAAAAATCATTTCAGCTCTATCCAGACGTTCACTTAGTAAATTTTTACTTTTTTTTACTTTTTGTTTGAAGAAGATATTTATTTTTACTTGGACTCATATTAACATTATTTTTATATCTATTATTAATCGTTAACCACCTCAATAATTATGAAATTTTTTGTGACCTTAGAATTATTGATTTTTTTTTTTTCATGACCATTTTAATTAGTGGGTCCCAAATTTTACCTAAAATAAAAATAATAAAACACTTTGTTGATGGTACGAAAACCCCAAAGTCGTCACTATATTTTTTTTTTCCCTCTTTTTTTTTTTTTACAATTTCAAACTCTGGGTTTTTTCTATTAACTTAAATTTTAAATACTTAAAATAATAGAGAAAACATGTTGAATAATATATTTTTTTTAATTAATCAAGGAAAGTGAACATTATAAACTATTTTGTAAGTATATTGCTATACTCTTAACACTTTGATAATGACAAATTATTGCAAATTACATGTATATTAGATTTTTGTATGACAATTACATTGCTTTACAATTGTCTATTTATTTATTTTATTAGTATTTATTAATAATTTTCAATTTAATTTTTTCATTTAATTTTGCCCACTAAACTAAAATCTTGACTCTACCATTGCCTTTGGATGGTTGATATTATGTTACATTTATAGGGTTTTGCTTTGGAGTGATTTTTTTTTTCTAATAGAGTTTCAACCTATGGCATTCACTTTTGATAATTGTTCCCTTTTATCATCATACCAAGACGCCTATTGGTTTTTGGTATAGGCAAGGATTCAATCTTAGATATCTTATTAAATCATCAAAAAATTTACCAGTTGAGCTAACTTTGAAGTGATTTGTTAGCTTACATGGTTAGCCCTTTTTTTTTCTTTTTTTTCTTTTTTTTTTAAAGCATGAAATTACATTAAACTCACTAGCTGTTAGGCCTGTTTTTAGCTTGCCTACCCACAGTTCAAAACTTAACACTTTACTCACCTAAGATTACATCTATATTTGTTTCTTGTTACCTACCTTTATTAAAAACATGAGTAAATATGGTAGTTTTTCGAGGGAACTAGTCCTCCAATCAACCTCCAAGCTAGTCTCAATGACAACTAAGTAAATGCATTCTTATTCAATTCTTCTTGTTACAATCAACTCAGTCTTATATTAGTTACTGTGGTACTGTTAGTAGTAACTAACTAACTAACTGCAAGGTACACATATTACATCTCAACCCTCCAACTAACAATGTACTATACTTTGATGCTTGTTCTAACTAACTCTGTACAAGTATCTATTGCACACATTTATCACAACTATGATGTCTTGTACTGAAGTCCTAACATGTCTCTCTCCTTAATAAAATAAATAACTAAACAAACAAACAAGAAAAAAGAAAGAAATTATTAAAAACTTTTAAGCAATATCTTGGAACTTCAATTGGACAACAAATTAAAACTCCTAATCTAACACAACAACCTTAATGTTAAAAAGGTTCCAATAAATCAAATCAAGTCTCCTAATTTCACTCAAACATGACTCTTAAAGAATCAAATAAATAACAAACAATCACATAATATGGAAAACATAGACCCTGCTCCTCACGTCTCCCTATCCCATTCACATGCCAGCCAACAAAAATTTTAAATCAAAAAATCGATTGGAAAGCAAATTAGAACTCCTAATTTGGAACGATAATATACATTGAGATTTGAGACTATAAAGACTAGCTAGGATTAATCCTAAGTAACTGAAACTTGTAATATATTTGGACAAAAAATTTGTAACCTCCAAACGGCGACAAAAGTGGAGGAAAAATCTCAATTCACGTCGGCCACGGCCAACAATGTCAAAATTTTGACTGTTACCTTATTTGACTGAACTTTAATGGGCATGAATGATGTGATCACAAAGGACAGAAAGGAGAGAGTTGCTATCGTATCGTGTGGGGTATGGCGAAGTGAATGATTTAGGTGACCACTACACATAACAACAAAGATGGTGCCTATTGTTTGTACGCATACTCGGGAAAGAGACTGGTTTTCAACCATTTACAATTGTCGGGAAATTTCAATGGAGTGCGTGCTAGATTTATGTCGGTTAGACTTCAGAGGAGAAAATCAAATACTGACCTCTATACAATTTTAAGGCCAAGGGACATTTTTTTTTTTTTTTTTTGAGAAACAAGACAAAACTTTATTCGAACTTCACGGAAACTTTTGTCCACCAGTACAAGTTGTTTCACATCATAGGGTATGTCATCATACCAAACCTGACTGTGAGAGTACTTGGCTAGCTTTGCCAATTTGTCAGCTACAGCATTCCCATTCCTCTGGACATGCATAAAAGAAAAGGAGTCAAAAAAACAACGCCAAGGTTCTGGCATCGTCAACGATATGGCCTAAGGAAGTAAGACAAGTAGAGTCAGAGTAAGGCCAAGGGACATGAATCTACATTAAAAAAGAAATAAGGGATGTGACAAGTCATGTGGGTTTAATTTTGTGAGAAGTGATAATAGGGCTGCACACAAACTAGCCTCCCATGAAGTTGTGAATACGTTTTGCATGTGTTAGGTATCAGAAATTATTAACATCAAAACAACTAAAAACAGGTGTGGAGATTCTTTGTATGCTATGGAGATCAAAAATGATATATAGCATCAGAACAAGTACTCATTTTTAAACATATCTCTTTTTTACTAAGGCGAAAATATATTTTTGTTCCCTATATTTTGGGCCAATTATCGTTTTGTACACCAATTTTTTTTTTTCCTTTTTTTATCGGATTCAGTCCTTGAAGTTAAAAAAGCATTCTCATTTTAATCCCTACTATCATCTCACTAACGGAAATTGTCTACGTAGCAAACAAAGTGTACCGTTAGCATGTTAGATACTAACGTGGCCAATAAAATAATATTAATAAAAATTTGATAAAAATTTGTGCAGTTTTATTGATAAAAATTGATATAATTTATTAAGCCCAACTAATCTTTGTGACACAACATACAAGCACAACCCAAACCAGCAGCAAGTCAGGTTTCATCAGACAGGTCCTGCTACGCAGACTACCCTCTCATCCCAAGCAGTGGTATAGTTGTTGTTTCCAGCCTTCGCTTTCTGCCAGTCGCAAATCCCTATTCACACCAATACTATATTTTCTAGTCCTGCATTTAGGCAGATAGCCTAATTGCTGGTTTTAAACCAATTAATTGAAGAAACCACACATTGCTAAAAGTAAAAAGACTCTGATCATGAAGAACTATAATAATGGTTGACAACCAACCTTTACCATCAAAATTGTGGATTGAACTCGTTTTTTTTTTGGATAAGTGGAGATTTGAACTTGATGTTTTAACAATATATAGATGGCTACTGCTAGTTCACATAGACAGCAGACAATTTATCTGAGAGGACTTGAAAGAATAATGCTTCAGTGTGGCTGAGAGTGCACCACTTTCCAATTGTTTGCCTCATCATACCTTCATGGAGCCAAGACACTGATAATAGTAAAAAATCATCCATCACAGGGGCAGTGATTAGTCACAGACTTCCTGAGTTCTCTAGGCAAGTTGTGTTTGTTTTTCTTCACTAGTTTCCTGTGAGTAAGCACCATGGCTTTTCCTTGAAATCTCTACAGCAAGACCTGCATGACCTGACTCTAACATGAGAATATGAGATTGAGCTAATTCCATCTTACAAACCCAGCACCCCTCCCCCCTAAAAAAAATAATAATAATAATAATAAGAAGAAGAAGAAGAGGCCAATGATATATATATATATATATATATAACCAAAGGTGAAATTAAAATAAATGAAAAGAGAAAAAAGAAAATGTCATACCAAATGCATAAGGCTTCTCACTTCTATGAGGTCTAGGAGAAGTGGTTAGTAGGCAACTTTACCCATAATTTTTGCAAAAGTTGATTCCCTGAAAATACAAAAAATAAATAATACATTATATTGATCAACAAAAATAATGAATCAAGTACGCAGGAGGTATGCTAGATGAATAGCATTTAAGTTCTAAGAGTACAATGATCTATAAATTTCAAAAAATTAGAGACAGGATACGTCCCTGCAACTAGCATCCATTAAAACTGTGTTTTGAAAAATTGCATCTTCATATGAAAAAAATAATAATAATAAAATCAAATCAAATCAAACTAAAATTCCAATTCAACAAAATAATTCTTTATTGGTAAGTTATTTGCGCATCCAATGGATTTCAAACCCACAATCTCACTGTCCATCTCATTTTTTTTTAATTCCCTAGACAACAAAAATAAAGTAAAGATTTAAAAATATAACTAAAATTCCAATTCTACAATAATTCTTTATCGTAAGTCATACACGTCCAAATCCACAATCTCACTTCCCCATCTCACTATTATGGAAGGAGGAAGTGACATTTGAGCTAGACTCATTAGTGTTCCAATCCTACAAATATTGAGACATTCACGGCCTCAATTGATTCTCATTCCAATCCAGGAAATAACGTAACTCTAAAATCCCTCAGTTAGAGTTCTTTTCTCATACATAGATTATTAAAGCCTTTAATTGGAGGCAATAAGTCATCAAAGAGCAATAAGGTCTACAATTCATGTTGCTCAAATGATCTAGTGGCTAGGCCTCTGACATATAAATCGAACTGCATTCAATGTTCAAAGAATGTGGATAAACAATGAATTGCAATATCTATAATGAAAATTATCTAAATAAATTTGTATGCAAGTAGTCTTTCATGTGTTCAAAAGCAATCATGCCTCACAGTGACATTTTTGGCAAAATGGCCACGTCAAGCTTGGCCTTGCATGGATAAGGAGCTAGTGAAAATTATATCAATCTGAGTCCTAGTTAAGTCTAATAACAGATGCAGCATGGTGCCTATAGTTATTTGACCACAGCATAAATATGAGATTCTTCACAAGTGTAGAATGCAGTTAGGGCAAGTTGGATAATCAAATGAATACATGTCACAACCAACCCATTACCCATGCATGTCAATTATCCAAATTAACAGTCTTGAAACTACCCTCCAATATTACCTGTAAAATATGTCACATTCAATTTAAATTATGATTTCCAAATATGTAAACGCTTGCTGCAAAATTATAGCACTTCCCATTGGCATTAGACATGCATAACACGTGCACCTCAAACCTCACCACTAACAGCAAACACTGAAAGATTATGATTTCACATAGGCATGTCATATACCTTCAACACTTTAATATGTCCTCTACTCAGATTTGTCTATTTGATAGAGACTGTAAAAAACTAGAGCTGAAGATGTAAATATCCAACTTGATTATTGTTTACCAATCATCCCATCTCAACAGGAAACAGAAAGCAAAAATAGAATTCAGATAACTTCACATCATAAGAGTCAACATTGGTAACATGCTTAACAAGAATATACCATATTCAAACGTAAAATCCACAAACAAATAGAGACTCAAAAATATATATTTTTCAAACTTATTATTATTATTTTTTAATGTAAAATAGAATAGTACCTCAAGTTTCTTTTTTCACCAATAATCCCGGCAAGAGCACAACCCATCTTTGAAATGGTGGAACCTCTTAGCATCTCGTATAATCAATTCTCTGCCAACAATCTTTGAGATGACCTTTAGTGCAGTATGGCAATCACCACAAACACGAAGATTCTTGATTATCCCAATGGGTCAACAAACTGGATTGTTAAGGAGTCTGTCAGCAATAGCAAGTTTCTCACTATGAGCAAGAAGAGCTTCCTCCTTGGATTCATGGTCTATGTCATGCAACACAAATCTAGTCTCTCTGTCTCTGGTATGTAACCAGCCTCTTTCATTTGTTCCCTTAAATGCCTAAGTTTAGCATAGAGCTTATCAGTGTTAGGATGAGATCTATCTCCCACTCGATATTCATGGACCCGGCTCCTAACTTCTAAAAGACTTTGAATTGCTAGTTTTTTCTTCTCTTTCTGTTTTGCAAGGTCTGAAGGTTTTACAGGTAGAAGGCCAGCCTTCGATTGCTCATTCATGCGTGAGGGGTCCAGCTGCTCAACAAGCTCAGCACAGCGATCACCAAGCTCCATGTGCCCATGAACTCTGCAGAGATCCATCAAGGTTTCCCATATATTAACACTTGGCTCCAATGGTATCTTTTCTTTTTTTTGATAGGTCCAATGGCATCTTTTCCATGAACTCAAAAGCTTCATCCAAATATCCTGTACTTCCTAGCATGTCTATTACCTTCACATAATGATCCCTGGATGGGGCTATGCCATAATCCTTGATTATTGATTCAAAGTGCAACATTCCCTCATCAATGTCTCCCAAAACACTAAAGCAGGTAAAACACCAATAAACATTCGACCATCAGGTTTCATTCCTGATTTCTAGAACTGAGTGAAAAAATCAATGGCATCCTCTCCAAGACCATTCTTAGCAAGCCATATGATGCAGGAGATGCAAGAAAATTATTATTTAATATTATTTACGTTTGCAAGTCAATTGTATTTTTATATTTTAGGTCCTAGTAGTTTATTGGGCTATTAGTATTTTAATTTGGGAAGCAAGGTTATTTTTGTAATAAGGCAATTAGGGTTTCCTAGCCAATTAGAACTAGGGTTTAGCAATCCTTTATAAGCAACCTATTGTACTCCTTGAGGAGATAGTTAATATTTTGATAAATGAAAAAACAATGGCCGTTTGGTCTTTCTTTGGTCTGGTGCTGACTCCAGGTCTACCCTAGGTGCTGACTCCTAGTGGTTTTCCTGCTTGGTGCTGACTCCAAGCAAGGCCTAGGTGCTGACTCCTAGGTCATATCTTTTATTTTCCCGTTATTTCAATTTTGTTCTGGTCGTCCTGCGTCACCATATCATCATAGTATCCCACGGTGTCAAATTGCGGGTTGGCATTGCATTAAACACCATGAACACATCATCCATAAAACCACATTTCCCATACATCTCTATGATTCTGTTATAGGTACTCACTTCTAGTGGTGAGAAAAATCTTATGATGTGTTCATGAACAGATTTTGCTTCCTGTAGAGATTGAGCCTCACCACACTCCCACATTAACTGCAAATATCGGGGCAAATCCACAGGATGACATTGCTTAACTAACAACCCTAAAACTTCCATGGCTTCCTTCACTTTCCCCTCATTGCAAAAACCATCTAGCTCCTTAAGAGTACCAAGATATTGGTGACTCTCAGGTGTCTATGAAAATTTTCCCTCATTAAACTCTAAAAATTTCAATGATCAACCAAATCTAATAAGTTTGAAAAAGGAACAATCCTGACACAACCATCCATTCAAAGAAGAATCTGAGAAATACCAACTTCAGATCTATAAGTCTATTCGCATCCCTCAAAAGCTTCTAGAATTCATTTTTTGCCAAATACACCACATTAAACAATGATGAATAGCCTTCCCAATTTCGATGCACTGATGTCAACCAAATCTAACAAAGGCTCATTAACCAGTGTTGGTGACCTGGTCCCATCTAAATGAGGTTCTAGGAGGGTTGGCTTGGTGGTCCTACTGTTTAAGTGGCTCACAAAATTCGAACCCATGCACATGCACTTGGTAGCAAAGTTTTAAATTTTCCTTTGGTAAGCGTTTTGCTTTACCTATTGAAATGGAATATTTCGGGACACATCAATCCAAATACACACACCATGACAACTTCCTCATTCATTCTCCCTCCCTCTCTCCACTTATAAAATTAATACTTAAGTCTTTAACCAGAGAGAGAGAAAGAGAGAATACCAGGCAAAAATAATGACGCCTAGAATATGGGATGCCAAATTGCAAAGGACTCCAAATAAACTCCTGTATAACAAAGTTTGTCTTTTCCAATATCTCAATCAATTTTGTGTGAGTATCAGATGTCTGCAACCAAAAAAAAAGTACAAAGTAAGTAAGCGAAAAAATTTATTGAGTAGAAAAGAGCAAATGTTTGCAACCAAGTGAAGAAATTAAAAATTCACATATTGAGCAGAATTATGAAGAACAAACCTCAAATCCAACAACATTTTCCACAAATAACATACTTGGAGGCTGAGAAGTATGTGGTATAAGTTCAAGAATCTTGAGAAAAGAAAATGCCCTAGCATCACCAGAGTACTTCTGGAGAACTAATGGTACGATGTCTTGTGAAACTATTGACCAATTAATAAAATAATCTATAAAACATGAAGCAAAAATGATTCACCTTGTCGAGTGTAGGGTTGGCAAGGAGGAGAAAGAAGCCATGCATGTGCCCCATAGCTGTCGAGATCAGCAGCAGTCAGGCTCTGAATATTTCCCTATGTCAATCAACATATTTGAGACGAGAAATTTTCTCACTTCAGAGAATTCTATGTCTTGACAAACCAATGATAATAAAAAGGGAGCACTTAAAAAGGCAAACTCCAAACTTTTGACAACCAGAAATTAAGAAATCCCCATTTCTGAGCAGCTCAAAGTACAGATATTTTTTTGATAAGTCCAAGAATAGTTTTAAAAAGGCTGTTGCCAGTGCACAAAGTTCCACTTTTTGCAAGTTTTGGAAGAACTCATGGTAGGCAACCTTACTCTCAATTTTTCTTGGAGAGGCTGATTTCCAGACTCAAACCCACGACCTATCACTTTTGGTGGAAGACACTTGCCGTCGCACCATGGCCCAACCTCTAAAGCACATAATTAAACAACTTGAAAAATGAGTGACAAGAAATAGTAAAATTCATTTTCTTCAATGACTTACAAGCCTGACACCAAATACTCAAAATTGGGTAGTGATAAATATCAACTACTAACCAGGACAAACTGTAAACAACCAAAATTTTGCATTGAATGTGAAAAAACTCAATTAACTTCAATGAGCATTAGACAGTATAATCAAAATGAATATTGTAGCAAAGAATTTCACTGCACAAGATTATTACAGTTGTACACCACACTTGTCCTTATAAAGCAGTGAAACTAGAAGATTGAGTACAATATTAGAGTACCCATTTGATTATACTAATAATTTGTACTTCTGAAAGCAAAAAACAAAAAACAAAAAACAAAAAGCAGAAGCAGTGTTTCGTGAAGCAAACCTGATAGGGACGGTGACCAAAATTGTGTTGGCAAACATCATTTGCTTTGTCATTTATAACAAAAGCTTCCACTACTTTTGCATTTACACCCGCCTTCATTAGCGAGTACCTCTATAAAATTTTACATCAAAGCAAACAACACAAAACATTAATCTTAATTTCAACACTACATACAAATTTATATTAATATATGAAAGAGAGAAGAAACTTTTAAGGTATTACCATGCCACCAATACCACTGTAGAATTCGAGAACTTTCCATGGCTGCTCGTCTTCTTCTTGCTTCTCAAAACCCAGCCCCGCCATGGGATCGTCTTCTCCGCCGAGAGAGAGACACACACACTCACACAGGTTGCCTTCTAATGTTGTTAGGCTTTAATTTAGAAGTTTTTTGCCTGTTTTCCCAGATACACCGTTTTTTGAGATTTCTCCTAAAACGAGCTGTCGTTTACTCCCACTTGATCTTCTCAACAGGTGCCGTAGTGATTGATTAATTTTTATCCCATAAATCTATGGAAACAAAAATTTTCTAATTTTTAAAGGAAAATTATTAGTTTACATTATACTATCAAGATTTATATTATAATGTCAAAATTTATACAAATGTGTACAATGTTTTACACGTTTAGTTTACAATGTAGATGTTGTATTAACAGTACAATATAAACTAATAATTGTCCAATTTTAATATTTTTAAAAAATAATTGTCTAATTTTTAATTAGAATATAGCAATTTTATCCAAAAAAAAAAGGGAATAATAAAATTTTAACTTATTATGATTGGTCCTATAAAAATAAAAATAAATAAAAATAAAAATAAAAACTTATTATGATTGAAATGTAATAAAATAATGTTTTTTTTTTAAACCGTAATAGAATAATGTTTAAACTAATATGAAAGTGATATTATTAAGAGTATTATATATAGCTTATTGGAATTATTTATTTCTCCCAATAATAAGAACTTGAGTTCAAATCCCCCTCCCCACTTATTATAAACAAATATAAAATACACTATGTTATATCTTTTCTCAGGTAGGGCTCTCTCGGGAACCCTAAGTTGATGAAAAATTTCTCTATTCTCCAAATAGAGCTCCTTTCCCCCCTCAATGGAATCTCGGTGATACTTTTTCTCTCTTCTTTTCCCTCTTTTCCCCTTTCCCCGTCTACCCTTCGCTTTGCAATGGATGACCTTGCAAACCAATGGGCATGTCTATCCCCCAAAGCAAAAGAAAACCACACTATCGACCTCCCTCCCATCGTTGAATGTAATAGCCGCATCCTCGTCACAAAACTCTTCACTAAAAGGGGGGTTAACTTGGAGGCTCTTACAAGAACTTTACGAAGTATGTGGCACTCGATTCAAACTTTTGAGGTGCGAGACTTGAGATCCAACACTTTGTTAATAATCTTTGAAGATGAATTTGATCCACAAAAGTTGTTGGTGCAAGGGCCGTGGATCTTTGACAAGTATCTGATTGGCTTATATAAACCAATGGGTAAAGAATCAGTGGATGATGCTACCTTTGATAGAGCTTCTTTTTGGGTCCAGATGCATAACCTTCCCCTTCGCAGAATGAATAAAGCCACCGCCGAAGCTATAGGTAGATCCTTCGGCATCGTCGAACAAGTTGAGGCTTCCTCTACTAGAGAGTGTCGCGGCCATGTTCTTCAGGTGCAAATCCAACTAGACATCAATAAACCTCTGTGTAGGGGACGAATGGTGAACATCGGCGAAGTGGATCCTCAGTGGGTGGCTTTCCAATATGAGAAGCTCCCAATTTTTTGTGGTGCGGCCTCCTCAATCACAATGAAAAGGATTGCCCACTCTGGACCGATAGTAGGGGGACTATAAGCACCGAGGACCAACAATACGATGCGTGGTTACGTGCCCCCATCAACAACCTTCAACAGTCCCAAGTGGTCAACGTCAACCACACTCCAAAGCACAACACCCCTAGCGGCCCACCACAGCCTCCTCGCCCAACGCCAATGCACACTGCTGCAAACACTATTACGGCGGTGAACCCCACCACTCTGATAACCCACAACACCCTGATATAGCCACCAACTCACACCAATACAGAAAACCCGAAACAAACGCCATCCCACCTTGATATGGACCTACCCATTTTTTCGGAGAAAGTTACGCACAGTCTCTCAACAAATTTGGAAATTTTGGCTGACACCAATCTTTTCAACGTGCATATCACGGACATTGATACTGCCTTAAACACCTATCCTTTCCCATCCAAGTCAACCACCCCATAAAAGGAAACCACTCCATCAATAGACCATCCGGTGACCTTTTCCTCTGACCAGACACACCATGTCCCACCAACGCCTCAAGTAAGTGACAGTCACCTTGGTAATACCCTAGTCATGCATGTGCAAGATAATACGCACATGCCTCTTCATGGGTCGAAAAAAACTTTGAACCCATCTCAAGGATCATGGAAAAGAGTTGGGCCTCCAAAACAAACAATGGACTTACAACTTACCTTACCCCCTGTTAGACCAAAGCGCAAGCCCGAAAGTCAAACTCATTCCTATGCAACATCCATTGACAAGAAACGGAAACTCAATGAAGATACACATACCTTGGGGAAAATCATGGCAGATAATCTAGGATCGGCGGTGGCTACTTGGCAGCACTGCAGGGTCCAATGAGTGTACTAAGCTAGAACTGTCGGGGGCTTGGGAACCCCCGAACAATTAATGCTCTTAAAAGAGCACGGAAAAAAGAAGCTCCCATCTGTGTCTTCTTAATGGAGACAAAACTCTTCATGGATCAACTGAACGCCAAGAAACAAAACAAGGACTACAATCAAGGCCTCGTGGTTTATGTGATGGAGTGGCGGCTTAGCTCTTCTGTGGAAACCGGATAAAAAGGTACACGTAAAAAATTTCTCGCGTTGGTTTATTGATGCTCATGTGTTTTGTGAAACGACGGGAATGTGTTGGAGATTGACAGGTTTTTATGGGCATCCCGAAACTACCAATCGTGAGGAAACTTGGACTCTCCTTGAGTCTCTCGGACAATCTAATCATCTTCCTTGGCTGTGCGCTGGTGATTTTAATGAGATTACAAGTCAATCTAAGACAACAAGCAGATGCCTACGATCGACTCGCCAAATGGATCGCTTCCACACCACCATCCACAGTTGTAATTTCATTGACCTTGGATACTTTGGTTCTCCCTTCACTTGGTCCCGCAACCACCCTACTGAAGGCTGCATTTACATAAGGCTAGACCGAGCTCTTGCCAATACTGCATGGAAATTGCTCTTCCCAAATGCTACAGTCCACCATGTCTCAATGTCCTCTTTGGACCACTCCATGCTTGCCATCTGTCTAAATCAACCCAGGTCTAGACAACCACACTCCAAACCACTTTTCCGTTTTGAAGCCATGTGGCTTTAAGATCCTCGGTGTGCTGAAATAGTCCAAGATGCATGGCATGAAGGTCTTTATAAACCTGATGGTGTTACAATCATCAACTGTCATGCCAGCTGTCATGACCGTCTGTCAGTATGGAATAAACATGAATTTGGCCATATTGGAAAACAGATTACGAGACTAAACCAGAAGCTTTAAATTCTAGAGCAACACCCTATCTGTAATGATTCTGAAATCCAGGAGGTACGAGTGGCTTTGAACTGTTGGCTAGACATTGAAAATACTATGTGGCACCAGCGCTCGCGCAATTTGTGGATCATTAATGGGGATCGCAACACTTCTTTTTTCCACCAAAAAGCATCTAGCCGAAAAGATCGAAACTCCATTCGAGGCATCTATGATGTGGTGGGGCAATGGCAGGAAGATGATCAAACTACTGAGACCATCATTTTGGAATACTTCAAGACTATCTTTCCCTCCAATGGTCCTACTGATACATCACTCTTTGTTGATGCAGTCCAACCTGTGGTAATAGAAGAGATGAACAACTCCCTTACTCAACCTTTTACAGCTAAAGAAGTCCACAAGGCACTCAGACATATGAAAAAAATCTCTGGGACCTGATGGTATGCCCCTTCTCTTCTATAAACATTTTTGGTCTCTTACAAGTGAACGTGTCAAAAAAACTATTCTTGATTTTTTGAACTTGGGTATTATCCCTCCAAAATTCAATGAAACACATATTGTCCTCATTCCAAAAACCAAAAACCCCTCAAAGGTGACTCAGTACAGGCCGATAAGCCTATGTAATGTTATCTCTAGACTCACCTCCAAAGTCATTGCTAATAGACTAAAGTGTTTCCTGCTATATATTGTAAGTGAAAACCAAAGTGCTTTCATGTCTGACCTCCTCATCACTGATAATATTATTGTTGCTTTTGAAACTATGCACTACCTTAATAAAAAAGAAGTGGTAAAGTTGGGGAGATGACCTTAAAATTAGATATGAGTAAAGCTTTTGATCGTGTTGAATGGGGTTGCTTGGAGAAGATTATGTACAAAATGGGTTTCAATGACAAATGGGTAAATCTTATGATGCAATGTATTACCTCAGTTACATACTCTGTCAGGATTAACGGGAAACCCCGAGGTCACATAATCCCGTCTAGGGGTTTGAGACAGGGGGACCCTATCTCTCCCTTTTTGTTTCTTTTTTGTGCAGAGGGATTATCAACTTTTCTAAATCAATCTGCAGTTATTGGTCGACTTCGAGGTATATCTGCTTGCCCTCTTGGACCACGTATCTCCCACCTATTCTTTGTGGATGGCAGCATCATTTTTTGTCAAGCAACTCCAGAACAATGCGGTCCTTGAGCATCTTTTGACTATATATGAGCATGCCTCGGGCCAACAGCTTAACAAGGAGAAGACTGCTCCATCTTTAGTAGGAACACCCCACAAGACACACAGGAAGAGATTAAAAATCGCTTTGGAGCAGAGGTTATTAGACAGCATGAGACTTATCTGGGCCTTCCATCTTTAGTGGGGAGATCAAAGAAACACACCTTTAGGGCTC
This sequence comes from Quercus aquifolioides, assembly GCA_019022515.1. Taxonomy (NCBI): domain Eukaryota; kingdom Viridiplantae; phylum Streptophyta; class Magnoliopsida; order Fagales; family Fagaceae; genus Quercus; species Quercus aquifolioides. The sequence goes on from CM032327.1 coordinate 81,723,947, forward strand.
TGAAAGAAAAGCTTGACAACAAAATTTCTGGCTAGAAAGAAAAACTGCTAACCCAAGCAGGTAAAGAAGTTCTCAACAAAGCAGTTTCGCAAGCATTACCCACATCCTCGATGAGTGTCTTCAAACTCCCTGATTCACTTTGTGATTAGTTAATTGGGATGATTCGAAGATTTTGGTGGGGCCAAAAGGATGATAAAAATAAAATGGCATGGCTGAGTTGGGAAAAAATGTGTGCACCAAAAGAAAAAGGAAGGTTGGGATTCAGAGATCTCAAGGCATTCAACCTAGCTCTCTTAGCTAAACAAGGATGGCAATTACAGATGAACTCCCACTCCTTGGTTCATAGGGTACTTAAAGCCCGTTATTTTCCAAATACAGATTTCTTACATGCGGAGTTGGGTACAAAACCATCATTCGCATGGTGAAGCGTCTTGTCCGCTCAATTTGTTGTGAATTCGGGCTACCGTTGGTAGGTAGGAGACGAAAAAACCATTGGAATTTGGAATGATCGTTGGCTGCCAAGACCTTCCACTTTCTAAGTCCTAACACCTCCTGCCTAACTTCTAGCAAACACAATGGTAGAGTCTCTCATTGAACAAGAAAATGGTGATTGGAACCTCGACCTCATCAACCAATTTTTTCTCCAAGACGATGCCACTTCCATTCTAAGCATTCCACAAGCCACAAGACCGCATGATCTGGGCATACACACCAAGGGGGCGCTTCACTGTAAATAGCGCATATAAAGTGGCGATGTCCTTAACTCAAACTTCAGCATTGGCAAAAACATCCCATGACACTAAGAAGAACCGGTTTTGGCACTAGATTTGGAACCTCCGCGTGCCTAGCAAGATTAAACTCTTTGCTTGGAAAGCATGCAAAAACATCCTACCTACCACAGCCAACCTCTACCATAGAGGAGTCATTGAAGACCCCACCTGTGAAGCCTGCGCTCTTGCACGGAGACTGTGGGACACTTGTTCTGGGACTGCACTGTCGCTAAGGATGTGTGGAACCATTCGGATATACCGCTCGATAAAACCAAAATCAACCACAGGGACTTCATGGACTTCCTTTGGCATTTGTTTTTCAAGCAACACGTGGACACTAAATTGGTTAAACTGGTCATCACCATGGCATGGAGTGTATGGTTTAGTCGCAACAAAACTCGACTGGGAGAAGCTCGCCAATCTCCACTCGAAATCACGTTATGAGCTCGTTCACTAATGCACGAATACTAACTTGCTCACCTTCGGCCCACCCAGTTCAAGGAAGCCATGGATGGTCGTTGGGTCCCACCTACATTCCCATGGTACAAGGTCAACGTGGACACTGCAATTTTCTCCCACCTTGACATGACTGGAATCGGTGTGATCATATGGGACCACTTTGGATTGGTCATTGCTGCCCTAAGCAAGCACTTACCACTTCCTTTGGGTTTTTTAGAAGTAGAGGCTAAAGCACTAGATGAAGATACTATTTTTGCATGGGACATAGGAGTCAGAGATGTGAGTTATAAAATTGATTCCATTATTGTTTGTCATGCTTTGGAGAGGCGCCCCACGGATGCCCAGATCTCTATCTCTACTGTAGTCTTAGGACTTTGCTCTAGATTACGTGAGTTTCGAACCTTCTAAGCGTCACATGTGGGGAGACAAGGGAATAAACCAACACAAACTTTGGCAACTTTTGCTAAGAATACTAACACTTTTGTAATATGGATGGAAGAATGTCCACCTTTCCTTGCATCCTCTGTTTCTCAGGATGCTATGTTATTTTCCTCTTTTTAATGAAATGCAAGTCTTTCTTATAATATATATAATACACTTCTATAGTTTGAGGTTCTTTTGATTTTGTTCCCTAAAGTTTCAAAATTTTGATTCGCTCCCCTAAGGATAGGGAGTCGTTTGATTGACAAGTATACAAGGGATTCTAATTTCTATTTTTCCTTAGGGTTTTACATAAACAGCCAACAATATCTACAAACTAAGGTTTAGAAGGTTAACATAAACTCCAAAAAAAAAAAAAAAAGATAGTTAAAAAGCTGCATAAAATTAGTGTTTCTTGTTTCTATCATTCCAAGTTTCTGACATTATGTAGTAATAAATTAATGGTACATGAGTGGAATTCTTGTATGATACACAAATTAATTAAAAATTACATGTAAAAAAAGAAAAAAAAGAAAAAAAATGTTACTAATATGTAATAAAAATTATTTTAATAATTAGTGAGTCATCTGGGTAAATTAATTGTCTTACTAATTAATTAGTTACATCTTACATGACAAAAATGTTGGTGTGGATGTATGTTTCAAACACTTTTATTATTTATTTTTCTAGCTGTTGAAAATTTATAAGTAATATAGCCATTGAGCAATTATGATAAAAATAATTGTTGGGAACTAATAGATAATATAACCGTTAGGCTTTTATAGGTTATTAGTAACCAATAACTATAGACCATCATTGTCATGAATAGCCTATATAGTACCCATCATCACACCCTTTCTTATAAATCATATTTTACCGCTCAATACTATATATATACACAATTCTATTATATTTCTCTCCCACATATTTTTCTACAATATATATTTGTTCTAAGAAAAGGCAATAAAGGGTTGTTCTTGAACCTTCGTGAGTGGAAGTGTGTCCATCTTGAAAGTTGATGATATAGTCTAATCTTGGGGGTTGTTTCACCAAGAGAATCAGTCGCACCGAGTTTCACTTCGGGTAGCACGAATCAACTTTTAAGAACAATGCTTTCGCAGCGTAATTCTATATTATTATGAGAGTTTTTTAAACTTCTGTTTATTTTATATCCTTGCTAATTATTGAGGATATTATTTGTTGTATCAAAACTTGTTTATTCACTAAAATATTTCCAACAAAAAATATATGAATTTTAGGTGTAAAAGTAAAACATACATAGAGCCACCTATTGTAGGCATGACATGTAGTATGTTTTACAATATTTAAACACAAAATTAAGATAGATGATCAAAATCAAACATAAAAAATATATTTTAAATTTCTTGAAATATTTTTGTAATAGAACTATAGTTGGAGTTGAATTTAAATTTTTTTTAAACTTAGGTAATTGATTTTTACCCCAAAAAATTGGCAATATTAAATTTAAATTTAAATTTTTGAAATTTTTTTGGTAAAAAAATTTAATTGAATTTTTTTTAATTTAATTAAAAAAATTATATATATATATATAACAGAAACCTTTGACTTAACTTTGACTTTTTTTACAACTGCTACATTTTTACACATCAGTATTATTTAAATAAAAAAAATCTGATTTAGTTCTGATCCACAATTAAAAAAAAAAAAAAAACAATTCAACTAAAAAAAACCCAAAGTAAAACCCGACTCTTTTGACTTCTTTTCTACTTCCTTTTGTCCCTATCTCAAAAACATTTCAACTAAAAAAAAAACCACAAAACAAAACCCAATTCTTTTGAGTTCTTTTCTGCTTCCTTTTGTCCCTATCTCCCTTTATATCATAAGCCATATACAAACCAAAACCAAAATAATCCCATCTCCCTCTTCAAATGCAGTACACCCATAAATCACAAACACAAGCCAAACCCACAAATCACAACCACTACCATTACAACACCCTCCTTTGTCGTGGGATAATGAAGGTGTGAGAGGGAGATGAGGTAAGAAATCAATTTTTTTACTAATTCCTCAGTCCAAAATTTTCACTGATCTCATTATCTTCCCTCTTGATGCTCCGCCCCCTATACAAGACTCTTTCTCCTCCCAAATTTTCACCTCAGCCCCAAAACCTTCCTAGATTAGTGAGAAAATCATGCCAGTGATGTAATTTTTGTGGTGGTGGGTGTGATGTAAATTTTGCCATGAGAGAATGAAGATGAGAAGTGAGAGAGATCAGTTTCTTTGGGGTGAAAGTACGAGAGAGAGAGAGAGAGAGAGAGAGTGAATTGAAAAAGAATATAAAAATAAAAATAAAAACCCTTTGTGACAACTCAATCACAGTTGTGTGTTTACAAAGTTATGCAAAAATTCAATCCAAAATTGATGAAAATTTTAAAATTTTGGATAAAAACTTAAATTGAAACTTAGCTGATAATTTTTATTCTCCATTCTTCTGCATTTTCTTTCTTCTTCCTTCTTAGGAATTTTCTTTCTTCTTCTGTCATTGGCACCCAAGACAAGTTTTTTTTCTTTTCAGCGGAAATGCACTTTTTGTCCCTATGTTTTGCCCTAATTCCTATTTTGGTCCCCTACAATTTATTTTTACTACATTTAGTCCTTATTTAGAAAAACGCCATCCATTTTAGTCCTTTCCGTCAATGCCCTAATGGCAAAATCCTAAATAGTAGGCGGAACCATTAAATTTTTTTTTTTTAATCATTAAAAAATGCCATATCAACATCTAAATTTAAAAAAAAAATTTAATTTATCAATTTTAACTAAATAAAAAAATTAAAAACCAAAAATCACATGAACTAAAATCTAAATGTGTCTTGAATAAGAGCTACAAGAACACAAACCCACGAACCCAGATTTAAGAACACAAAATTAAAAACCAAAAATCACAAACCCAGAAAATAAAAACACAAAATTAAACATCAAATCCACATCAGATTAAATATGAACGAGAAATTAAACATGAACACATTAAACATTTGACCAAGAAGACAAACCCAAAAAATTTAAAACCCAAAAAATTAGCATATGATCCACATCAACACAAAATTAAACATGAACAAATCCGAAAAATCAAACCCCCACACCACCAAAGCATCAAACACAAAACTCAAACCCAGATTTTCTGGTCCCCAAACACAAATACACTAAACTCAAAACCCAGATTTTCGGCCATCAAAGAAAATAGAAGAAAAGAAAGAGTATGATTTTCTCATCTTTCCAAGAAACCAACACAAAATCAACTTAAACCAACACAAAACCCAACGATCCAAAACCCAATGATCAACAACCCACTGATTTGAAACCCAACGATCTAAAACTCAACTCAAACCATCGATCCGAAACCTCCAAACCCACTAGATCCACCACCTCCGATCTCTACTTCTGTTTCATTGCAAGGAACCCAGGCTGAAGCTCCTCAAGCTTCAATCCTTCGCCGTTGACCACGACATCCATGAACAGCAATGAGTCCTTTCTAGGCTTTGTCTATGGGTTTCACATCAAGTTCTTTGCCGATGATTTCTTCTTGCTCATGTCCGCCTGGGTTTCAGTTCCTCCTCTTTTTCCTTCTCATCTCTCATGGCTAGGATCAAGCTCAATGAGAGGCTAAAGTGCTGAACCAGAGAGAGCAAAAGGGAGAAGCTGAACCGAGAGAGAGAGAAAGAGTGGAAGTGGTGGGTGGGTTTAATTTATTGGGTTTATTTTGATTTTTTGGGTTTGTGTATGCTTAATTTTGTGTTTGTTTTCTAAGGGGAAAAAAAAAACTAGAGAAAATGTCAAATAAAGGAAAATGTTCTTCTTGTTCTTAAATCTGGGTTTATGTTCTTGTTATTCTTGTTCAAGACACACTTAAATCTCAATTCATGTGATTTTTGGTTTTTAATTCTGTTTTTAATTTTTTTTATTTAGTTAAAATTGATAATTTTTAAAATAAATTTAGATGCTGACATGGCATTTTTTAATGTCAAAATAAAATTTATTATTATTATTTTAATGGTTATGTCTGCCACTTAGGATTTTGCCATTAGGACATTAATGAAAAGGACTAAAATAAATGACGTTTTTCTAAATAGAGACTAAATGTGATAAAAATAAAATGTAAGGACCAAAACGAGAATCATGACAAAACATAGAGCCAAAAAGTGCATTTACGCCTTTCTTTTCCAATAAAGTTGTCTACCACCAAACTATGGCAAACACTACCCCTTCCCCATGAAAAAGTTGGACATGTGGCCACGTTGCCACCATTCATTTGCTTTGGAATTTGTTTAATTTTTTTTTTTCATTTAATTGCTTCTTTAACTGCATTATTCATTGGATTTGACCTGTTTTTTTTTAAAAAAATACTAATTATTTTAATACACACACGGAGAGGGGAGAGGAGAGAATGTCTTAAAGGAATTGACTATGATTTATGTCCAAAATGGCCTATTTGACTGGATTTTGTTTCCTAATGGCTAATACTACAAACCCACGTATTGGTATATTAAATTCATATATTGTTACTATAAATTTAAGATTTATATCATAAATTAAACAAATGCGTATAATATGTATATAAATATACAATGTTGTAGACATTTTTTTGTTTAATTTATTATATAAATCTTATCTAGATAGTATAATGTTAAATAATAATTTTTCTTTTTATTGTGATTATTTTTTTAATAGTTAATAATATTTTGTTGATTTTTGAAACACTATAATGAAAGTTGTGATATAAAAAATACATTTTAAAGATGGTATTTATATTTATTTGAATTATTTTAGTCAATTTTTTTATTTATACTAATTTAATATATTTATTTATATTTTAAATAACTATTAAGTTAATTACGATGTCATCACTACTCAACCTTGGTCAGACTGACCTTAAAAACATTGAACCTTTTTCTTCTCCCAGTTCTTTGAACAATCTAGGTTTCAAAACCATGATATACTTAAAATATGTGTCATTGAATGGAAATAACATTGTTATTTGTTCACTTTATTCTATGACATTAGGAGGTTCTCATGAATTTAATAGTTTTTCTATTTTCTTAATTTGATTAAAAAAATTATATTTCTATTTTGTAGAATTTATTTTGAAGTTAGATCAAGAGCTCTATATTGAACATATTAAAGTCCAGGTGCATTATCAGTTACTATTAATTTATAATAATATTTTTATGATCAATAAGTTTATTTAATGCATTGTAGAGAATTAAAAATATCTTTTATTAAATAATATTTCTGTTTAAAATAATATATTCGGTTATTGTAAATGAATCTTTTTGTTTAAAAATATTACTTTTTGTAGGCTCTTGAAGAGCTCAACCTCCCAATACAAGTGGAAATTTGAATGGAAAAACATTTATTTTCCAATTAGAATTAAATGACTATAAACTCTATTATAGAATCTGGCAAAGCAATTTAAGCTTGATAAAATGACAAAAGTACGTATTTATTTAGTATAGCAAAATTACTAATTTGGTATTTTACTTCTACATGTTATATTTTATTACATTCACAGGCTTATATTAGTAATACTACAAATGATTGTGAGAGCAACTTATCAAGTGAACAGAATAGTGATTCTACAAAGTTACAAAAAATTGATTTTGAAGGCAATGTATAACTTACACCAACATCTGCACTCAAGAAGAACAAAATGAGTTATTTCATGACTACTACAAAGCAACAAAAGAAGAAGATACAAAAAGTTATTTAAAATTGCGAAAAAAAAAAATCACAAAAAATTATGAAAAACATTTTTTGTCGTTCAATTGAATACAAATTGTTATTTTAACATTGCAATATTTATTGGATAATTGAGAATATTAGGTGTTTGGAATCCGGATTTTTATTTAAAACTTTTTAATTGATATTTTCCATTTACTAAGGCAACAAACGAAAGTTTTTAAGACTATTTAGCACTGTTAATAACATTGTGTATGTGATAACTTAAATTCTTCTTTTATTGTTGGATTTTTTTTCCATAGTCAATAGCTTTTTCGTGCATCGCACGGGTTAGTGACTAGTAGTACATAAGTTGAAGAAAATAAAGATAACTTCCGCAACCAACCAGAGCATAAGCACAACAAAACTACGGAATGTATAGCCATCAATATGTATTTATTTATGAAATTCACTAAGTACCAACTATTACATGAGATGGAGTTCGTAGAGATAAAATACAAAGCATAATAAGTGCAGCAAAGCTACAGAGGGTAAAATTATTTATGGAACTCCATGACTGCCCAAAGAGCATAAGCACAGAAAACAACTTGAAAGTTTAAAAATCCGGATTCCTTGCACAAAGCCTCAAATTCTTTCTCAGTTCTCTCCTGGCCTTCAAGGTTCAACAACATGCTAACGTCAAGACGAGAGATATATTGAGAAGCCATACTTGACACTGTAGCTTCTGGCATGAGTAGTTCAATAATAACTACCTTCCCATTATCTGGTAGTGCTTTATAGCAGGTCCTCAAAAGTTTCTTGCAGTTTTCATCATTCCAGTCATGGAGTATATTCTACAAGTGAAAAAATGCAGACACAAAAATGATTACTTTTGAAAAAATTTACCCAAAAATTCTTTATCATCATCTACTTTAAACACAATATCCAAATTCTACCTTCATTACAATTGCATCCCCTTTAGGTACATTGTGAAACATATCTCCTCCCACATGCTCAATACCTGCATAAATTGAGTTGTGCTCTTCATTTAGGAAGAATCCTTGTGAACAGGACCAGGTTGATAAAAGCCTAAGACAATAATTTTAAGTGATATATATATATATATATATATATATATATAGAGAGAGAGAGAGAGAGAGAGAGAGAGTTTTGTATTCAAATCTTGCTAATATCTACGTTTCAATTGATTATATGATTAATTCACTTAAGTTTTCTTGTAATAAAGTTAATCTTAAGTAGGATTTCACAAATTTTAATTTTAAAATGCTTCAATATGTATAAACAATTGTAACAAGAGTTATCAATAAAACTGTGTTAGTGATACATGCATTGGGAAAATATTTAATCTAATCTTTTTATATAATTCATTCATCAATTAGATTTTTTTTCTAATATTTGTAAAACTTCTTAAAAAACTTACAGTTTTTGAAATAAATATAAACCATCAAAATTTTCACTTAGATTTTTTTAATTATAATCAGTTTATTGCTAGTAATGAATTTCTCAAGATATCCTTTTAAGATTCAATTCATTCTTCTATTTTTCTTTCTTCTTTTTTCTTTTTAAATTTCTCATATCCTGATTCTTATTTTTCAAGAAGTTTATTTTCAAAATAATGTTTACAAATAAAAAAGGCCTATATTGAATATAAATTTTTAAAATGACTAGAATAAAATAAAATTTAAAAAGTAAAATAATATAACATGACCAATCAAATGCAGTATTAGAATTTTATTTATCAATAGAATCACTCAATAACCTCAACCTTTACAAGATCCTTCCGTGACTTTCCCTTTGCACAAGCATAATAAGTTTCTTAACCTTCTAATAATACTTTTTTGTTATCATTTGAAGAGATTTTACTTTTTAAAACTCATTTCACTCTTAGTTATTACTATCCCTTACTTGGCACCACTAGTTGGGTTTCTTAACCCTCTAAGAAAACCTTTTTTTGTGTGTGTGTGTTTTTTTTTTCCACTTAAGTTTCTTAATCCTTACTAAAGGTCTTATAGTTGAATTGACACATTCTCATACATAAAATGCTTAAGAGTCTAGACAGATTAAAGTCCGAGCTACAAAATTAACAGCATATTACAATTATCTCTAAAAAAAAAGTTTCTTAATTCTCGAATAATTTTTTATTTTATTTGTTATTGTTTAATGAGATTTTGTTTTTTGCAGCCACTCTTTTTTGTGTGGAGATAGTTCGTGCATTCTCACAATGAATGTTGAGATGTTACTTTGTGCTTCGATGGTATTATTTATTGCAAAATAATAATAATAAGAATAATATACACGTATGACAACAAAATTATAAAGTGCCAATCATAATGACAAAAATTATTGAATAAATGATGATTTTATACTTCAAAGTAAGAAAAAGATAATACATATTTAATAATTATAAGAACAACAACAATAACAAAATTGAGGACACCATATAAATAGTAGAGTAGGAATATAACTTTATTACAACCATGTAGCCTAATTTTTTTTTTTTTTTTTTTTTACTTTGTAATGTGTGAGGCTTTTAGTAATGGAAACCTATAAAAGTGTCTTTATTATTATTATTATTTTTCCTTCAGCAGTATATTAGAATTTGACATACGCTAGTTGCTTAGCCTTAACAGCAGTTCCTACCAAACAAAGATACTATAAGTTTAATAAGTACGTGTTTAATGAATTATAAACAAATTTTATAGTAATATTATTAAGTAGACTAACCCTACTAAAGAAATTAAGAATTTTACCAGGATAAGGTGGTGCGCTTTGTACCACATGAGGCAAGTCAAAGTTAATGCCTTTAATGGAAGGGTACTGGGAAATAACCATGCTTAGGCATTTCCCAGTTCCGCCCCCAATATCAACCAATGATGTTAACCCCACAAAGCCTTGGTATACCTCAAGAATTTTCGACAGGGCTATTGTGGAAAGATCAGCCATGCTCTTGTTGAACAGTATGTTGAAAGCTGGATCCTTGTCCATATATTGGAACAAGGACATTCCATGCACTCTTTGAAATTGATTACCACCTTCAAGAATGGCATGCTTCATACGTAGACTGCAACGTAGAAACAAAGCAGATAACAGAAGGAAATACAATACACAAGTAATATTATTTTGATTCATCATATATATATCAATAAATGGCAAATTGGCAACATATATATAATTCTTTTTTTCCAAATATATAATTTACTGCGGATTAACAAATAATATATACTTTTTAATTTACAACAACGTAATATATAAATAGTAACGCTATGAAAACAATATTTTTCACAGCTACTCATAAAATTTGTCAAATTTGGATTAACATCGCTTTTATTACACATAAATCACAATAATTTATATTATCAATTTTGAAAAATATTATGTCCTGATAATTATTGATATTGAGATTTCTAACGGCATAAATAAGAAGTAACAGCCAGCAAAATCATTCAATTATGATGAAATGTTACTGCCCTTTTTTGCATCATATTTTTGCATTATCTAAAATCAAGGAGACTCGTGTATACCTGGCCTCCCAAAAGGCTCGGTGAGAAATGAAAGGTGAAAGAGAAGCCAAGGAACTTCCATCATCTTTTTCAACAAAGAAGTAAGAGGTTGGTGTGAGTCCATAAAGTCTCTCAACCCTACCATCTTCAAGTGTGTGGATAGAGCATGTCAAAAGGGAGTGACTAACAAGGACTCGCAACATGCGATCCAACCTAGAAGGTGTATCAGAATCAGAGTCCTTTGTTGGAAGCTGAGAAGCAATTTCAGAAGTTGTGATACAAGCAGCAGGGCCTGCTCTAGCAATAATCCCAAACAGGTCAAGCTCAAAGGCTGCATTTAGGACACAAGAAAATATTTGGGCACTGGAGACTAGGATAGCCTGGAGGCATGCCTTATCATCTTCACTAACACTAAGTGTGGGTGTGGGTGTAACTTTGTTTTCTAAGGAACCCATTTTAATTTGCTTCTTTCTCCCTTTTCGTTTTTCCCTCTCCTATAAATAGGCCTTGCATGATATGTATCTTGTGGTGTGGATTTAAAACCAATTTTTCTACAGCCATCAGATCAAAATCGTCCTTGTTGCGCTAATACAGTGGCCTTAGTCCACTTTTTTTTTTTTATTTATGGAAAGTGGCCTTAGTAATACAGTGGCCATAGTCCACTTTTTTTTTTTATGGAAAGTGGCCTTAGTCCACTTAAACGTGCTTAGAATTTTCTACTTTATAGTACAGTGGCCATAGTCCACCTTTTTTTTATTTATGGAAAGTGGCCTTAGTTCACTTAAACGTGCTTAGAATTTTCTACTTTATAGTATATAGTAGAAAATTCTAAGCACAAGTGCAATAGTCCATCGATCACTCCAATTAGCAAACGTGCAATAGTCCATCACTCCAAAGCAAAGTCACCATGCATCCAGCTTGTTGAATATGCGCTCATGCCATGTTAAAATAAAAAAGAAGAAGAAAAATAAAAGATTGATGTAGGGATTAATTGTAGAAAAGCAGAAATCTTTAGTAACTATGTTTTTACTATTTAGAATTTGTGTTACACACAGATTTAGTGAACGAGTCATGTTTGATTCAAATTAGTCGGGTTTGGGTTGAAAATAATTTCAGGTATAAACGAATCATTCTAATGAGTTGTGAGTAGATTAAGTCGGTCAAGTTACGGGTTGACGCGTATTTTTTCACACGCAAATATAAAAAATAAATTTAAAAAAAAATACTAAATGTCAAAAATAATAAAATACTCAAAAATAAAAATTAAATAATACAAGGATTTTTAAGTTTACACAATTCAAAGTTCACTAATAATATCACGACCATAAAAATTTAGGTAACTTTTCGTTAATTACCCAAACCTAATCCTTCAAAACTTTCATTTATTTGTACTTCTTTTCTAACGGACGAAAACACAAAACAACACTAAGTAGTAAGTATGAATCATAAAATGACACTGTCCAACGGCCAAAATGGCCATATACCATTATTTGGCAAAATATTTAGCAATATGCCACTGTTTGTGAATTATTTAACAATTTACCACCTTTTTGAAACTCAAGTTTGTGAAACGCCTTCAAATTTGCCGTGTCATTTTTTATGGAACTCGAGTTCCTATGCCATCAAAAAATTTTATGGAACTCGAGTTTTAAAAAAATGGTAAATTCTTAATGATTTCACAAATAATAGTAAATTCATACATATTTTACCAAATAGTAGTACTTCACCATTGACCTGTCTAACTTGAAAAAGCAAAAGAAAAGAAGGGAAATTGACACCGTAATAAAAGCTTCCTACACATCAAATTTTTTTTTTTTATTATTTATTTTATTTGGACACATCAAAGTTAAGTTATATTATATCACTGTTAACTTGTTCTTTTTTTTTAATGCCACATCACTTTTGACTTATCTTGTCTCACATTTTTAATTTCTCACCTAAATATACTGTCACGACTCTTTCTTTTTTTTCCCTCAAATGTTAGAGATAGAATAACTTTTACAATAATAGAGTTTGTAAATTTTTACTTGGACTCATATTAACATTATTTTTATATCTAGTATTAATAGTTAACCACCTCAATAACTATGAAATTTTTTATGACCTTAGAATTATTGATTTTTTTTTTCATGTTTCTCACCATTTTAATTAGTGGGTCCCAAATTTTACCTAAAATAAAAATAATAAAACACTTTGTTGACAGTCGGAAAACCCCAAAGTTGTCGCTATATTTTTTTCGTCCCTCATTCTTTTTTTCACAATTTCAAACTCTAGGTTTTTCTATTAACTTAAATTTTAAATACTTAAAATAATAGAGAAAACATGTTGAATAATATATATTTTTTAAAGTAATCAAGGAAAGTGAACATTATAAACTATTTTGTAATTATATTGCTATATTCTTAACACTTTGATAATGACAAATTATTGCAAATTACATGTATATTAGATTTTTGTATAACAATTACATTGCTTTACAATTGTCTATTTATTTATTTTATTTGTATTTATTAATAATTTTCAAATTAATTTTTTCTCTTAATTTTGCCCCCCTAAACTGAAATCTTGACTCTACCATTGCCTTTGGATGGTTGATATTATGTTACATTTATAGGGTTCTGCATTGGACTGATTTTTTTTATCTAATAGAGTTTCAACCTATGATGTCCACTTCTGATAATTGTTCTCTTTATTATCATACCAAGACACCTATTGGTTTTTGGTGTAGGTAGGGATTCAATCTCAATCTCTTATTCAATAATCAGAAATTTTACCAGTTGAACTAGTTTTGAAGTGATTTGTTAGCTTACGTGGTCTACCTTCTTTTTTAAAAAATAAAATAAAAAGCATGAAATTACAGTAAACTCACCTGTTGTTAGGCCCGTTTTCACATTTGAGGGAATCAACCTCCAAGCTAGTCTCAATGACAACTAAGCAAATGCATTCTTATTCAATTCTTCTTGTTACAATCATCTTAGTCTTATATTAGTTACTGTAGTACTGTTAGTAGTAACTAGCTAACTAACTGCAAGGTACACATATTACAGCTCAACCCTCCAACTAACAATGTACAATATTTTGATGACGGTACGAAAACCCCAAAGTCGTCACTATATTTTTTTCTTCCCTCGTTTATTTATTTATTTATTTTTCACAATTTCAAACTCTGGGTTTTTTCTATTAACTTAAATTTTAAATACTCAAAATAATAGAGAAAACATGTTGAATAAATTTTTTTTTTTTTAAAGTAATCAAGGAAAGTGAACATTATAAACCATTTTGTAGGTATATTGCTATACTCTTAACACTTTGATAATGACAAATCATTGCAAATTACAGCTCAACCCTCCAACAAACAATGTACAATACTTTGATGCTTGTTCTAACTAACTTTGTACAAGTACCTATTGCACACAATTATCACGGCTGTGACGTCTTGTGCTGAAGTCCTAACATGTCTCTCTCCTTAAATTAAAAATATATATATTAAAAAAAAAAAAAAAAAAACAAACAAACAAACAAGAAAAAAGAAAGAAATTATTAAAAACTTTTATGCAATATCTTAGAACTTCAATTGGACAACAAATTAAAACTCCTAGTCTAACACAACCACCTTAATGTTAATAAGGTTCCAATAAATCAAATCAGGTCTCCTCATTTCACTTAAACATGACTCTTAAAGAATCAAATAAATAACAAACAATCACATAATATGGAAAGCATAGCCCCTGCTCCTCACGTCTCCCTCTCCCATTCACATACCAGCCAACAAAAATTTTAAATCCAAAAATCGATTGGAAAGCAAATTAAAACTCCTAATCTGGAACGATAATATACATTGAGATTTGAGACTATAAAGATTAGGATTAATCCTAAGTAACTGAAACTTGTAATATATTTGGACAAAAAATTTGTAATTAACCTCCAAACGGCGACAAAAGTAGAGGAAAAATCTCAATTCACGTCGGCCACGGCCTGTCAAAATTTTGGCTGTTGCCTTATTTGACTGAACTGTAATGATGAAGAAATATGGCAGAGTGATCACAAAGGACAGAAAAGAGAGAGTTGGTATCTTGTGGGGTATGGCGAAGTGAATTATTTAGGTGGCTACTACACATACAACAAAGATGGTGCCTATTGTTTGAATGCATACTCGGGAAAGAGTCTGGTTTTCAACAATTTAAAATTGTCGAGAATTTTCAATGGAGTGAGTGCTAGATTTATGTGGTTAGACTTTAGAGGAGAAAATCAAATACTGACCTCTACACAATTTAAAGGCCAAGGGACATGAATCTACATTAAAAAGGAAATATGGGATGTGACAATTAAAGTGGGTTTAATTTTGTGAGAAGTGATAATAGGGCTGCTCACAAACTAGCCTCCCATGAAGTGAGATTTGAAGTTGTGAACGTGTTAGAAATCAGAAATTGTTAACATCAAAACAACTAAAAACAGATGTGTGGAAGTTCTTTGTATGCTATGGAGATCAAAAATGATAGAGCGTCAGAACAAGTATTAGTTTTTAAACATACCTCTTTTATTAAGGTGAAAATATATTTTTTTCCCTACATTTTGGACCGATTATTGTTTTGGTCCCTACCTTTTCTTTTTTTTTTTACCTGATTCAGTCCCTAACGGAAATTGCCTACGTAGCAAACGAAGTGCACCAATAGCATGTTAGATACTAACGTGGCCAATAAAATAAAAAAAATAAAAAAAAGATTTATGCAGTTTTATTGATAAAAATTGATATAATTTATTAAGCCCAACTAATCTTTGTGACACAACATACAAGTACAACCCAAACCAGCAGCAAGTCAGGTTTCATCAGACAGGTCCTGCTATGCAGGCTACCCTCTCATCCCAAGCTGTGGTATAGTTGTTGTTTCCAGCCTTCGCTTTCTGCCAGTTGCAAATCCCTATTCACACCAATCCTAGATTTTCTAGTCCTGCATTTAGACAGATAGCCTAATTGCTGGTTTTAAACCAATTAATTGAAGAAACCACACATTGCAAAAGTAAAAAAGATTGTGATCATGAAGAACTATAATAATGGTTGACAACCAACCTTTACCATCAAAATTGTGGATTGAACTTGTTTTTTTTTTTGGATAAGTGGGGATTTGAACTTGATGTTTTAACAATATATAGATGGCTACTGCTAGTTCACATAGACAGCAGAAAATTTATCTGAGAGGACTTGAAAGAATAATGCTTCAGTGTGGCTGAGAGTGCACCACTTTACAATTGTTTGCCTCATCATACCTTCATGGAGCCAAGACACTGATAATAGTAAAAAATCATCCATCACAGGGGCAGTGATTAGTTGCTGACTTCCTGAGTTCTCTAGGCAAGTTGTGTTTGTTTTTCTTCACTAGTTTCCTGTGAGTAAGCACCATGGCTTTTCCTTGAAATCTCTACAGCAAGACCTGCATGACCTGACTCTAACATGAGAATATGAGATTGAGCTAATTCCATCTTACAAACCCAGCACCCCTCCCCCCTAAAAAAAATTAATAATAATAATAAGAAGAAGAAGAAGAGGCCAATGATATATATATATATATATATAACCAAAGGTGAAATCAAAATAAACGAAAAGAGAGAGAAAAAAAAACGTCATACCAAATGCATAAGGCTTCTCGCTTCTACGAGGTCTAGGAGAAGTGGTTAGTAGGCAACTTTACCCTTAATTTTTGCAAAAGTTGATTCCCTGAAAATACAAAAAATAAATAATACATTATATTGATCAACAAAAATAATGAATTAAGTACACAGGAGGTATACTAGATGAATAGCATTTAAGTTCTAAGATTACAATGATCTATAAATTTCAAAAAATTAGAGACAGGATACGTCCCTGCAACTAGCATCCATTAAAACTGTGTTTTGAAAAATTGCATCTTCATATGAAAAAAATAATAATAATAAAATCAAACTAAAATTCCAATTCAACAAAATAATTCTTTATTGGTAAGTTATTTGCGCATCCAATAGATTTCAAACCCACTATCTCACTGTCCATCTCATTTTTTGTTAATTCCCTAGACAACAAAAATAAACTAAAAATTTAAAAATATAACTAAAATTCCAATTCTACAATAATTTTTTATCGTAAGTCATACACATCCAAAAACACAATCTCACTCCCCATCTCATTATTTTGGGAGGAAGTGACATTTGAGCTAGACTCATTAGTGTTCCAATCCTACCAATATTGAGATGTTCACGGCCTCAATTGATTCTCATTCGAATCCAGGAAATAATGTAACTCTAAAAACCCTTAGTTAGAGTTATTTTCTCATACATAGATTATTAAAGCCTTTACTTGGAGGCAATAAGTCATCAAAGAGCTGTAAGGTCTACAATTCATGTTGCTCAAATGATCTAGTGGCTAGGCCTCTGACATATAAATCGAACTGCATTTAATGTTCAAAGATTCCTTAACTTTTTTGATACCCCAAAATGAGGGGAAGTTGCAAGTCAAAAGATATTCCAACATCCAACGTATTGCTATCAGTTGTAGTCATTTATTCATTTTGAACATAAAGTTTCAGCATTAGGTTCTTCGTGGCAACTTCTGTTCTAATTTTTTTTTTAATAATACTACTATTTGAAAATTATTTGGGCTTGTTTTAGTTGATAAAATTATCAGCTGAAGAATGTGGATAAACAATGAATTGTAATATCTATAATGAAAATTAGCTAAATAAATTTGTATGCAAATAGTCTTTCATGTGTTCAGAAGCAATCATGCCCCACAGTGACATTTTTGGCAAAATGGCCATGGCAAAATGGGATGAAGAAAGGGGGGGGGGGGGGGGGGGGGGGGGGGGGGGACATCTTGGTAATGAATACATTGAAAGTAACTTTAAAAAAATAAAGGTTTCAAATTTAATAGCAATTTTTAAATCATCATTTTTAATTCATTTTCAATCCCGCATGGATAAGGAGCTAGTGAAAATTATATCAATCTGAGTCCTAGTTAAGTCTAATAACAGATGCAGCATGGTGCCTATAGTTATTTGACCACAGCATAAATATGAGATTCTTCACAAGTGTAGAATACAGTTAGGGCAAGTTGGATAATCAAATGAATACGTGTTACAACCAACCCATGCATGTCAATTATCCAAATTAACAGTCTTGAAACTACCCTCCAATACTACCTGTAAAATATGTCACATTCAATTTAAATTATGATTTCCAAATATGTAAAAGCTATAGCACTTCCCATTGGCATTCTATGCATAACACGTGCACCTCAAACCTCACCACTAACAGCAAACACTGAAAGATTATGATTTCACATAGGCATGGGCTATATACCTTCAACACTTTAATATGTAGAGACTGTAAAAAACTAGAGCTGAAGATGTAAATATCCAACTAGATTATTGTTTACCAATCATCCCATCTCAACAGGAAACAGAAAGCAAAAATAGAATTCATATAACTTCACATCATAAGAGTCAACATTGCTAACATGCTTAACAAGAATATACCATATTCAAACGTAAAATCCACAAACAATAGAGACTCAAAAATATATATATTTCAAACTTATTATTATTAATTTTTAATGTAAAATAGAATAGTACCTCAAGTTTCTTTTTTCACCAATAATCCCGGCAAGAGCACAACCCATCTTTGAAATGGTGGAACCTCTTAGCATCTCGTATGATCAATTCTCTGCCAACGATCTTTGAGATGACCTTTAGTGCAGTATGGCAATCACCACAAACAGGAAGATTCTTGATTATCCTAATGGGTGAACGAACTGGACTGTTAAGGAGACCATCAGCAATAGCAAGTCTCTCACTATGAGCAAGAAGAGCTTCCTCCTTGGATTCATGGTCTATGTCATGCAACACAAATCTAGTCTCTGGTATGTAACCAGCCTCTTTCATTTGTTCCCTTAAATGCCTAAGTTCCGCATAGAGCTTATCAGTGTTAGGATGAGATCTATCTCCCGCTCGATATTCATGGACCCGGCTCCTAACTTCTAAAAGACTTTGACTTTCTAGTTTCTTCTTCTCTTTCTGTTTTGCAAGGTCTGAAGGTTTTACAGGTAGAAGGCCAGCCTTCGATTGCTCATTCATGCGTGAGGGGTCCAGCTGCTCAACAAGCTCAGCACAGCGATCACCAAGCTCCATGTGCCCATGAACTCTGCAGAGATCCATCAAGGTTTCCCATATATTAACACTTGGCTCCAATGGCATCTTTTCTATGAACTCAAAAGCTTCATCCAGATATCCTGTACTTCCTCGCATGTCTATTACCTTCACATAATGATCCATGGATGGGACTATGCCATAATCCTTGATCATTGATTCAAAGTGCAACATTCCCTCATCAATGTCTCCCAAAACACTACAAGCAGATAAAACACCAATAAACATTCGACCATCAGGTTTCATTCTTGTTTTCTTGAACTGAGTGAACAAATCAATGGCATCCTCCCCAAGACCATTCTTAGCAAGCCATGTCATCATAGTGTCCCATGACGTCAAATTGAGGTTGGCATTGCATTAAACACCATGAACGCATCATCCATAGAACCACATTTCCCAAACATCTCTATGATTCTGTTATAGGTACTCACTTCTAGTGGTGAGAGTGATCTTATGATGTGTTCATGAACAGATTTTGCTTCCTACAGAGATTGAGCCTCACCACACTCCCACATTAACTGCAAATATCGGGACAAATCCACAGGATGACATTGCTTAACTAACAACCCTAAAACTTCCATGGCTTCCTTCACTTTCCCCTCATTGCAAAAACCATCTAGCTCCTCAAGAGTACCAAGATATTGGTGACTCTCAGGTGTCTCTGAAAATTTCCCCTCTTGTTTTGGATTATTTGATGATTAAGAACCCTCTGTCATACTCTGAAAAGTACTCAAGTTTGGCGTATATTGTACAACATGTTGGTTCTGCTGATACTGTCCAGAGCTTCAGCTATGCTGAAACATTCCAACATTGCCCAAGTTATGATCAGCTGGGGCTTGTTGAGTTTGCCCACAGTTTTGCCTGTAGTTCCCATTTAGGCTTCCCTGAGATTCTGAAAGGCCTTGGGAATCAAACCCATATGGGTTCTGCCTCACTTCACTAGCACCCGTGTGGGACGACCCACATGAATTTTGTATATGTCCATTTCCCCCATATACATGATGGTTCTGCAAGAACTCTCCATTGTTACACCCATAATTCCCACCAAAATTCCCATTTTGCTGAACTGAGTGATTCTGAAATCCATTTCTTGTGCTTTCCCTATAAAACCCACTTGAATTCTGTTCCAAACTTGTTAAATTATTAGCATGAATCCCAGTTAGGTTCTGCCGCACCTGCCCAACATTTTTATCATAATTTCCTCTAAAATTTCCATTTTGCCCAGCTGGTTTGTTCAGATATGTACTTCTAAAGCTCTCCCTATAAACCCCACTAGAATTTTGGTAAAACTCATTTTGCTCATTAAACCCACTAAAACTCCCATTTTGCCCAACTGGGTAACTTACAAAAAATTTTGTATTGCTTTCTCTACAACCCTCATTGGGGTTTGATTTGTGATGAAAATCTGCAGGGTTTTTGCTCTCACTATGTTTTTTTTGATATTCTAAAGAATCATCTACTTGGCATTGAGACCCATTGGTGTTTTCAAAATCTAATCTTTGAGCGGCAGTGCTAAGATTCTTGAGGAAGGTGAGGGTTTTTCTTGAATTTGAGGAGTTGAGTGAAGAACATACCTTGGATAGTGCTGTGTTTGTGAGAATTGCAGCTCGCTTAGTGGACATTTACGGTTCCCAGACTATAGCTTCAGTAAATACTTCAAAATGAGAGAGTGAGGGAGTTCATCTAATTACTGTTACAAAGAGAGAGAATTTCAGGGAGAGATGCTGGTGTTGAACTGTGTTACTGGAGAGCCAAACCAAGTCACTCTATAACGTTAAACCCTGTTGAGCTAAAAACGGATTGGGCCCTCTGTTGAAATTTGAAAAACATGCCTTGGGCTTTTATGTGATGGTGTTATATAAATATATATATATATCTCCCTCCTTTATTCATTTTAGTTTATCAGCCGCCTACCCTAATTCTATAGAGTAGGCAATATCTCTTGCCCTGGTTCATTGTCCACCTAAGAGGCTTGTTAGCAATCCACCCTAATTATTAAGGGTAGAAATTTAGTATCCCAAGTTAATGTTTTGTCCCCTGCAAATTCTCTCATCTCAGCTATATATATGTACCTATATTCTTATTGGAAGGGATAGATAGAAACGAAGAAGCACTTAGAGGTAGAGAACAAATATATATATATATATATATATATATATGTTTCAATGTTAGAAATAATATAATGTGGTGAATACCACTAAAGAATAAGTAATTCATATATATTCTTACTCTCATGTGTTCTTTTTCTTAACTTTATATTTCCTTTATTTTACAATAATTGATGACTTTTTTTTTTGGGGAGAAGATATTTTTGTAACTTCATCATCCTCAATAAAGGTTTTTTTTTTTTTTAAGAGCAAAATTAATTGGGTTGATAGGGGCAGAGGGAAAGGATGTGGAAATATAAGATGTTACCTCGTGTGTGGGTTAGAATCAGTTACACATAGTGTAACTCTTTGTTAATATCATACCACTTAAAAAACGTTTTATTTGATTATTTTGCAATTACATTATATGCTCACTTTGTTCTTAACATACACACACCAAATTTCATACTAATACAATGTTATTTAATATACAATCCATTAACTCATATATATTTTGTTTATAAATATTTTTTTCTTAAACAATTAGCTTTAAATATTTTATAAATGAGATAAAAAATTATAGAATTGTGTAACATTGATAAAATTATACTCTGTGTACAAAAATATTATACTCAATGGGTTTGTATATCAAAATTATACTTGATTTCAAATTCTCTTACTCTGTTTGTATGTAATATGTGGGTGATATATAGTATTTTCTCTTCTAGAACGATGCAAAATTACAGGAAAAAAAAAAAGCCAACTTTGCCCCTTTGTGTTCCCAGGCCACGTTAAACCATTCATCACGACAGGGTGGTCTACATGGGTCTGGATTAGGTTCATTGCTTCCTGTGCACTGGACCCGGTCAGATTGTGACATGTGTTAAAAAATAGACACGTGTCACCATCTCAATAGGTCCAGTGCCACTGGACCCAAACTACTCACAATCTACACAACCATACACGAAATGGGCAACCTCATAGCTTCGAGGCATAAAAACGTAGCCAACCCTCCTTGCCATGCCAAGAGCATCCACATTGGTAAAACCATAATTTTAGCTATTTGACCTTCTATTTTACCTTTTCACTTTACAAACCATCCAACATCAGTGATTTTATTTTAGCTTTCAACACAATATAATAATATAAACAACACAATAAAATAATATATTTACTACAATAAAATAATATATCTATTATAATAAACAACAATTACAACCATGCCGCCGCCGCCGCCACTGCTCCCGCGCCGCCCCCGTTGCCACCGCCACCCAAAAGTGGCAAGTCAATATCAATATCCCCATTTATGATACCCATGTAATAGGGTAAGTTTACTTTACAAACCATCCAACATCAGTGATTTTATTTTAGCTTTCAACACAATATAATAATATAAACAACACAATAAAATAATATATTTACTACAATAAAATAATATATCTATTATAATAAACAACAATTACAACCACGCCGCCGCCGCCGCCGCTGCCACTGCCACTGCTACCGCGCCGCCCCCGTTGCCACCGCCACCCAAAAGTGGCAAGTCAATATCAATATCCCCATTTATGATACCCATGTAATAGGGTAAGTTTCCTTGTGACTCCATAAATTAGAAATAGAAATATATACTTCCAAGAAGACGGAAAGTAAAGACCACTACTATAATAAATTAGAAACAACAAAATATAAACTTCCCTATGCACAGAAAATTCATAAACTAACATTTACACCAATACATTAGAAACAAAAAACATAAACTTCCCTGCAAACAGAAAATTCCCAAAACCATTTCCAACATGACATTTATTGTATTAAATTAGAGTTAACAAACAAAAAATTGGCGAGAAGCAAAAACAGAAAATTTATCATTCCAATTCCCTGCAAATTTATATTGCAATAAATTAGAAACAAAAAAAAATGTAAACTTCCCTGCACATAGAAAATTCTCAAACTAACATTTACAACAATACATTAGAAACAAAGAACATAAACTTCCCTGGAATCAGGAAATTAACAGAACAATTTCCAATATGACATTTATTGTAATAAATTAGAATCAACAAACAAAAATCGGCGAGAAGCAAAAACTAAAAATTTATCATTCCAATTTCCTGCAAATTTATCATTAGAAATCAACAAATATAAATTCCCTGCAAACAGAAAATTCCCAACTAACATGGAAAAATTATCATTCAAATTCTAGGAGACTGGAAGCAAAAACCCCAAATCAAAAACCCTAAGCATTACATGATGAAGAAGACAGAGATAACTTACCTGTAAATCAGCAAGCAAGCTTTGAAGAAATTGGTTACCCAAACAGAGAAGAGAGGGCGAGATGGGTCGGAGAGAAGAGAGGGTGAGATGGGTTGGCGTGGGTAAGCTTGGGACTTGGGGCTTGGGTTAGCGGCGAGGGCGAGATGGGCCAGCGTGGGGCAGGGGAGTTGGGCCGGTGAGGAGTGGAGGAAGAAAGAAAAAAAAAATGAAAGGGAGAAGAGTACTGGTGGCTTGGGTCGGCGGCGAGTGGAGGAAGAGGTGGTCGGAGCTGGGCAGTCGGATGGGTCTGTCGGCGGCTGGGCAGGGCGAGGTTGAGGAAGAGAGAAATCTGCGGAAGAGAAGAGAGAAATTTGAGGAGAGAGAAGAGAGACTGAGAGCTGCAACGGTAATAACAAAGAAAAGGGAAAAGAAATCATTTAAATATTCTTCATCAGTGTGAACGCATAAACGGTATTGTATAGGCACAATAGCGGGGAAGCTAAAATATATACATTTTAGAGAATAAATTGGGTTAGGAGCTGGGTGTGTTTTACCCAAGCCAATTTCGACCTGCCACATCACCAATTTAAAAAATTAAAGCAAAAAAATACTATTTTATTCATTCTCTCCTAACTTAATTAAATAATATTTTCTCTCTTCCTTGTCTTTTTTCTATTTCCTCTTCACAGGTCAGTCACAGTGTCCATTATACTCTCCCCCTTTCATTTTTTTTTTCTTTCTTCCTCATTCTTCTTAAAGCTCCACGCCAACACCATGGATCACGCTATTGTGGTGGTGGTGGGTCACGCCGTTGATCATGTCGTTTTCGTTGGTTTTTATGGAGCAAACCGTAGGTGTGTGATCAGGGCCGACTCTACATATGATGCAATTGATGCAATTGCTTAAGGCTTCCAAATAAAAAAAGGCCCCCACTTATAAAAAAAAATTATATATATATATAATATTTATCTATATATTTTAATTAAAAAAAATTTATGTACTTTTATTAGTCAATAAAATACATTAAAAATGCCTCATTGTATCCTAAAATGCAGAAAATTAAAAAGAGACAAGAATAGTTAAGACAAGATTGCACACAGGCTGTGGGCTGTGCAGACAAGACTGCACAGTGCACACAGCACTGCACAGTTTGCCCAAAGCCCACAGCACGTCACAGCTGGTCCCACCACATACTAATTAATAATTTATCATTTTTTTTTAATGCATACTCTTATTTTATCGATTATTATAAATTATTATACTAATTAATAATTTGATGTGTATCATATCAACTCATTTGTTTTATAGTGATACTAATTTATTGAACCATGTAATAAATTAATTTTTATTTGTGCAGATTTAGACTTTAAAGTGGTCACGACTTTAGAAAAATTGTAATAAGCAGGTTCTATTATTCTATACTTTAAATTTTATTTCTAGTAATTTTGCATCTCAAAAAGTAAGAAAAATAGATTTTAAATAAAAAAAATTCAATACATATTATTCAATTAATATTTAAATATAAAAAAGACCCCACTTAAAATTTTCGCCTAAGGCCCCCAAAGTTGATGAGCCGGCCCTGTGTGTGATGGTGGTGTAGTAGACGACGACATGCATGTGCGGTGGTGGTTTGGGTTGCTGTCTTGCTGGGTTTTGTGAGTTTCCCATCTGTTGGTGGTTGATTTTGGGTCATGGGTTTGTGGGTTTCATATGGGTTTGTGTTTGATATGGGTTTTGTATGGTTTTCCAATTTGTGGTGGTGGTGATTAAGTGGGTTTTGTGGTGGTGGTGGTTGTTGTTCACAGGAAGTGGGTGGCAAGGGAAAATGGGGCCACCCCAGTGGTGGCTCGCGGCGGCAGCTGTTGGCTGAACCATGGAGTTTTGGTCATGGCAGTGGTGTTGGTGGCTTGTGTTGAGTTTTGAAGCTCCAGCCGTGGAGGTCGTGGGTTTGATTCAGAGATAGAGAGATCAGGTGAGGAGAGAAGAGAAGAGAGGCTTAAGGCTTAATCTTTTTTGCTAGAAAAAAAAAAAAAAAATGGTGACGTGGCGGGTCGGGATTGGCTGGCGTAAAACACACCTTTTACGCCACTTCTTGACCCAATTTATTCTCATACATTTAGCTCCACTAATGCGCTCCTATTTTTGTAGTTAGTGGTGTTAAAAATAACAATTTAGCTTTTTAGCACCATCAATACAAATGCTCTAATGACCTAAAACCCATTGAAGGACGTAACAAATCAATATAGTAAGGTACGCTCAGTGGTGACGCCACTCAGAGTCCAAGGTGTTCTAGGAACACCTTGACTTGAAAAAAAAAATTATATATAATAATTTAAATTTTTTTATTTGTTTACCCTTAAAAAAAAAATATGAACACCCTCAAGCCCTATCAAGAACACCCTCAAAATTTTTATGCCAAACAAATTTTGAACTAAAATCTAAAAAAAAAAAATTGTAACAAAGAATCTGAAAAAAAAAATAAAAAATAAAATATAACAGAACAAGCGCAAAAAAAAGCCCAGCTTCGTTGTGTTGCCATAAGGCATTGGTACTCAGTCAGTAAGCCAATAGAGGTAGAGACATGGTGGAAAGAGAGTGAGGTTGAGACATGGTGATGACAAGTGCAGCTGGAGAAGAGTCTTGAGACTGGAGACCAAAGAGAACTTGAAAAGTGAGAAGTGAAAAGTGGAAACTAAAGACAAGAAGAGAGAGATCCGGATTTTTTTATTTTTAGTTTGAGTTGATGTTTTTATTTTGCGTGCAAGTCTCATACTAAAGTGCAAGCCAGCTGTATATAACTTGCCTAGGAACTAATGAGATGAAAAAAATAATAATTTTTGAAGATAGGTGGTAGATTTTCTACCAATGAGAGGAAGAAATGTTAGGCTAAAAAATTAATGAGAGAAAGACATGAGAAAAAATTAATGAAGCAACTAAATATCAATAATTAATAATTTAATTAACTAATACATTATAAAAGACAAACAAATTAAATTATGTTAGGCTAAACAATAATTAATAATTTAATAATTAATGAAACAACAATACAACAAATTATAATTTATAAAAGACAAACAAATTTATGAAACAACTAAACAATAATAATTAATAATTTTATTAATATTTCAAATGAACTTATAGTTTATTGTACAGGTAACTTTGTTCATTTCTTTTCTTTTCATTTTTTTTCCCCTTTTGAGGTTTTTTGGTGTACATAATGCAAATTTGTTTTGGTTTAAAGAATTTTTTTTTTTTAAGGCCAAATCTTGAATTTCAGCCGGTATTTACTGATATGTCCCGAAACACTTAAAATAGACCGAAATGACCTGAAATTTTTTTCAAAATGGAATAGGAACACCCTAAACAAAATTTCTGGAGTCGCCACTAGGTAAGCTCATAATAAATGGGGATCATGCACAATGTCTACAGCTCTAGCGATGATTTTTCATCCATAACTGATGATCTTGTGCCCAAAAAGGGATGCATAGAAACTAGAATCCATAGCCTCCATCAACTGAAATCAACAGTCAAAAGGCTAGGATCTCGCTTATGACCAGGGCAATGCCACCAAGCTCACCCACATCAATGCTACAAAGAGGAAAAAAATAAGTCACTAGATAGCCTATAAATCTAGAGTCCTTCAACTAGAGACAAGTATGAAAAATCTATGTTCTTATTCAATTAAAGTTCGATCTTTTTGTAGTGAGAACACTGATAATTTAAACATCGGAGTACTAATTAGCCCAGTTACCTTCTTTTCTATTTTTTTGTTGAATCACTGTTATTACCTAAATTAAGTTTTTGCTTCTTGCATATATCATTGACAGGTCAATCACGTAGCCACTGAATCATCATCACCAATCGATCGTTCGTGTTAATTTTTCTATTATATACTATCCTTTGTGTAAGTTTTTGATAAGGGTAAAATTGTAGAACTGCTTATCTTTATATAAGTATAGAGGGAAGCTCCACGTGAACTCGTCAGGATCCATTGGCAAGTGACGATGTTGAGAAATCCACAGTTCACCTCATACCTAACGGAAAAACCTTAGGCAACGAAGGTGGGTAGCTGACGCCAATAAAGCTAAAGGTAGTGGAGAAAGCTAACGCCACTAAAGTTTATGGTTCCGATATAATCTTGACTTGGCCACCACGCATGAGTATATAGGGGAATATCTTGTACCCCACGCTGAATGTTGGTCTCCTATAAGGAAAGGATTCCGCAATATACGCTTATAAGGATTCCTATAAGAAAAAGACTTCTGATCCAAGGAAGAGATGTCAACCCTCTACTACTATAAAAGCCCCAATACCCTTACAATCCAAGGTACGCATAATTCACCCCAACTCTGACACTCTAGAGTTGAGAGAAGTTCTAACTTGATCTTCGGAGAGTATTTGGCCGGCACCACACCGGTGCTCTTTATAAGGTCTTCTCTTTTTTGCATTGTGCAGGTGTCGTTTCGAGCACGTGAGGACCGTGTGGCTTACTGATTGATTTTTTCGGGATTATCAGTTGGCGCCGTCGGTGGGAAACGTTGCAATTTGTAAGTCATACTATCGCCTCCCGGACAAAAAGTTGCATGGTGCTCACTCGCTTAATGGCAACTACCAACGACGTTCAAGGAGACGAACCACCCACGACTGCCCTAGAGAGGCAAGTTCAAACTCTCGCTGCTGCCGTGGAACGCCTCACCAAGCAAAACCACAACCTAGAAGAACAGCTGCGCCAGAAAAACGTAGCATTGAACACCCAAAAAGAAGATTAAGAAGGAACCAGCGCTAAAAAAAGGAACCAAGAGGGGCCGGAAGGCAGCAACGCCCCAAGCAGACAAGTGCGACAGGATACCAGCCGACCCTTCGGCTTAGATACGGCTTCCCCTCACATTGTCGCAGAGATGCAAATGATGAAGGAACGGATGGACCTTATGATGAATGCCCTTAAAGGGCAGGTGTCCAGCGACCTCGATGATCTGGTCCATCGAACTGATTCACCTTTCACCACGTTCGTCAACTCCTTCCCCTTACCGCAAAAGTTTCGCATGCCACAGATAGAAAGCTACGACGGAGCCAAGGACCCTCTGGATCATCTAGAGACTTTCAAAACCTTGATGCATCTTTAAGGAGTAGCAGATGAGATCATGTGTAGGGCTTTCCCTACAACGCTAAGGGGTCCTGCAAGGATTTGGTTTAGACGGCTAACGCCTAACTCCATCAGCACTTTCAAAGAGCTAAGTGCCCAATTCACTTCGCACTTTATTGGGGGGCATAGGTATAAAAGGTCTACTGTATGCTTGATGAGTATCAGGCAGCGAGAGGACGAGACGCTGAGATCTTACATAGCCTGATTTAATAAGGAAGCGCTCTCAATCAATGAAGCCGACGACAAAATACTTGTAGTAGCTTTCACGAATGGGCTGCAGAATGGTAAGTTCCTATTTTCACCATATAAGAATGACCCAAAGACTATGTCGGATGTGCTTTATAGGGCCACCAAGTACATGAATGATGAAGATGCGCTACTAGCTCGTGAGGAAAAGCCTAAGAAAAGAGAAAGGCAAGAAGATACCCGACAAGACAGAGGAAGGAAGATGGAAAGAACCAGAGAACGAAGGGATGATAGGTGCTCTAAGCCCTCTGTAGGGAGATTCACGAGCTTCACTCCACTGATCGCCCCAATCGACCAAGTCCTAATGCAAATCAAGGACGAAGAAGCCTTAACTTTCCCTGGAAAGCTGAAGGGAGATCCCAACAAACGGTCAAGAGACAAATACTGTCGTTTCCACCACGATCACAGTCATGACACAATCGATTGCTACGACTTGAAACAACAAATTGAAGCCCTCATCAGGCAAGGGAAGTTACAGAAGTTCATCAGCAGAGAGAGAGCAGACCCTCCTCCTCAAGAGCAAGCCCCTCGACGGGACAACAAGCGTCCCAGATAACCCTTAGGAGACATAAGGATGATTGTGGGGGCACAACGACCACTGGCTCATCAAAAAAGGCTCGAAAGACTTACCTCAGAATGGTCCAGAACGTTCAGCTCACGGGCGTCATCCTGAAAATGTCACAGATCGACAACCCCATTATTGGTTTCTCAGAAGAAGATGCCCGACGTCTTCACCATCCACATGACGACGCGCTCGTCGTTAGCATCCAGGTAGAAGACTATAACACATACCGGGTCTTGGTCGACAATGGAAGCTCCATAGACATTCTCTACTACCCAGCATTCCAACAGATGCGGATCAGCAGAGAGTGGCTAGTTCCAACCAACGCTCCACTTGTCGGGTTTGGAGGAACAAAAGTGTACCCCCTAGGCACCGTCACCTTACCCGCCACCATTGGAGATTATCCTCAGCAAGTCACTAGGGATGTTACATTCCTTGTTGTCGATTGCTCATCTGCCTACAATGCCATCATAGGACGTCCTACCCTTAACTCATGGAAGGCCGTGACTCCAACCTACCACCTGATTATCGAATTCCCCACTGAGTATGGAGTAAGGGAATTGCGAGGGGACCAAATAGCTGCGCGCGAATGCTATATTGCGATGCTGGAGATGGACGACCATCTATAGACTATAAGCATAGAAGAGCAATGGACGGGGGTGGAACCCATAGAGAGACTCGAGGAGATACCCCTCGATAGCTTCAGATTAGACAGGACCATGAGAATCAGCACTCTCGCTAGCCCAACGATTCGCTCAGCACTCGTAGCTTTCCTCAAGGAGAATCAGAACGTATTTGCTTTGAGTCATGAAGACATGTCAGGAATCGACCCATCGGTCATGGTACATAGGCTAAATGTGTCTCCGTCTTTTCCACCCGTCCGACAGAAGAAGCGAGTGTTCGCCCAAGAACGAGCCGAGCAATAGCAGAAGAAGTTAGCAAGTTACAAGAGACGGGCTTTATCAGGGAAGTATACTATTCCGATTGGCTAGCAAACATGGTGATGGTCAAGAAAGCCAATGGGAAACGGAGGATGTGCGTAGATTTTACGGATTTGAATAAAGCATGCCCCAAGGATAGCTACCCTCTCCCTTGAGTCGACGTACTAGTAGACTCTACAGCCCAGCACCAGCTATTGAGCTTCATGGACGCCTTTTTAGGGTACAATCAGATCCAGATAGATGAAGCAGATCAAGAGAAGACTTCATTTTTTACCAGCCAAGGTCTTTTTTGTTACAAAGTAATGCCATTCGGCCTTAAGAACGCGGGGCAACGTATCAAAGGCTCATGAACAAGATGTTTGTGAACCAAATCGGAAGGAATGTTTAGGTTTACGTAGATGATATGTTAGCAAAAAGTCGAAGAGAAGAGGACCATTTGAAGGATCTCGAAGAAACATCCGGTACCCTTCGCTCCTACAACATAAAGCTCAATCCGAGTAAGTGTGCATTCGGAGTAACAACGGGAAAATTCCTAGGCTTTATGGTGTCTCAAAGAGGTATCGAGGCCAACCCAAACAAGATCAGGGCCATAACATAAATGGCCCCCCCGAAGAACGTAAAAGAAGTGCGACAGACAAATGTCTACCCTTCTTTCGCACGCTGAAGAAATCTTTCGAGTGGACTGCTGAGTGTCAGCAAGCATTCGAGGAACTAAAGACGTACCTCTCTTCCCCTCCGCTGCTAAGTCCTTCACAACCGGGGGAAGAGTTTTTTCTCTACCTAGCTATCTCCCCGGCAGCCGTCAGCGCGGCCTTGATCAGAGAAGAAGACAAGGTTCAAAAGCCCATATACTATGCCAGCCAAGCACTTTGTGGCGCAAAGGAAAGGTATCCACCCATGGAAAAGCTTGCCTTCGCTTTAGTTACAACAGCCGGCAAACTCAAGCCATACTTCCAGGCCCACACGATGATCATCCTGACCGACAAGCCCTTACGAATGGTGATGAGCAACCCCGAAGCCACTAGTCGGTTGGCACTATGGGCAATAGAGTTAAGCGAGTTTGACATTCAATACCGCCCGCGTACTGCCATCAAAGGGCAGGTTGTCGCTGACTTCATAGCAGAATTCACCAACGGGGAAGACAAAGGGGCAGATGAATGTCCATAGTGGAGTATACATACAAACGAGTCGTCCAACAGACAGGTCGGGGGTGTAGGTGTCGTACTTCTCTCTCCTGAAGGAGACCAAATCGAATGTATGGTCCGTCTCGACTTCCCAACCACCAACAATGAAGCGGAGTACGAAGCTTTAGTGGCAGGGCTTGATCTCGCCAAAGCAGCAAAAGCGGCAAGCGTGGTTCTTTACTGCGACTCTCAGGTCGTCACTAACCAAGTAAACGGGGATTATGAGTGCAGAGGCGAAAGAATGAAGAGATATCTGGACCAAGTAAGGAGAAGGGTAGATGAGCTGAAGGCCAAAATTATCCAAATCCCCAGAGGAGAAAACGAGCAAGTTGACCGCCTTGCCAAAGCCGCTTTAGCTAAACATATGACTACTCTTGATAACGTACTTTCTTTCGTTCAGCTTTCTCCATTAATAGATTCCGTCAATGTGCAGGAGATAAGTTCCAAGAGCAATTGGACCACGCCGTTAATCTCTTACTTGAAAAACGACGTCTTACTAGACGAAAGGGAGGCCACAAGAAAGATTAAGGTCCAAGCAGCGCGATTCTTCTTGATAAAGGACGTCTTATATAAGAGAGGCTTCTCCCGCCCATACCTAAGATGTTTAGGTCCTGAAGAAGCAGACTACATCATGAGAGAAGTTCATGAAGGGATCTGCGGAAACCACTCAAGGTCACAATCTTTGGTACATAAACTGATTCGAGCAGGGTGCTACTGGCCCAAAATGCAAAAAGACGCCTAGACTTATGTCAAAGCCTGCGACAAATGCCAAAGATTCAGCAATGTCATCAGGCAGCCATCCGGAGAGTTGACCCCTATGGCAGCCCCATGGCCATTCGCCTAGTGAGGGTTCGACATCATGGAGCCATTCCTAATAGCGATGCAACAGCTGAAGTTTCTGATAGTGGGCATAGACTACTTCACAAAATGGGTGGAAGATGAAGCCTTAGCCACCATTACAGAAATGAATGTACGAAGCTTCGTTTGGAGGTTCATCATATGCAGGTTTGGGATCCCTAGAGTCTTAGTCTCAGACAACGGGAAACAATTCGACAACGACTCCTTCTGGCACTTTTGCTCACAACTAGGAATCAGAAATCACTACTCCTCCCCCGCCCACCCTCAAGCTAACGGACAGGTTGAAGTCACGAACCGATCCTTGCTCAAAATTATCAAGACTCGGCTCGAGGGGGCAAAGGGCATATGGCCTGAAAAGCTGCCAAGCATACTATGGGCATATAGGACAATGGCGCGAACTCCTACAGGAGAGACACCATTTCGGCTAACATACGGGAGTGAAGCAGTCATTCTAGCCGAGGTCGGACTCACAAGCTACAGGGTGGATAATCATGATGAAAGCAAAAATGGCGAGGTTATACGTCTATAGCTTGATCTAGTTGACGAAGTTAGAGCGACAGCAGAACAAAGGCTCGCACGGTACCAGGACAGCATGGCTAAATACTACAACTCTCAGGTCCGACATAGAGAATTTCAGGTTAGAGATCTCGTTTTAAGGAAGGTCATGGGAGCTGCTAGAGATCCTACCCAAGGGAAGCTCGGCCCCAACTAGGAAGGACCTTACCAAATCATATCATGGTAAAGGAAGGGCACCTACCACCTGGAGACACTGGACGGACATAAGCTACACCATCCATGGAACACCGAGCACCTACGGAGGTACTACCAATAGAGAGGATGGCATGAAGAGCGGCACCCCTTTATTTCTAGCTTACCTTAGTTAATTTTAGCTGTACTCCTCAGTTTTTCTATTTACTTTAGTTTCTGCTACAATAACTCTTTTAAAGCCCAAAGGGCGGGTCTTCTTCTTTTAAAGAACTACTTTTTCTACAAATGCATGGTTTATCATAATAAGATGAGTTTATTTAGATATGGCTAAGGTGTTTATCTACAAAAAATTTAAAGTCCATAAAGTGGACGACTTCAAGGATGAAAATTCATCATGTCTACAAAATGGACGAGCTTATTATCAATGTCCATAAAGAAGATGACTTCATCCCAAAAGGATGAAATACTATAGTCCACTCATATTATTTACAAAGTAGACAGGTTGATAAAGTAGATGACCCTAATGTGCAGTCCATCAAATAGGTGACTTCGTCTCAAGAAGATAAAAAATTATTGAGTTCATAAAGTGGACGACATTGTTAAGTCCATAAAATGGACGACTTTATCATTCAAGCCCATGACACAGGCAACTTCATCCCAAGAGGATGAAATGTTGTTAAAAGGGACAAACTAAAAAGTCCATAAAGTTGACGGGTTCATTGGTCCATAAAGTGGACAAATCCATTATTTAATAAAGTGGACAAGGTCATTAAAGCTGACGGCTTCATAAAATTATGATTTACTTAAAAAAGTGGTCATTAAAGCTGACAGCTTCATTAAATTACCATTTACTTAAAAGTGATCATTGAAGCTGACGGCTTCATTAAATTACCTTTACTTAAAAGTGGTCATTGGAGCTGACAGCTTCGTTAAATTACCATTTACTTTAGTGGTCATTAAAGCTGACGGCCTCATGAAAATACCAATATTTAATAATGGATGAGTTTCCCAAGTCCACAAGTCAGACGCCCATGAAAGTCGGCGAGATTACAAAGTAGACGGACCTATAACTAAAGAGACGGGTCCATAATTATGCATGAAAATAGACAAATCAATACTATTAAGTCTTGATCCATGGCTAAGCTGGCGAGCTTAGCAAACGGCCAAGAAATAGTCATTAAGTCTACAAAGTAGACGTCCCTAAGTAGAGGAATCTATCATGCAAGGCAAACAAGATCATCTCCAACTTATGAAAACATATCACGAGCATATGGACCAACAAAGCAACACATGAAGGATATGAAATATCATAAATAAAATAAAGTTTTTTATAGACAAAGCCCAAAAAGTAGTAGGGCATTTTTACAAAGTCTTAAAGATAAAATAAGAAAGAGGAATGCATAAGTCTACTGGGCTGAAGGGCTTGAAGGGTTTCCGTCATTCTTCTCTTGAATATCCTAGGCGACAGGGTTTTCAACGTTCACAAGCTCCATGGACAGGACCAGGAGAGTAACGGGAGCATCAACAGTAGGCTGCGCAAGGACGACGCCGTCCTTAAGTCCAAGCTCTAGCTTGGAAGAGTCGTCACTTTCTCCAAAGGCAGTGTCACCTACAGGTGTCGGTGGCACAGGCCCGTCCATAGTAACCATGGAAAAATTCGAGGTTAGGTAGGCAGCCTTAGCTTGTTTAAGGCAATCCTCAAACCCCACACTGTAATATTCGGCACAGGAATCAATATAAGCCTGTGACTCCTTGAACTCTTTTATAGCGTCAGCCTTTGCCGTCTCTACCTGGCCTAGCAAAGCCGCCAACTTTTTCTCCGTTGTCTCCTTGGCTTCTTGATCCTTTACCCTCAGACGACTCTCTTCCTCCAGTTTTTCTTTCAACTCCTTCACCTCCTTGTTAAGGGTAAGAAGGCGTCCTTATACTGATCCTGCCCGTCGGTCATATTTTTGACGGGCGATCACCCCTTCGTTGGCAACTCCCTTGACCTGTAAAGCCTTCATGCGAACCAGTGCCTACAAGACAGGGCAGTCGTCAGCTAAATAGCATGCAGACGAATAAATGAAAGGAAGAAGGAAAAGTACTTACCCGAGCAAGGTCAAAAAGGCCTGAGTCCCCCAACTCCTCCGTCGCCTAGCCAACACAAGGGTCTGCGTCTTTATCTTTGATAATGGACTCAAGCATCCCGACGGCGTAATCCTTGTGGGTAAGGAGACGACGCTTAGAGTCCTGAGTGACGGTGTTGGGCGTCGTCATCAACCCCTTGCCAGCCTCATGCTTTTGAGGTAACGGTTTCTTAGGAAGCTTACCTCCAGGAGTGACAGATACCTTTTTTGATGGACGGTCATCCTTCCCGTCATTTTTCCTCTTTGCCGCCCCATTGCCAGCGGCCTTAGGAGCTGACGAGGACTCCCTTGCCTTAGTTTTCTTCTCTTCCTCCTTTTTACAAGCACCAATTCCCCTCACCCTCTATCTGGTTGCCTCCATCTCTACAAAAACAAGTGACGATCAAAAAGAGAACGAGTGTAAAAACAACAGGAGGAGTTAGGGGAATACTTACGACGACGGGAATAAGCATTCAGCTTACGAGCTATTGGCGTCGGCTCCGGACCTCCGCAATAAAGGTGCAAAGTGTCAAGTGTAATAAGATCTCGACACTTTCGCTCCTTCAATGGGATCTCTGTTACCCGACGAATGAAGTCTTCCTGCTCCTCTGAGATGCAAGGACGAACACTAGCTAAAAATGAGGGAAGTAGATGATGTTAGAAGTTTGAAGAAAACAAAAAGAAGCAGACGGGATTAACCTGAGTCCTTGACAAAAACCCAAGTATTGTCAAAATAACCATGGGGCATTGTCTCCCATTCCTCCTGACGACATACCCAGTTCGTCCCTTTTACAAAGAAATACCTGCCTTTCCAATTCCTATTGGAGTCAGGCATATAGACACCAGCTTCAGCCCCTTCTTCCTTGCCGCAAAATGGTATATCCCTTATGACGAGGCTATATGTTGAGGTTGATAACACCAAAAGAACTTGTCAATGGTCAACTGACGATTTTCGCCACTTAGGCGACCCCACAAAATCTCAGCCCCAATGAATATCCTCCAAGCATTGGGGGTGATTTGGCTGACGGACAAACCTAAAAGGTTGGCCAGCTGACGGTGGAGCTTCGTCAACGGCAGCCTCAATCCTGCTACAAACATGGCATCATACATGCCAACATCTGCAGTCTTCTCGGAGTAGCATTTCTCAAACTTACCCGGGAGACGGATTAGGATGTCGTCCGGAATCTGGTAATGATCTCGTAAGGTTTTAAAGACTTTGTCTGACATCGTCGGCAAAAAATCATTGACAGTCCATATTTTGGGCAGGATGAAAGGACGATCATCTCCAGGGGCTCCCGAGGTGCTATCTAAAGCCTCCTCATCACCGTCATTATCATCCCCATCACTCCCTCTTCCTTCCCCTTCATCCTCCTCGTCTCCGTCATTATCATCACTCCTTTCTTCCCCTTCCTCCTCCTCATCATCTAACACCCCCCTCACCTTCTCTTTCCACTTTGTCAGAAGATTGGGCTGACATTTCCCTCTCTGACAACCAAGAGAAGCCCTCCTCAGGCTGGTGACCTGAAGAGAAGACCTCGTCGTAGCCCGCTCCATCGCGGACTGACGACTGCTCACTCGTCGCCTCTCTAGACATCTGACTACCTACAAGCGACGGAGGCATTCTAAGAACCTAAGTTGACGACCTTTTCTAACAAATATATATAAGTCTTCAAAGCCAAAAGAAAAGGATAAAAGCAAAAACAGAAGGTAACTAAGAGGAGGGTAGCTTACCAGATGAGACTGACGGACTTGTGGAAAGTGACGGCCTTGGATAGAGCAAGATGACGAGGACAAAGTTTGCAAAAGTGACAGGTTCGCTCTGGCAATCAACAATAGTAAAATAAAAGGAAATTAAGGTAGAAACGAGGTATATATAGGAGAAATATGCACGGAAGACAAAGCGACACCCTTGTCCAGAAGCGGAAGCAATCAGAGCGCGCCACGTGTTTGAGCATTTAATAAAGGCTGCTCGAGGATTTACCCGTAAATGATTTTGCCACTCTCCTGGCCAAAAAAAAATTAGCAATGAAAATTCAACTCCATAACCCGTCAATTAAAGCTGACGAGGATATGGAGTAAGGGGCAGCTGATAAGGGTAAAATTGTAGAACTACTTATCTTTATATAAATATAGAGGGAAGCTCCACGTGAACTCATCAAGATCCATTGGCAAGTGACGATGTTGAGAAATCCACAGCTCACCTCATACCTGATGGAAAAACCTTAGGCAACGGAGGTGGGTAGCTGACGCCAATAAAGCTGAAGGTAGTGGAGAAAGCTAACGCCACTAAAGCTGACGGTTCCGATATAATCTTGACTTGGCCACCACGCATGAGTATATAGGGGAATACCTTGTACCCCACGCTGAGTGTTGGTCTCCTATAAGGAAAGGATTCCGCAATATACGCTTATAAGGATTCCTATAAGGAAATGACTTTTGATCTAAGGAAGAGATGTCAACCCTCTACTACTATAAAAGCCCCAATACCCTCACAATCCAAGGTACGCATAATTCACCACAGCTCTAGCACTCTAGAGTTGCGAGAAGTTCTAACTTGATCTTCGGAGGGTATTTGGCCGGCACCACACCTGTGCTCTCTATAAGGTCTTCTCTTTTTTGCATTGCGCAGGTGTCGTTTCGAGCACGTGAGGACCGTGTGGCTTACTAATTGATTTTTTCGGCATCATCAGTTTTATTACTCAAGCCACACCTGCGAAGACCTTGCAACATGCAAGGTTACGAAGAAAGTTTACCCTGAAAAAAAAAAAAAAAAAAGGTTTTAGAGGGCCAACTTGCAATTTGAAATCAACCATTAAATTAAAGTTTGTATCTAAAAATAAAATGCGGTTCATTTCCAACTATTTCATTGTCCATCTAATGGACTTCTTCTGTTGCTACTTCTTAGTAGACTATACGATATTATATACGATATCAATTATGCAAAAATTGTAGCAAACAAAACAGGCTACTTATTTATATATCTTAAATATAAAAGAAACCTACGAGATGTCACTTTTAAAAGTTTCAAAACAAGTTTATGCCCGCTGTACTTATACATGCCCATATGAATGGTTTAATGGCCAAAGAGTGACAGTCATAGGACACCAGATCATGCATATAATTGATAATAATTGTTGCTGTCCCAGACAAAATATAACTACATGACTACAAATATAGGGGTACTTATAATAGTGACTTTAAAAAAAATAAATAAATGGCGTCATGCGGATTGCTAACAGGCTATTTAATTGTTTTGTAAATTCGTGCTCCCAAAAAAGAAATCTAAATGTGTATGATCCTTGTTTCTTGAAAACATCGATTGGAACTAGTGGAACACCCGCCAAAATTAAGAATATATTATGTAGTGAAGTAGCCTAAGAGAAATAGCATTGTACAACTTCAAACAAACAAATGTGTTCCTATCGTGAGAATTTGACAAATGTTCGTCTCTTGTAATTAAACCCGCCAAATTAGCATAAAAATCCACCATTAGGCCTATTATTAGTGCAAACATTGTCACAATACTCTGAAACCTACTTTCTGAAGCAAAATGAATAACACTACCTTTGGCCTCCCTCCTAACCTTGAACCAGATCAAGCTAGCCCGGCATGGATGAACAAAGGTGACAATGCATGGCAGCTCACCGCCGCGACACTAGTGGGCCTACAAAGTGTTCCGGGGCTCATAATCCTATATGGTGGCGCGGTGAAGAAGAAATGGGCAGTGAACTCAGCTTTCATGGCACTCTATGCTTTTGCTTGTGTTCTTGTTTGTTGGGTTTTATGGGGCTATAGGATGTCTTTTGGGGATGAGCTGCTTGTTCCATTTTTGGGAACTACCAACTTTGCACTAGACGAAAAATTTCTTTTCAAGAAGGCATTTTCCGGAAATTTTCCTAATGCCACAATGGCGTATTTCCAATTTGTCTTTGCGGCAATCACTTTGATTTTGATTGCAGGGGCCTTGTTGGGACGTATGAACTTCTATGCATGGATGCTTTTTGTGCCTTTATGGTTGACCTCTTCATACACTATTGGAGCGTTCACTATATGGAGTAATAACGGGTTTCTCTACAAGTTAGGAATCATAGATTATTCTGGTGGATTTGTGATCCATTTGTCCTCAGGAGTTGCTGGCTTTACAGCAGCATATTGGGTATGGAAAAAATTTATCCTTTCTTTCTTTAAAAAAGAAAAAAGAGGAGAATAGACATATATTCTCCAAGTTACTTGCAAAAAGATGCTAACAACTGTGAAAGTTTAATCTCCAATATTGATTCCTCGACTCATTTGCCAAAACAAAACATAGGGCATTAGTGCATTTATCTACCCCTTAAACTTAAAACCTCAGTTACAATTGAAAGAAAACAAGTACATACCTCTAGAATCGATTCGCCGGTTGTTTTACATGGCCAACAGTACTTCTATATTCTTGCTCGGGGTGGTGATTGTGATAAAAGCAAGAAACAAAATCCACAACCTATAATATAGTAAAGACAATCCAACAGCACTAAAGAAAGGGAGAGTTTTTTTCTTTTTTTCTTTTTGCTAAAGGGAAAGGGAGAGTTATCTTTGTTTTTTTGTGATGATGCTAGGATCGTCAGTAGAGATATTCGTCCAGAATGCGATCGTCAGCCTCCGCTCCAGACCCTGCAATATCCCAAAATACAAAGAATGTGGTCACCGGTGTGGCACCAGCCACAATGCCTCCGATGCCAAAGTTAGGAAAGGCCCTCAAATCAAGGAAGAGGAGAATATCTTTAATAAGTGAAATTTCTAGTGAGTGTTTCTTGTACCTTTTCCGGATCTTGTTTAAGGTTATATATAGGTTGTTTCAGTACCCTTCTAGCCGTTGGTTCTGCCATAATGAGAGTGTAATTCCTTGAGTTTGT
The DNA here is from genome assembly GCA_019022515.1 of Quercus aquifolioides. NCBI lineage: Eukaryota > Viridiplantae > Streptophyta > Magnoliopsida > Fagales > Fagaceae > Quercus > Quercus aquifolioides. The sequence continues at coordinate 81,763,967 of CM032327.1, forward strand.
AACGCTCGTGCAGGGTATTAAGTTTGACAGATACTTCTTCAACGGTATTGATATTTATTGATCTTTTTGTAACGACTGGTCGTGACAGGGGGATTGACGATTAACTTGTAGGTTCGGGCACTCCCACTCGTACTGTGCTGTCAGCGAGGTCGTTCCTGTTCATCGTCCACAAGCAAGGGATGGACGATTATATATATATTTATTGGGTCTATCAGCTGCCCCCTTATTCCAAGATCGTCCACAATTCGGACAGTCCTGGGAATACGAAAAGGTTTTTTTTTTTTTTTTTTGCTTGGGGAAGTGTTCTCCGTATTAATTGTCTTATGGCGGCGTGGCATGCATCGTGGCCACGTGTCCAGTTCTGACCGGTGGGGAGGCATCGTTTCCGGTGAGTGCCTTTTCGGTTTCCCGCAGTTTTCAAGGCAGATTTTTAACTTTACTTTTCTTTTTCCCTTCATTCCTTCATTTTACTTTTCTTTGGCTTTTCTGGGTTTTTCTTTTTTTGTCCTCTCTATGTCTGATTCTAAGTCTTACTGCCGTGGTTGCCTCGCCCTTCCGACCTCCGATTTTCTTCCTTCTCTTCAAGTGCGTATCCCTTCTTTTTCGCTCCTTTCCCTTTTGCTGCTTTATATTTGCTTACTTTCCTTTTTCGGAATGTGTATATCCTTCCTTTAATGGTGGATTACACTGCATTTCAGCAAATTTCTCCTTCTATTGCTTTTCTTTTTGTGCGCTTGGGGGGTTTTTTAGAGTTTTCCGGCGACCGGTATCCACACCTTGGTGATTTTGTGGTAGGGGGGAGTGGTTTAGATTTAGCGTTGAGTGATCTGCACCCATTGTTGCAGCAGTCGTTTTCCTGGTTTAAATCCGTTCGTGGGGTCCTTAGGAGGGAAAAAATGGGTTCTGCGGTGAGGTCGAGTGATCATGAAGGGGGTTCTTCGTCTAGCGCGGCCGTGGATGGGGCTGTGCTGGACACAGCTACCTCCGTGCTTCCTTCGTCAAATCTTCCTTCGACTTCCGCTGTCATTCCTCGTCCCTTCCATGCCCTCAAGGAAAAATGTAATTTGAAGGTCGATGTCTTTAGTAAATTTAGGGATAGGTTTCAATTCCCAGAGGAAACTAAGGTTCGTCTTCCCCGGAAGGGTGAAAAGGCTTGTGCCTTTGCCCACGAAGAGGTTTGCTTTTACGAGGCGGCCCTCCTGTGTGGTCTAAGGTTTCCCGTCCATCCATTTATTATGGAGCTTCTAGATCACCTGCGGATTGCTCCTAGGCAACTTATGCCCAATTCTTGGAGAATTGTCATAAGCTATATGGTGATCTGGACGACTATAGCAGATGGAAAGATGATCACGGTGAACGAGCTTACCCATCTTTATCGCCTAAAAGAGTCTAGGGAATTTGGGTATTATGAGCTTGTCCCCTGGGAGAGGAGGTCCCGTCTGGTAGCCGATCCCCCTTCGTCCTTCCGTTATTGGAAGTCAAGATATTTTTTTGTGTCCGGAGACGGTTGGGAGACCTTGTCAGATGACGTTTGGGGAAATGTCCCCAGGCTGCTGCGCCAGTGGGAGACCCCTTGTCTTGGTGCATTTGCCTTTTTATGCTCCCTTTTTCTATCATCGTCTGTTTCTCTTTGATCGTCTATGTAATCTCGAGTGACTTTTTTGCTGCGCAGTGAAAGAGCGCCCTGATCTTGATAGCCGATTTAAGGCGAGAATTCAGGAGGCGATCAAATATTCAAGGACGATCGAAGACTTCGACGAACTTATTGATCTGCGTACTCTGGCTCGTCACTGTTTGGGACCTGAGCCTTCACTCTACGTCCTTCAAATTCTTGATCGTGAGCAGCGAAAACGTGAGTAGATGTGTATGATATTTTTTTTTTTTTTTTTTTTTGACTTCCTTTAACTTTCTTCTGCAGAAATGACGAGCAAATTCAACAAAGATCTGTATGTGAAAATCAGGGGGAAGAGGAACGAACCTCTTTCAAGCATTGGTCAGAAAACTTTGAAGTTTACTGACAGAGAGAAAGAAAAGGAGAAAGAGAAAGAGACGGTGGAGAGAGGCTCGTCTACCCCTACTCATGACGAAGCAAGGACAGCCTCTCCTGCAGTTTCAATTGAAGAGGTCCCTGGACCAAAAAGGCGAAAGACAGCGCACAAGGGTAAAGAGAAGGTGGGTTCCAGTATTTGGGACGATGCGGAGGCCGCCGTAGCCCGGGCCAACGATTTTTTAACTCCTGAAGAGAGAAAAGAGATTTCTCTCGTACCTTCTCATGAGATGGTGAACCAGCACGTTCATAAGCTCGTGCAGGTATGCTCTTCTTGCCTTACCATCATATTATCGTCATCCTATTGCTTTATCAGCAAACTCATAAGTTATTATTTTTAGGTGCTGGGGGAGACGATGCACCTTACCTCACAATTCCTGGCGAGTGAGGAGAAAGCTGTCCTGACCACTTCGAAGGTGGAAGCCTTAGAGGCTGAGGCTTCGGGCTTGAGGAAGGACCTGATCGCGGCGATGGACGCCCATAATACCTCCAAGGAGCAAGTCAAAGTCCTGACTGAGCAACTTGAAGCTGAAAAGGCGAAGGTAAAGCAGAAGGACGATCTCCTTGCGTCCGCGGGTCAGAGGATGAAAGCTGCTGTAGCCAAGGTCGTCCTTGCCTTCCAGATGACGGACGAGTACAACACCGTACTGTTCCAGTGGTACTTCAAGGGGTTTGAACTGTTAAGAAGATACATGATCAAACATGAGCAAGGAGTCAATCTGGACGACTTGGACTTTGAAGCTATGGATAAAGAGATAGAGGTGGACGAGGCTGCTCTGGCAGCTCAAGCTTCTAGAGCTTCAGGCGGGGACCCTCCTGCAGCTGACGAGGGTGATGGCCTTGCTCCTCCAACATAATCACTTAGTGCCCTTCTCTCCTTTTGTTTTGTTTTTTGAACGAACACTCTTTCAGGTCCCCGTATGTTTTGGGGTTTTTTTCTTGAACAACTGGCATCTTCGTGCATATATATATATGTGTGTGTGTGTGTGTTCTGTTTGTTGTTGTTTCTCATGTTTATTTTTATCATTTCTCCCCTTTAGACTTAGAAGAATTTGAGTTGAAATTACTTCTTCGTTCCTTGAAGTATCTGTTTTCCTCGTCTGTCTGTGGACTTAGATGATTTATGTAGGAATGTTCTCGGACGATTAAGGGATTTCCTCGTCCTTTTGATCTGGACAATGAGCATTCCTTGCAGGAATTTCATCATCTTTTCGATCTAGACGATAAGAGTTCTTTCAGGGAATTTTATGGCCTTCTAGATCTGGACGATGCGCATCCTTTCGCAGGATTTTATCGTCTTTTAGATCTGGACGATGCAAACTCTTGCAGTGAATTTTATGGCCTTTTCGATCTGGACGATGCACATCCTTTCGCAGGATTTTATCGTCTTTTCGATCTGGACGATGCAAATTCTTGCAGTGAATTTTATGGCCTTTTCGATCTGGACGATGTACATCCTTTGCAGGAATTTCATCATCTTTTCGATCAGGGCTATCAGCCGTTTTAAATTTTTAGAAGACAATTAGAACACGGGAAGTGCTAAATGATCACTTATATAATCTTGCATAAATACATAACTTGTGGTAGAAAACATAAGATCAAAATAGAAAGCATGGAATCAAATTTTGTTAACTGCTTACAATTAGGCCATGGGTTCTTTCTTGTAATACCTCTTTAGGTGCTCGACATTCCATGGACGAGGTAACTTGTTTCCTTCTTGGTCTTCTAGATGGTAGCTTCCTTGTCGTGAGTAGTGGACGACTTTGTAAGGTCCTTCCCAGGTTGGACCCAGTTTGCCTTGTGCAGGGTCTTTTGTCGCAGGAGTTACTTTCCGGAGGACGAGGTCACCGATGCTGAATCTTTTCAGCTTCACTCTTTGATTGTAGTATCCTGCCATCTTCTGCTGGTATTTGGTCATTCTCTGCGAGGCTTGATCTCTGACTTCGTCCATGCAGTCCAGGTTCAATCTTAGCTAGTCGTTATTTCCTTCTTCGACAAAAAAGTCTCTCCTGATGCTAGTAAGCCCCACTTCGACGGGAATAACTGCTTTCGTGCCATATGTTAGATTGAAGGGAGTTTCTCCTGTTGGTGTTCTTGCCGTCGTCCTGTAAGCCCATAGGACGCCTGGTAGTTCCTCGGGCCATGCTCCCTTTGCCCCCACTAACCGAGACTTGATAATCTTGAGCAAGGTTCGGTTCGTTACTTTCGTTTGTCCGTTGGCCTGAGGATGTCCTGGTGAAGAATACTTGTTTTTGATACCTAAGCTGGAGCAGAATGATCTGAACCCTTGGCAATCGAACTGATGACCATTGTCGAATATGATCGTCCGAGGAATCCCGAACCTGCAAACAATATTTTTCCACACAAAATTTTGTACCTTAGCTTCTGTGATCGTTGCAAGTGCTTCTGCTTCGACCCACTTCATGAAATAATCAATCACGACGAGTAGGAACTTCATTTGTCTTTTTCCCTGTGGTAGGGGACCGACGATATTGATTCCCCATTGTGCAAATGGCCAGGGTGAGGAAATGCTCGTCATTATCTCACCTGGGACTCGTTGAACATTCCCATATCTTTGACAGCTGTCACATTTCTTTACAAAGTCGGCTGCGTCTTGCTGCATTGTGGGCCATAAATAACCTGCCTTCATGATCTTTCTGACGAGTGACTTTGACCCCATATGATCTCCACAAATTCCTCCGTGAACTTCCTCGAGGACATACCTGGCCTCTTCTTCTTCTACGCATCTCAAGTACGGTTGAGAGAAGCCTCTTCTAAATAGTTGATCATTCAAAATAGTGAATCGGGCAGCTCTTTTGCGGACTTTCTTGGCCTCTTCAGTGCCTAATGGTAGTCGTCCGTCTTTAAGAAAAGCAAAAATCGGACTCGTCCATCCCTGGTGTGTATGCACAGAGAAGGCTTGCAATTCTTTAATGCTTGGGAGACTTTGTTCTTCTAGTCTCCAGTCATATTTCTTGTCCTGGAGATCTGCTGATGCGCTGCGGGCTACTTCGTCGGTTTCTGTATTCTGTTCCCGTGGAGCCTGTAAGAATTCCACCTGATTAAAATTGCTCACCAGCTGATTTGTTAGCTTGAGATATTTTTGCATCCTCGTCTCTTTTGCTTCAAAATCCCCTCTGGCTTGCCCTATGACGAGCTGTGAATCACTCTTGACCACAATTTTTTCAGCTCCCAGTGCCTGGGCTAGTCGGAGACCTGTTAGCAGAGCTTCATACTCTGCCTCATTATTGGTTATGGGGAATTTCAGCTGGACCCCATATTTGAGGACATCGTCCTGGGGAGAGACAATAACGACGCCTGCTCCTCCCCCTTTCTGTGTGGACGATCCATCTGTGTTGATCGTCCAAATGTCTTCCCGATCTTCCTCCTGCTCGTTGGTGGTGAATTCTGCTATAAAATCTGCCAATGCCTGAGCTTTTATGGCTGTTCGCGATCGGTATTCGATATCGAACTGGCTAAGTTCGATCGCCCATTGCACCATTCGTCCAGCTGCCTCGGGTTTTTTCATTGCCTTCTTGATTGGCTGGTCCGTCATTACCTTTATTGGGTTAGCCTGGAAGTAGGGACGTAGCTTCTTGGAGGCCACTATTAGGGCGAAAGTAATCTTTTCGATCCGAGGATATCGAGCCTCTGCCCCCTGGAAGGCTTGGCTAACATAATACACAGGAAGTTGTACCCTGTCTTCTTCCCTGATTAAGGCTGCACTTACTGCCGTGACAGACACTGCCAAGTATAAGAACAGATCTTCTCCTTCCTTGGACGGACTTAAGAGCGAGGGATTGCTCAAGTACCGCTTCAACTCTTGGAATGCCGTCTCGCATTCCTCCGTCCAGGCAAAAACCTTCTTCAAGGTCTTAAAGAACGGAAGGCACTTATCTGTTGCTCTCGAGACGAACTTGTTGAGTGCCGCTACTCTTCCTGTGAGCGATTGTACTTCTTTGGTCGTCCTTGGTGAGGACATTTCAATGATGGCTTTTACTTTTTCTGGATTTGCTTCAATTCCCCTTCGCGAAACCATAAACCCGAGGAACTTCCCTGAAGAGACTCTGAAAGCACACTTGGAGGGGTTTAACTTCATGCTGTGCTGCCTGAGCGTGTTAAATGTCTCCTTAAGATCGTCCAGATGATCCTCTTCTTCTTTGCTTTTGACGAGCATATCGTCGACGTACACTTCCATATTTCTCCCAATTTGCTTGTTGAACATTTGATTTACCAATCTCTGGTATGTGGCGCCTGCGTTCTTTAAACCGAAGGGCATGACCCTGTAGCAATAGAGCCCTTGGCTAGTGATGAATGCAGTTTTTTCTTGATCTTCTTCTGCCATCTGTATCTGGTTATACCCCGAGAATGCGTCCATGAAAGTGAGAAGTTTGTGCCCGGCAGTAGAGTCTACTAGCTGGTCGATTCTGGGCAAGGGGAAGCTGTCTTTCGGGCAAGCTTGGTTTAGATCTGTGAAGTCGACGCACATTCTCCATTTCCCATTTGCCTTCTTGACCATGACGACATTGGCCAACCACTCCGGATAATAAACTTCTCGAATAAAGTTTGCAGCGAGTAGTTTTCTTACTTCATCCATCACCGCTTTGTTTCGTTCAGGGGCGAAAGCCCTTCTTTTTTGCTGGACGGGCTTCTTTTCCGGGTCTACGTTTAGGCGGTGTTGGATGATGCCTGCTGGAATTCCTGGCATATCTTCGTGGCTCCAGGCAAATACATCGAGATTATTCTTCAGGAAAGTGATGATTTCTGCCTTCGTCCTCGGGTTTAGGTCCGTCCCTACCTGAGTCGTCTTTATCGGATCCCCTTCGATCAGTTCTACTGTTTCTAGCTTCTCCACGATCTCAGGTGTCTTCTCTTCGATCACCCACGTATGGTTTTCTTTCGAGGCTAAGACGGCCTGGTAACACTCTCTTGCCAACACCTGATCTCCCCTTATTTCTCCTACTCCCTGTTCTATTGGAAACTTTACCTTTAGGCAGTACGTGGAAGTGGCAGCTTTCCAGCGGTTAAAGGTAGGTCGTCCTATGATAACATTGTAAGACGATGGTGAGTCTACAACCAAAAAATTGTGTTTGTTGGTTACCTGGAGGGGGTATGAGCCAGCTGTGACGGTCAACGTCACTATCCCGCGGGGGTACACCTTGTCTCTGCTGAAGCTGACGAGAGGTGATTCAAAAGGACGAAGCCTCTTCGGGTCTACCTTCAATTGCTGGAAGGCGGACAGATAAATAATGTCCGCTGAACTCCCATTATCTACCAGAACTCTCCTTGTGTTGAAGCCCTCAATCATGATCATGATGACGAGTGGGTCGTCATGAGGTTGCTTTACCCCCCTGGCATCTTCTTCTGAAAAGTACATGTCCTGGTTCGTTCGCCGTTGCTTTGCGGGTGGTAAGCTATGAACACTGTTTATTTGCCTTTGGTATGACTTTTTGAGGGATCTGAACGAGCCTCCTGTGGACGATCCTCCCGTGATGGTTTTTATTTCTCCTTTTGCACTTTGTGGACGAGGTGGCTGATCTTCAGTTCTTTGGAAACCCCCGGGCTGATCCTTCTTACCGTATCTGCTGGCTTCTCCTCTCTTCACGTATCTTTGAAGTTTCCCTCTCTGGATAAGTTCTTCTATCTGCTCCTTCAGGTCTCAGCAATCCTCCGTGTAATGCCCGTGGTCTTTGTGAAAACGGCAATACTTCTTTTTATCACGTACACTGGGTGGTGATTGGAGTGGCCTGGGCCATTTAAGGCATTGTTCGTCTTTGATCTCCGTCAAAATTTGATTGACGGGCATCACTAACGGTGTGAATTTCGTTTGCCGAGAATTTTTATCATCCCTTCGTCTATTCCCATCGTCATTACGTCGGTCAGCTCGATTTCTCTTCTGCCCCCTTCGATCGTCTTTCTCGTTCTTCTTCTCCTTTGTCTTTTCTGCCCCATCTATGGCTGCCGGGGCATCTTCAGCGTTCATATATTTCTGCGCCTTTAACAGTGCTTCCGCCATCGTCTTGGGAGGGTTTTTTGCCACAGAAACCACAAAGTCCCTGGACTTCAGTCCAGCCTTAAAGGTCGTAAGTTGTACCTTATCGTCGGATTCGTCTACTTCCAGCATTCCTCGTGTGAAGCGTGTCACATAGGACCTCAACGTTTCTTTCTCTCCTTGTTTGATTGTGAGCAAGTGATCGGCCGTTCTTTTTGGACGTTGTCCACCAACAAAATGACGAACAAACGAACTGCTTAGCTGTTCGAAATTATCAATGGAAGATGTGGGCAATTTGGTGAACCATTCCCGAGCGGCCCCTTTCAGGGTTGTGGGGAAGGATCGACATAGAATCTCGTCAGGGGGCTGTTGAAGACCCAAAGTCGTCTTGAAAGTATTCAGGTGATCCAACGGATCTTTCAATCCGTCAAAGGGTTCGAGCTGGGGTAGGCGGAACTTGAAGGGTACCGGGCATTCCTGGACGGCTGCAGTAAAAGGAGAATCAGTTTTCCTGACGATTCGGTCCAACCCTTGATCCGTCTTTCCCCTAATTGCGCTTCTCAACTCGTCCATCTCTTTCCTCATCTCCTTGAGGAAACTCGGGTTTGGTTCTTCTGGAGTGCTGGTTCGTCTCCTATGACTATCTCCGTCCTCATCTCCGTTGACTTCTGTGTGGTTATCTCCTTGTTGCAGTCGCTGTTTCATTTCTTGATTTTGCTTGGTGAGTTCTTCCACTGTGGCTGCGAGTGCTTGAATTTGTAGGGACAACGCAGCGGGGTCTGGGATACAACTGGACTCCATCTCCTTAGAATAGAATAGTACCCTTGAACCGAACGCTCAAGAATAATACGGTTTCTCACAGACGGCGCCAAACTGATGATGCTAGGATCATCAGTAGAGATGTTCGTCCAGAATGCGATCGTCAGCCTCCGCTCCAGACCCTGCAATATTCCAAAATACAAAGAATGTGGTCACCGGTGTGGCACCAGCCACAATGCCTCTGATGCCAAAGTTAGGAAAGGCCCTCAAATCAAATCAAGGAAGATGAGAATATCTTTAATAAGTGAAATTTCTAGTGAGTGTTTCTTGTACCTTTTCCGGATCCTGTTTAAGGTTATATATAGGTTGTTTCAGTACCCTTCTAGCCGTTGGTTCTGCCATAATGAGGGTGTAATTCCTTGAGTTTGTAACGCTCGTGCAGGGTATTAAGTTTGACAGATACTTCTTCAACGGTATTGATATTTATTGATCTTTTTGTAACGGCTGGTCGTGATAGGGGGATTGACGATTAACTTGTAGGTTCGGGCACTCCCACTCGTACTGTGCTGTTAGCGAGGTTGTTCCTGTTCATCGTCCACAAGCAAGGGATGGACGATTATATATATATTTTTTGGGTCTATCATTTTGCTTTCATCCTTACATTATTAGTTACATTCCTGTTTTTTTTAACCCACCCTCATGTAATGTGTATAAATGTTACATATACAGGAAATCAATTTCATTAAGTTATGTCATTGATGGGTGACCTGGTTGACCGAGCTTGGCCAACTTTTAACAACAATAATCACGTTTGGCCAAAACCTCTATAGCAATTAACACGGTATTACTATTTCTAATAGAGACGTTGAATCAATTTCCCCTCCTCCACTAATGATGAAAAAAATCAATAAATAAACAATAATCACACATTTGAGAAAAATGACATATCGCTCTCCATAATAATTCATGGCAGGTTGGTCCTCGTCTCTCCAAAGATAGGGAACGGTTCCCTCCAAACAACATCCTTCTCATGTTAACTGGGGCAGGATTTTTGTGGATGGGTTGGACAGGGTTCAATGGAGGTGACCCGTATTCAGTAAAAGTTGATGCTTCCTTGACCGTGTTGAACACGCATGTCTGCACCGCTACAAGCTTGCTTACTTGGGTGATGTTGGATGTCTACTTTTTTGGGAAGGCTTCCATTATTGGGACGATTCAAGGCATGATCACTGGCTTGGTTTGCATCACCCCAGCAGCCGGTAAGTCTCCTGCCCATTAATAGAAAACACACCCTATTTTCATAAATAGTAAGGAAAATTATTTTCCTAAAACAATACCAAATCCTTGAGCCTTGTGGCTTGTGTATATGTTTAGATATATGTAATGATTATATGAATTGCTTTTTTTCATATTATAAGCAAATGTAATATATAATACATAAAGGTAAATATATGATTTATATATATATATATATATATATATAATATAATATAGGCATGCAACATTATGTATAAATATTTACAAAAGTAAAATTTGCTTACAATTTAATTTTGTAGGGGTCGTGCAAGGATGGGCAGCAATAATAATGGGGGTTTGCTCAGGCTCAATTCCTTGGTTCACTATGATGATCATCCACAAGAAATCCAAGCTCCTTCAAATGGTTGATGACACAATGGCAGTTTTGCACACCCATGCAATTGCTGCAGGCTGTCTCGGGGGAATCCTAACCGGCCTTTTTGCAGAGCCTAAATTAAACAATTTGTTTTTTTAATTCATACGGTGATTATGTTGGCCTATTTTATGGTTTTGAAATGGGAAATTTCAAGGCCGGATTTCAACAAATAGGAATTCAGCTTCTTGGGATTTTGTTTATTGTCAAACTAAATATTTTGATTACAAGCATAATCTGTATCTTGGTGCGATTTGTGGTTCCTCTAAGAATGTCTGTTGAAGATATGAAAATTGGTGATGGAGCGGCTCACAACGAAGAAGCTTATGCTATTTGGGGTCAAGGTGAAAAACTTGGTAAATTGAGACATGAAGCTGCAGTCTACAATGATATCGAATCGTCAGTGACAAAAGGCAGGGCTATTGGTCAAGTTGAAATGACATGAAATTATGAGGAAAAACAAAGAAAAATTCTAGGACCATGATATATCACACTCATTTTCATAATTATTTGATGTGATTGACTATAAATAGTGAGTCAATGTAAAAGTGATATGCAGCCAATTATAACCTGTCACATAGGATACTCGTGAAAGTGGGGGTAGAATAGGGTTTGGTCCTAAAATAACTCATTTGGGAAAGCTATAGACCCTTACCAAAATAAATAAATAAATAAATATATATATATATATATATTGTAGCTCTTTCGATCGTATTAGTGTTATTGTCAGTCTTTAACCATCTTGAATTGTAGATTGGGCTCTGACATGAGTCTTCTTTACCCTATTATAGAGCTTTCTTGTCCTTCCTGTGGATTTCCATCGCTCATGGTGGTTTAATCCTTTGTGGGTCTTGAAACGAATAGTGGTCTCAGTCTATATATGGTCTAAATTTGAGCTCTCTCGTATCAAATCATTTAGATTTAAGGATTCGGAGCTCAAATACCTGGTGGTTTCCACCCTTTTGTCTTTCGATTCCCTGTGCCTTCATGGTGGGGTTGGTTTCTCGACAAAATATCTAGTGTTTTTCCTAAACCATTGATACCTTGAATGTGGATTCTTTGAGAGAATGGGTCTTATGTTTGTTCAAATTTGTACTTTTTCTTGGTTTTGAAGACTCCACTCTTTTTTCTTTTCTTTTTTTGAGAAAAGAAGACTCCACTCTTGTATTGATGTTTCATAATTAAGTTGTAAATTGGGTCTGTATTTTCTTCGAGAGTTGGTCAATCTGCCCAAATTATATTGTTTTGTTATTTTCTGTTTCTTAATTATTTTTATAGAAATAAAATATTATTTTTCAAAAAAAAAAAAATCATCTTGCAAATAGCTTCATAGCTTAATTGACAATTTATAGTATTTCTAACGGAGACGAGTTCAAATCTTCTCTTCCCCAACTATCAAATTATAAAATTTAAAAATAAATAAATAAATAAAATTGACCACTCTACCCTTTATCTCCACCCATTTTCATTATTTTCTAGGTGTCTTTCTAATAGAGTTAATTTGTATTGGTTTATTAGGGTAAAAAACTTTAAAAAATATGTGTGTGTGTGTATATATATATATTAAAGTAAAGTTAAAAAAAGTTGTACATAATATAAATAAGCTAAAAAATAAACAATAACAAATGAGCCCAAGAGTAACCATTGTTTGTTTATTTATTTTTATTTTATGTTAAATTTATGGTACAAATGTAAATGCCCCATTTGTTATATTAAATAGAAGTGGCACCATGTCTATGCTCACATAGGTAAAGTTCCTTCTTATGTCCCCATTACATAGACATTTAGTTTAACTTCATGTTCAACGAGTCAAAGTAGCTTGATTCCTGATTGACATTTCTGGGCCTAGACTCTTAAATTTTTTTGATTCGTATTCGACCAGTTTTAAATTGAACAAAACATTTTTTTTGTAGAATTTCTGGTAATTGTTTCAGTATCTCATATAATTGTAATGCCTTGTAAACATTAAAAAAACTGATGTAAGTCTCCAAACGTGTCTTTTGACGGGACATAACCCTTAAGTATAAATAGTGATCTATATTCATTTTGAAACCACTCCCTCTTCACTATCTTATAGAAATTTATAAAAAATCTCTCAAAAATACTAGTTGAAGAATTCTAGGCTTAGTTGTATTTAGGGCAAGTTTGGAGTAACCCTTTAATATATATCTTTGAGGGGACAAATATTGTTTGAGGATAACCGATTTTCCTCTAAGCCAGTTTTGTTGCACATTTATTTATAATTATTCCTTAATTGTATTACATATATATACATTTTTCCAACAATTATAGCGATTTCAACTATGAAAAAATTATAGCAAACAAGACAAACTACTTATTTACCTTAGCAATATAAGAAAACTATGATCACTTCTAAAACTTTCAAAACATGTTTATGCCTAATGTTATACATGCCCACATGAATTATGAATGGTGCAATCATTGTTTTAAAAACTGGACCGGACCGACTAATCTGACCGGTTCAACTAGGAACCGAATACTAGTTCGATCCCATAAAAACCAGTAAAACCAGGAAGAACTAGCCAAAAACCGGGAACCGGAGGCAAATCCAATTTCGCCTTCGGTCCAGTTTTTAAAACCATGGGTGCAATAGCCAATTAGTGGCAATCATAGGACACCACTCCAGATCATGCATAATTGATAATTGTTGCTTTAATTTTGAATAAATATATAACTATAAGGGAAATGTTAATAAATACCCTAAGGGCATTAGTTTAGAAAATATTTTTAAAAACTTTTTATGTAAAAATAAAAAATAATTTAAAAAAAAAAAACTGATTTTTTGTAACTTTTTATATTTCCCATGAAAATAGAATTAAAAATTTCTTAAAATTGTCAATTAACAAATGTTGTAAGAGCGCTATAATACTATTACAGTGACTTTTTATATATTATTTTTTGAATGTCATCATCCGTATTGCTAAACAGGGTCGTACGTCTTCGGTGTATCTGCCAAAAACCCAAATTAAGTACTTCATCTATTTACATATTTTGTAAAGGACAATATATATATATATATATATATATATATATGTTTATTGTACTCCGAAAAAAGAAATATAAATGTGTATGATCTTATTGACCGAACACCCGCCAAAATTAGGAATTATATATGTAGTGAAGTATTCGAAGAGAAATAGCATTGTACAAATAAACAAATGTGTTCCTATCGTGTGGTTCAAGACAAATGTTCGTCTCATATATGATATAACTAAGCCCATCAAATTGGCATATAAATCCACCATTAGACTTGTTATTACATTGTGAAACCTAGTTTCAAAAGAAAATGGATAATACTACCTTTGCCCTCCCTCTTATCCTCGATACGAGACAGGCTTGGATCAGGGGTGGCGTCACTTTATGGCTAGGGTGGTCCTATTTATCTACCTTTAAAAAAAAAATTGGGAACACCCTGAATTTTTTTTATGCCAATAAAATTAAATTTTGGTTCATAATTTGAGCAACTTAACAATATATTAGGGTCTTTCAAGCAAAAAAAACCACATGCTTTTATATTCTTTTAAGCCTATACTACAGCTTTACTTTTAGTTTTTACTTTACCTGACACACTATCATTGTACGACTACTTTTCCTCAAAAACATTATAATATATATTATACAACTAATTGGTCAAAGTTAAATTTAGTTTTTTTCATTGTGGAACTACTTTTCTTTTTTCTTTTTCTGATAATTTTGATTAGAAAAAAAATAGGAGTTTTAGTTAATTAAGTGAATAAACTTAAAAAGTTACTTAATTTTTATATAACATCAATTAATTCATTATATATATATATAAACTTTTTATTTTTATGATTATAATTAAACATGTGATTGTCCATTCTAAGGAAATTTGATTAAATTTACACGAAAAGTGTCCTTAAATATTATGTTTTTACATTTTGCTATCATATTATTAGTAATAAACTTATTATATTTTTATTTATATAATTTAAAATTTTGTTAATTATATTATTTATAACGTCACCGGTTCAAACATCGGTCGAATCTTGGTCCGACCAAAAAACTAGTAACCAGTCCCTTTTCCAGTTCTTTCATCGTATTGGTTTATAAAACCATGGAAAAAACCCCAAAAAAAAAATTATAATAAAACCACTAACAAGGCCCAAACCAAATGCCAATAGAAAAGCCCAATACAAGATCAATCTCATCTCATACTAAGACTATCACTACTCCAACACCAACATGATGACGTTTTTAATTCAACAAATATTATAAAATAAAATAAAAAATCCTCACTGCCTTAGTGCCTCACGGATTCACAAGTCATTAAACAATTTAAACTAAAACTAAATCAAACCTAAAAGCTAAAAGGAAATAAGAAACTCACTTACTATCCCCAGCCATCGTGGTCCATCCCTGTTCAGCAACACTAACAACAACTACAACTGAACTCCACAAGCTTTACGTTGTAAAATTTTATGTATTTGCGTGTTTTTTTATTGTTGTTGTTGTTATTGTCAATATATAAAATTTTCTTTTTATTAGATTATGTAATTTATGTTTCTTGAGGAACACCCTGAAAAATAATTCTTGGAGCCGCCACTGGCTTGGATGAACAAAGGTGACGATGCATGGCAGTTCACTGCTGCAACATTTGTCGAGGGCCTACTTAGCGTTCTGGGGCTCATAATCCTATACGGTGGCATGGTGAAGAAGAAGGAATGGGCAGTACTAGACTACTAGTGAACCCAGCTTTGATAGCACTCTATGCTTTTGCTCGTGTTCTTGTTTGTTGGGTTTTATTATATTTGTCTGTTGGGAATGAGCTGCTCGTTCCATTTTTGGGAATTCAATTCCCAACTTTGCATTAGACGACCTTCTCAAGCTGGAATTTCCAATTCGTCTTTGCGGCAATTACTTTGATTTTGATTGCCGAGGCCTTGTTGGGAAGGATGAACTTCTATGCATGGATGCTTTCTGTGCCTTAATGGCTGACCTTTTCCTACACGCTTTCAGCGTTTACTATATGGAGTCCTAATGTGTATCTCTTCAAGTTAGGAATCATAGGTTATTCTGGTGGATTTGTGATCCATTTGTGATTTGTCCTCAGGAGTTGCTGGCTTTACAGCAGCATACTGGGTATGGAAAAAATTTGTCCTGTCTTTCTATAAACTGATAAAAGAGAGAGAGAAATAGGGCATTAATTAATGCATTTAACTACCCCTTAAACTTAAACCTCAATTACAATCGAAAGAAAACAAGTACATACCTCTAGGATCAATTCGCCATTTTTTATGTTCTTGTTTACGGTGGTGCTTGCTACTAGAGCAAGACACACAAAATTCACAATCTAAGAACCATAGTAAAGAGAATCGAAGCGCATGAGAGAAAATGAGACTTGTCTTTTTGCTTTCGTCCTCACATTAGATACACTCCCTTTTTGCTTTCATTCCATAAAAAAATTAACATTAGAATGAAAGCAAAAAGGGAGTGTATCTAATGTGAGGATAAAAGCAAAAAGACAAGTAAATAGTGCGATTACAAGCATACTATGTTCTTGGTGCAATTTGTGGTTTCTCTAAGGATGTCTGATGAAGCTATGGAAATTAGTGATGAAGCGGCTCACAACGAAGAAGCTTATGTTATTTGGGGTCAAGGTGAAAAACTTGATAAATTGAGACATGAAGCTGCAGTCTACGATCATATTGAAGTTTCAATGACAAAAAGCAGGGCTATTGGTCAAGTTGAAATGACATGAAATTATGAGGACAATTTTTGAGGGCCACAACTTATTTCACACCTATTTTCACAAATATTTGATGTAGTTGACTATGAGCGGTAAATTTATATAAAAGTGATATGTAACTGGTCACAGACTACCACATAAAAATAATTGTGAAAAATGAGTGTGGAATAAGTTAGTCCTATAATTCATAAACAAATGGTTTGGAAAAAGCGATGGACCCTTAAAAAAATCTATTGTGGTTCTTTCTTATTAGATTAATTGTTAGTCTTTAACCATCTTGAATTGTAGATTGGGCTCTGATGTGAGCCTTTCTATGTCTTGTTATAGTGCTTTCTTATCCTTATCGTGGATTTTCCATCTCCCTTGGTGGTTTTTCTTTGAATCCTTTGTGGACCCATTTCCACAAATATTTGATATGGTTGACTATGAGCTATGAATTCATATAAAAGTGATAAGCAGTCAGTCACAGATTACCACATAAAAATAATTGTGAAAATGAGTGTGGAATAAGTTGTGGTCCTATAATTCATAAACAAATGGTTTGGGAAAAGCGATGGACCCTTAAAAAAATCTTTTGTAAGTTCTTTCTTATTAAATTAATTGTCAGTCTTTAACCATCTTGAAATGTAGATTGGGCTTTGACGTGAGCCTTTCTATGTCCTGTTATAGTGCTTTCTTATCCTTATCGTGGATTTTCCATCTCCCATGGTGATTTTTCTTTGAATCCTTTGTGGATCATGAGACGAAGAGTGGTCCTAGTCTATATCTAGTCTTGATTTGAGCTCTCTTGTATCACATCCTTTAGATCTAAGGATTTGGAGCTCAAATACCTAGTGGTTTCCCCATTTTGGCTTTCGAGTCCATGTGCCTTCACGGTGGGGTGATTTTCTCTACAGTAAATATAAGATTGATCAACAAAATAAAATTTATTCTTTCTTGAGCACATTACTACAAGAAAAATGTCTTTTAGCGACGAAGAATTTTTGATGGACCCAAAAAGCTCTCTCAAAAAATCCTATTTCTGGTGGCAAAATAAAGCCCTCACAAATACTTGGTAAAATGTGAAACATTTGTGACCAACAAGAAAAGTTGTCACAATTATGTGTTGTAGCCGTCACAAATGTTAATATTTTGGAGGGAAATTTTCCAGGACAATTAAAAATCTCTCGCAAAAAGTGTATTATTTGTGACGGTTAAAAAAATGTTATCACTAATATTAAATTATTTGTAAGGGTCAAGATCGACTTTCACAAATAATCATTAAAATGTCAAAATATTTGGAGGGAAATGTTCCCACCAAATTATTTCTGAGGGACAATAAAAATCCCTTGCAAAAAGTTTATTTTCTGTGTGGGTTAAAAATATGCCCTCACTAACACTAAATCTTTTGCGAGGGCCACAATTGGCCTTCGCAAATAATCATTAAAATATTAAATTTTTTGGAGATAAAAGTTATTCTAAGATTCAAAGAAAAAAAAAATGTATAAACATATAACACTTTTGTATTCTTTAGATGAACCTTTTGTTTAAAGCCTTTTATATACATCCTATATATGAAAGGTCTATCCTTATTTTTTAATAAATTTTACCTATAAAAAAATGATAGCACTTTCAACTTCAAAATGACAGCCTAAAATTCAAAAATAGCAGTCTTATGGACTCTCTCTCTCTCTCTCTCTCTCTCTCTCTCTCAAAAGTGAATAAAAATGTCTTTCCATCAAGGAAAGTGAGCTTGTCCAATTGGAATGTAAGCCAATCACAATATAAACATTATCAAATAAGTCAAGTCTCTTTTTTTTATGTTAAAAAGGATAGAAATGCTTTATTAGAAAACAAAGAAGAATTACAAGTAAAGCTAGCTAAAAAACTAGTGTAGGGGGGAAACACCAACTACATGAAGTGGTGTCCCCAACACAAGCTGAAACCCAGAGAGTAGAATACAAAGGAAAAAACAGACCCCAACCGCAGAAAGTTTATACCAGAGCCCGTTAGACTTGTGAGGCCATTATTCTTTGATATTCCTCCGAAAAACCACTTGCACTTTCAAAGATTGCCTTCGGATGGACTTGGACCTACTGAAAGTAGAATCTATTTCTGCGTTCCAGATTGCCCATGCCGTGGTTGCCCATCTCTCCAACTCCAACTGGCTATGCTTCTGCTGCATCTGCTTGAAGAGAAGGAAAAAATCAGTGGCCTCATTCCTGCATTTCTGAACTCTTCCCTTGAACATAGCCCACACATTCTGTGCAAATGGGCACAACAAGTCTCTAAAATGCAAAGAAAGTGACTTCACATTGTAATATCATTACACATGCATTGTAAGGATATGATCAAAATCCTATTGCTATTTCTTAAGTAGACATTAAACCTCTTCAATGTTGGGAATAACAACTAACTTTCCTAAACCCAACAGAAGTAAGAGGCGTTCACTGGTACAACCTGTTTATTTTCTTGTTGAACCAACTATGACTAAATAGGTTCCAAAAATTATTCTGAAAATTCTGCAAATTAATAATAAATAAATAAATAAAAGACTCTCTAAACAACTATAAGTAGATAATAGTGCATGTAACATCTAATTTATGGAATCATGGAATATTTTATCTTCAAAATACATTCCAATTATATAAACTTAGCATTAATAACTACATATTTCACCAAATGAACTTGGTAGATCTCCAGTAAAGTTATTCTATGATAGGTCCCTGTTAAAGGAGTGACACAAAACATTTAATTTAAGGATGTCCATCAGATTATACTATCAATTGACAACATGCTTAATACACTTAAGTTTGGAATAATAATCAATTCAAAAAGAGGGTTGCCCAATGCTTAAACTTAAATTGCACGAGGAATTCATCAAATGAACTACTACAAGAAAGAAGACCTATTTGACAGTTTAACCTGAGAAGAAAAAACAGTTGCCCTTCCTGTTACTATATAAACAAATATAACGCTTAAGACAAAAGATTTCAGGAAGCAATACCAGCTATCTTAGTTCTGCTTTACTCAATTTATATTAAGTTTGATTCAAACACATCAAAAAGATAGTAAGGGGCCATGCCATGAAAGAAGTTTCAGAATTGTTCATAAGAAAAACTAGTAACAGAAGTTCAGTTATACTAGAACTTGTTTATATTTCATGGAATGTTGTACTTTGCATTACCTTCTTTTCACTTCAAAAGCCAGGGAAAAGAAAATATAAGGATCAGGTGAAGAACACGTACATCTCTTTGAGATTCTGTAAGCCAGTAAAAACATTGCCAATTGGTCCCGAGTCCCGACAACAAACTGTGGCTGAGATTTCTACAAGAAAAAAATCAAGAGTTTCTGACTGAATAATCAAAAAACAAAAGCAATTCAGTAAATAGGCACTTGGGGGGAGAAGTAACTCACAGATGTTGAAGATATTTCAAGGTCAGTTAAGAGTGGGGAATATTTTGGCTCAATAGTTGTATGCCATATTTCTGCATTCACGAAAAAGTAGAAGAATCACCAAAAACTTGAAGAAAAAAAAAAGCATATAAGAATCACAATTTGCAAAACAGGCATCTTACATATTTGTGGCATTGGGGGGTAAGCTTTATGGAATTTCACCCTGAATGTTATTGTAGCTGTCATCCTTAAAGAAGACACCAGAAAAAAGAATTAAATAAATAGTACAGTTACTATTTCAATAAGAGCTAAATATAACAAGGCAGTTTCAGTTACAGGTGTTTTTTATGATGCAGGTTATTAAGCTGGCCTCCAATCCACCCAGTGAGGTTTAGTCCTTGAATTTTACTGCATAAAATTAGTAGAGACCATAGAAGGGTAAGGTTTTCAGCTTTTTATGGCAATATGGCATTGTTATTAACACCATATTCTGAAAATTTTATGGCACAAGTGAGCGTTGGTGCTCGCTCAAATATATCTCAGCAAGAGAAGTGTGTAATGCTGCACCAATTGGAAGGACATCCTCATCAAGAAAGAAGTAAGGGGAATGCGGGGAGTGAACTGAACCCAAGTCCTCATTTCAAATTCCAATGCCAAGCATAACTCCTGGAATCAGTTCTTGATAGTTGGCAAAGTCTTCACCTGCCATCATTTTCACGCCCACCTTGACATTCTGAGGACCAAGCAAAAGTTTGCCCACCTTCTGCACATGCAGATGCAGTTTCTCATCATTCATGACAGCAGGCAATAGCGGGTAATCTGCTTCTTTCATATCAAGATGTTGCCTATTCACTTCATTTTTGCACAGCCATATAGCTGGAATATTTTGAAAATAGCCAAAAAAAAATAATTTTGAAAACCTCCTATAAGATTTACTAAAGGGGACAACAATTTGGACCTGAAAGAGTTAAGTTAGCAGAGAATAGAGGGGAGCAATTTATTTTGTTTGGGATGGGGGGTGGGGGCTGTCAAACTCATGTAGATGAAGGCTTTATAGCTAGCCTGAGGTTCTACAGAGAGTTTTTCACAATGGAGCAAAATGGAAGCTACAATAAGCATCCAACCCAAAAGCTTAAATTATCATGTGGAGTGGAGAGGCCAACGAGTACATAAACCCATGACCAAGCACCCACCCATGTATGGAACTTTTCAATGAGATAACTTAGGTGTTGGGAATTAATTTTTGAGAAAAGAATTTTAGGCTTTTTAAAATTTATTTTGAAAATACGATGTGGCCTCTACGCTAGCTTTTCTAATTTGCATGATTTTCTACTACATTTATATTGTGAAAATCTTGCAATAATTTAGTGAAGTTTCGTGTCAATTTTGACAGAATCCCATGTTTAAATGATAATATGCACCAAATAGCATCTCGCTTTTGGTACTTTGAGGGACATTGATAATTTCATTTTCAAGTATGTGTATATCTCCTCCTATGCATATTTAGCGTATTGATTCACAATTACAAGAGAGGGATAATACCTTTATATTTGCTGGAAAATAAATTTATTGAAATAAATACAGCTAAGTCCTTTCAAAAGTAGAGTGACCATGGTGTGCAATTTATTTCAAAAATTGACATCTCTCATTAAAGTTTCCAACTTCCATATGTTTGGCTTGATTTTGGAATCCATGAAGTTGTAAGTCATAAGCCATCTTTAGTTTCAAAATATCCTCTGATTTCTTCACTTAGGGGCTGATCATAAATAAGGGGCCCAATTTCCTTTACCATCTCATCTCTCTTCTAATAATAGGGTTTTATTACAATTTTCCTTTGTCTTTCTACAATTTTAAGATCAGTTACCATGCTCACTACACTTAAAATACTTGACTCCTCCCCCTTGGTACTATTTTCTAACATGTACATAGTTTGAATTAGGTTGGTTGGATGTAGGCACACAAAATTTATAGGTTTTTGCTTGTTTCTCATCAAGGTCATCAACTTTCAATCATTTAAAGAATAACAATCTTGGAGTAGTGTTGAAAATGGTGTCCATGCCTTGAAACAATTCAAATTTGTTGCTTCTCCACTAAAAGGGCTAGATTATAAGCCTTGAAAACCATCCAAAAAGAATGCAACCTAATGATATTTTAAATGGATGGATTCGATCCACTAAGATACCTTGTTACCATATACTCTTCATTTTCATTCAAAGACTCTTATTATAAGTTTTTAAAATGAATCGATATACACCTCCACACTACCAACCTATCTAAGGTTGTGTAGATTCTTGTAAAAGGTTTGCATGTAATTGAAAGGAAGAAATTGCTCATTGAGCTTCTTCTTCATATTGCATTCATCTTGCTCTTGCCCATTATTTGTTGATTCATTTGCAATTACTCCAACTATGTAGAAGCCCTTCCCTTAAGTCAAATCGACAATAATTTCACATTTCTCTCTTCGTATTAGTTGAACACCCTTTAAATCTTGTGCGACAAATCAATGAAGTTATTGAGGTTGAGATTTCTTTGAACTTCTAGAAGTTCAACCTTGATGTTACTCTACCACTTGTCCTCTTACCTCTCAATAGGCCTTTCCCTTTTAGAAAATCCAAAAGGATTCTCAAAGTTCTAAGCATCATCGAGTTCATCACTCCTTACACTTTGAGGAAGCATTGCACCATTTTGGTCATGCAACAATTTGTATTTTCTATTGCTCCTTCTCATTTTCTTGAGATTGATGTGATTGATTATCATTTTGTCTCACGTGAGGAGTAAAATCTTATCCTTTTTCTTATCCTTTTTTGAGATTCACTCCATTCCTTCATCCTCTATTTCATCGAGCTCTTACTCGTTTTGCCATGATAATTGCCAAGTAGTGCTTAAATCCTTGGAGAATAATTTCAAGAATGATCAAAGTTGGGGTGAAGACAAGTTAAATATGCATCAACCAAGTCAAAATCTTCAAGATTACATGAAATAAAAAAGCTTGTTGATGTGCTCGGCCAATATCAAAACTAGAATTGAATTTCTCAAAGAGGATTCTAATGTCCTTAACCAAAAACAACATAAATCATAGAGTTTTCAAAATCTTGTTGAATTCGAAGGTTCTCCAATAGATTGAAACACTCATGAAAGCTTGATCAATTCATAGTCTTTGATACCAAAATGATGCAAAACAAAGATTTGAGACTTCAAAGAAAAAAGGGAGAAAATTGAGTTGAGAGATAGTGGTGAGTAGAATGATAGATAAATATATGATCCCAAGATGATTATTAAGTAAAAATCTTAGACAATGGCCTGATCACCCTTAGATCTTTATACACTAAGGATTTTATTATGGTGACCTAATATTGGCATCATCCCCATCTAACAAACTAGTATAATTCCTAAATAAACTATAGCTGTCACAAATTGTTGTTGCAATTAACTACATATTTAAACTAATTAATCACATGTCTAAAACAATTATCCATATGTTTAAAAGAAAATACAAGAAGTAATTTTCACATGTGGAATACTTGACCATGTCACTACTCACTAGTGCTAATGTGGAATACTCGGTCATGTTACCATTTCTATGTGGAATACTCGACCATCTCATCATGCTCTACATCACTTATCATCGTAAATGTTCATAGATTTTCCATTTCCAATTCTCCATCTTGTTCATTCTTTTAAGGATACATTATGTCCCTATGATGCTTTTTTAGGCATATTAGGCATTATGTCCCACTGTGACCTCTATAGAAGTACATTTATGGAAGTATTTTTCTTTGTAGACTCAATAGCAAAGAGAATTGGATTCAATGATTAGTCTCTTCCTTAGCTTAGCCAATATTTCTAGATTGAAAGTTGCAAGTTGTGAAATTCCATGTCTTATTTTCACTTTGGATCACACTACTTTTCCCATCTCATATAGTGAATTTCCCTTCTTTCTTCATGTTGTTCTCACAAAAACTTGCTTACCATAGAGTTTGTTTCCCTACATACAAGAATTGGGATGTTTAATTTACAACTAAAGCGCTACATTTGAAACTCTACTTCATATAAAAATACCAAATGGGCAATATACCATTTACATTAAAGTAGAGTTTCAACTTCATATAACAATACCAGTCAGACAAAATACTACTTACATTTGAAATAGAAATGAATCAAAATGTGAGTTTTAGTTAGTCCAACTGGTAAAGTACAAGCCTTGAAAATGGTGTCCATGCCTTGAAACGATTAAAATTTGTTGCTTCTCCACTAAAAGGGCTAGATTATAAGCCTCGAAAACCATCCAAAAGGAATGCAACCCAAGGATATTTTAAATGGATGGATTCAATCCACTAAGATACCTTATTACTATATACTCCTCATTTTCATTCAAATAAATTATTATTATAAGTTGATAAAATGAATCGATATACACTTCCACACTACCAACCTATTTAAGGTTGTGTAGATTCTTGTAAAAGGTTTGCATGTAATTGAAGAGAAGAAATTGCTCATTGAGCTTCTTCTTCATATTGCACCAATCTTTAATCTTGCTCTTGCCCATTATTTGTTGATTCATTTGCAATTGCTCCAACTATGTGGAAGCCCTTCTCTTAAGTCAAATAGACAATAATTTCATAGTTCTTTCATCATAAACTTCATATCAGTTGAACACCCTTTACTCTTTAAATATTGTGCACCAAATCAATGAAGTTATTAAGGTTGAGATTTCTTTGAACTTCTATAAGTTCAACCTTGATGATACTCTACTACTTGTCCTCGTACCCTTCAATAGGTCTTTCCTTTTTAGAAAATCCAAAAGGATTCTCAAAGTTCTAAGTTTCATTGAATTCATCTTTCTTTACACTCTGAGGATGCAAGCATTGCACCATTTCGGTTGATGCAACAATTTGTATTTTCCATTGCTCCATCTCATTTTCATGAGATTGATTATCATTTTGTTTCACTTAAGGAGTAAAATCTTATTATTTTTCAAGATTTACTCCATTCCTTCATCCTCTATTTCATCGAACTCTTACTTGTTGTGCCATGATAATTGACAAGTAGTGCTTAAATCCTTGGGGAATAATTTCAAGAATGATCAAAGTTGAGGTGAAGACAAGTCAAATACGCATCAACCGAGTCAAAATTTCCAAGAATATATGAAATAAAAAAGCTTGTTGATGTGCTCGGCCAATATCAAAACTTGAATTGAATTTCTCAAAGAGGGTTCTAATGTACTTAACCAAAAGTAACATAAATCATAGAGTTTCAAAGGCTGGCTGAATTTGAAGGTTCTCTAGTAGATTGAAACGCTCATGAAAGCTTGATCAATGCATAGTCTCTTATACCAAAATGATGCAAAACAAAGATTTGAGATTTCAAAGAAAAATGGCGAAAATTGAGTTGAGAGATAGTGGTGAGTAAAATGATAGATAAATATATGATCCCAAGATGATTGTTGAGTAAATTTCTTAGACAATGGCATGATCACCCTTGAATCTTTATACACTAAGGACTTTATTATGGTGACCTAATATTGGCATCATCCCCATCTAACAAACTAGTACAATTCCAAAATAAACTATAGCTGGCACGAATTGCTACAACAATTAACTACATATTTAAACTAATTAATCTCATGTCTAAAACAATTAACCATGTGTTTAAAAGAAAATACAAGTAATTTTCACAAGTGTAATAATTGACCATGTCACTATTCACTAGTGCTAATGTGAATACTTGGTCATGTTACCATTTCTATGTGGAATACTCGACCATCTCATCATGCTTTACATCACTTATCATCGTAAATATTCATAGATTTTTCATTTCAATTCTCCATCTTGTTCCTTCTTTTAAGGACACATTATGCTCCTATGATGCTTTTCTAGGCATATTAGGCATTATGTCCCATTGTGACCTCCATAAAAGTACATTTAGGGAATTATTTTTCTTTGTAGACTCAATAGCATAGAGAATTGGATTCAATGATTAGTCTCTTCCTTAGTTCAGCCAATATTTCTAAATTGAAAGTTTTAAGTTGTAAAATTTCATGTCTTATCTTCACTTTGGATCACACTACTTTTCCCATCTCATATAGTGATTTTTTCCTTCTTTCTTCATGTTGTTCTCACCAAAACTTGCTTACCATATAGTTTGTTTCCCTACGCACAAGAATTGAGATATTTAATTTACATCTAAAGCACTATAGTTGAAACTCTACTTCATATAACAATACCAAACAAGTAATATACCATTTAAATTGAAGTAGAGTTTCAACTTCATATAACAATACCAAACAAACAATATACTACTCACATTGAAATAGAAATGAATCAAAACATGAGTTTTAGTTATCCAACTGGTAAAATATCTTGCCATCAATATGTGCCGAGTTGTTACTGGTGGAAAAAAAAGTAATTTTAGTGGTGAGTTCAGATTAAAACCAATAATAACTGAAAATGTTTTGGATAGAAAACTTCTCTATTTATTAAAAAAAAGAAAGAAAAAAAAACCCCTTAAAGAGGAAAAAACTTAGCCAAGGGACATAGTCGTCATTTGGCACCACCCTTGACCAAATCATATATTATTATTATATAATAAAAGTTGAGTTTAGACACCGTAGTTGTGCCAAGTGGTTTCACCATATTGCATAATTTTTTTAGATTTTAAAAATATATATAATTTTTCTTCTCTTATAATTACTAAGTTGATAAAATATATCTTAAACTTCGTTCTTATCATTTTTTTTTATAAAGTAGTAGTTGGGCTTAGACACCATGGTTGCGCAAAGTGGCTTCATCATATTGTAGAAATTTTTTAGATTTTTAGATTTTAAAAATATATATAATTTTTCTTCTCCTATAATTTCTAAGTTGATAAAATATATCTTAAATTTCGTTCTTATCAATTGTTTTTAATAAAGTAGCAATTGTGTTTTTATATCAACTACTTCTTTCATAATTCATGTAATTTTTACTTTTTTTTTTTTTTAACCGTGGAGTTGTGAGAGATTTTAGAATTGGGAAAGATATAATTAAATACATTAGAGATAAAGTTACTTCACGTGATATAAATCTTAATTTGATTACAATTGAATTACATTTGTTGTGCTTAATATGTCTCCATGAATTACAAATCTTAATATGTATTTGAATTGAAATAAAATTAGATTAACTTTAGACTTTTTGTCTAAGGTTGCAACGTAGTGTAATCCAAACACTTGCATCTATGGATTGGGTTTTGAGATGTTTGTTTCCCAGAAAAATAGTGTATAAGGTTTCAACTTGCAATTAAAGAGGTCTAATACATCTTAAATTGCAGCAATATTTATTGAATTTTTTTAAAAAAATAGATTTTTTTTCTTATCTTCTTTTGGATTAAAAAAAAGAGGCAACGTAATATATGATTGAGTTAAGGTGATTATTTTTCACACCTCCACAAATTAAGTTTGAATCCAAGCGAAATTGAGTTGATATGAAACTATTTAAGAATGCTAAAATCAATGAATAAAAAAAAAATACCAAATTACTACATGTAAAAAAAAAAAAAATAGACATAATTTATTTTTCTTATCTTCTTCTCCTATAATTTCTAAGTTGCTAAAAATATTAATTTAATTACAATCCAAATTCTTTTCTTCATCTATTTCTTCTTAATTTGATGACAATCCAAAATCTTCATCTTCATCTAATTTTTTTTTTTTTCATTTAAATTATATTACTACACCTATTAGCTACAATTTTTTGGGATAAAAAAAAAAAAGCAACATGATTATTATTCACACCTCCACAAATTAAGTTTGAATCCAAGAGATATTGAGTTGAACTAAAACTATTTAAGAATGCCAAAATCAATCAATAAAAAAACCAAATTACTACACATAAAAAAAAAAAAAAAAATAAGTGATATATGATTGAGTTAACGTGATTATTTTCCATACCTCTACAAATTAAGTTTGATTCCAAGAGAAATTGAGTTGAACTAAAAGCACCGTGCTATCTTTTTTTGATTCCAAAAGCAACGTGCTATCTTTATTTATTTTTTATTTTTTTGCGTTTCTATTTTTCTATAAACGTAGTTCAATTATTACTTAAATTCTATGATTTTTAAAAAATATTTTACATAATGCAAAATATCTCAATTTTTAATGTATTTTTTGATTTGATGTTCTTAATTGATTGTGCAGATTATTTCCTCACTTATGGCAATATCAAAATGGCTAGACAAGTAATTTATATGTAAACTTTTACATTTACATTGCAATACAATTTTTGTTTCTCTTTATGCACTTTTATTTATCTATTTTTGAAATTATTTTGATTGTGGTGCCCTAGAAGGTTTAGATACTATATAATTTATGGACTTTTTATCTCAGTCAAAATTTTATCGCTGAATCTATTTGGGGTGGAACTCATCTACCATATGAAATTAGGAGATTTATGTGAGAAGAACTATCTTCATTTTTTTATTTATGATTATCTATTTTCTATTAACGTAGTTCAATTATTGCTTAAATTATATGATTTTTTAAAAATTTTAGATAATGCAATTCATCTTGATTATTGATATTATTTTTTGATTTGGTGTTCTTAATTGATTATGCAGATTATTTCCTCACTTATGGCAACACTAAAATCGCTATGACTAATAATTTATAAGTAAATATTTACATTGCAGTCTAAATACTTACATTTTTGTAATTTATGGAATTTGTTTTTGGTCATATATACAAGAAATTTATATATGATTAGCACTTCTACTACTATACGAGTCTGTTTGGGATCTCCTTATTTTGCTGAAATTGAAAACTTTTTATTGAAAATACTGTAAATAAAGGTAAAAGTTAGCTAAAATAGTATAGTGAGACCCATGAATAGTATCAAAAAATACATTGGGATCAATGAATAGTTGCAAAAATAAGCTAAATAGTAAAATAAGTTGTCAAAATTAATCATGTCAAACAGACACTACATGTTAGCAAGTATAATGAAAAGATTTTTAAGTGCCACACACACACACATATATAATTAAATTACAATTTTACTACTAAGAGCTTTTTGAAATTTAAAACTTGCCATAACTTTTAAAAATATTTCATAATATCTTTTTTTTTTTTTTTAAACTTACATAATATACATTTTCCATGTAACTTAATTTAAAAAAATATTTTTACTATTTGTATTTGTTATTAGATTTGATTATATTATCAAAAAAAAAAATTTTAAAATTTATATATAATTTTTTTATTAAACCTTACATCGCATAGACATGATACTAGTTTGATAAAAAATCGGTCACTTTCGAGTAAATCCATTATTTTTTTACATTGCTTACATTCTGCCATGTTATAATAGCAAAAATGTTATGACATAAAAGGTTAAATTTTCTATAAAAAAAAGGAAAAAAAAAAAGAAAAGAAAAGAAAAGAGAGGGACAGTCCAGTAACTTCCTGAGGGTCCTGTAGAAGCAGTACGCTCCTCATATATATAAAGTTTAGGTTTCAGCTCTAATCAGCTACACAGCTCTGTCTCTCTCTCCAATCTCGTCGTCACGTTTCTGTGGTTCTGCGTCTCTCAGGTGCTCTCTCTAGGGTTTCTCTCTACTTTTCTCTTCCCCGCAATTTCTTTTGCTTATGCCTTTGATCCTCCAATACCTTAATCTTTTCCCAAACCCTTTGCCTTATTTATTTATTTTATTTTTAATTTTTAGAAATGAATTTTTATATTGAATTTGTGTGCATAAATATGATACATATTCGAATCACTAAGCCATTTTAAGCAATTGTAATTTCAGTTCGGTTTCGATGCTATAATTATCATCTATCTGCAATGCTATTTTATGCGTTTATTCAAGGGTTTGTGAAATTTCAGCTAGGGTTTAAGGTTTGCATCTTTATTAACCGCGATTGTGGAATTTTTATTTCAAATCGCTTTGATTTTACTGTGTTTTCACTGTTAAAGTTTGTTAATTAATTTCTAGGGTATAGTTGTAAAGTTTAGGTGTGGATCTATGCACGGAGTAGTTTAATTTTTTATAAAATATTTTATCTTTCTCGGAGAATTAGCTTTCTATGTATAATTTTGTTGTTAATTTGTTTGGTTTTTGCTTGTGGGTATTGGGTTTTTTATACCAGTCGCCAACCCACGTGATGCCCGGAAAAGTTTATCAAAGGATATTTATAGATGACACATATTTAATAGATATTAACAAATAAATAGGAAAAATTAGAGAATGTAGAAAGGATTTAAATTAGAATTAGAATCTGTTTCGAGAAGACTAAATGTGCTTTATTTGATAAATTAGTGAGTAGTATTTGAGAATTGTGTATTCAGTGCTTGTTTGCAGCCTTTATCAAAATTGTGTTTTTCATTAGTATATTAACTAGGTTTTCATTTTTGTTTTCCTTCCCATTATACGTGTGTTTACCATATCATGTGAACGTGTGGTTAGTCTATAAAAGGGATTGGTTTAAAATTTAGTAAATTGGGTGCAACAGTACCGTTAGTGCGACTCTGTTCTCTGGATTGAATTCGTTTTCACGGTAGTTGCTAATAGGGTCATATTCACCTTTACTTCCAATGTTTCTCTAGTGTTAAAACAAAATATTATCACTAAGGTCATACGCATAGCCAACGTTGAAAAAATTTGGGACTAAGGCCTGATTGTTGTATACATAAAGTGTTTTGATAAATAATTTAGTTTCAACATAGGAACAACTTGTAAATGTTATTATGGTCTTGTAGATTATCCCTGACACTGTGGGAGTGTTTATTTCTGACACAGTGGGAGTGTTTCCCGTAAGTGCTCTTGATCCCATATTTTGGAACGTATCTGTGACATATCCTTAGAGATGACATGTATGTGCATACAGGTACTGCATGTTATTTTTTTTATAAGTATACAGTACTGCATGTTATATCATACTTGTGAATCTATGTGGCTTTGAGAACTTATTTTGTTAAATTTTGGTCTCATTAGTTAATTGTTTGAGTGGTGATTATCATAATGGTGATTTTTTTAAGTGTCTGCTATTATGGTTTGGTAGTAGTTGTTGACTGACTTGTAATCACACCAGCAGATTAATGGTTGTGCTGGCTTGAGTTTCAATACTGAAAAATGAAGAAGATGGCAAAGAAGAAAAACCCATTGGTTTTTATGGATGTGTCCATTGATGGAGATCCTGCTGAAAGATTGGTTTTTGAGGTATTGTTATTTTTGAATCTGTAAACTAAGTGTCTGTTGCATATGTAATAAATGGTGCCAAATTTGTTGTTTACTTTTGTTGCTTTTTTAGTGTGACTTGCTCCCTTCCCTAATGGAAGAGAAAAAATAATTTATTTGTTGGTCATCTTTGGTTCTACAGCTTTTCCCAGATGTTGCTCCTAAGATTGCAGAAAATTTCCGTGCGCTTTGTACAGGTGATATTACATTCTTGTTCAGTTATAAAATTTCGTTACTTAGTAACTCTTCTCATGGGTACCTTGTCTTATTGTTGACCTATATTTTGTTAATGTAGCATCATAAATTTTTACCATGCATTTGGTCTTATTATTTCCTCCTTATTATGAAAAATTATGCAAACATACATTAATATGTAGCCTTCATGTTTGCTTATGATATTGCACTTTTTATCTTTTGCACTGTATGTCAGGAAGTTCAGTTTATATCAGTGAGGTAGTTTTCTTATTTCTTTAAATCATTCTTAATCTTTCCTTCAATTTTCAGGAGAAAAGGGGATTGGTCCTAAAACTGGAAGACCACTGCACTACAAAGGATCCTTTTTCCATCGCATCATCAGAGGTTCCTTCGCACAGGTATGTTTTTTTTTTTTTTTTTTTTTGTTCTAATTGACATTTTGGCAATTTCTTCTATAGCTTAATTTTGATTTTGCTTCTGTGCTAAGTTTCTGGTTGAACATGACTTAGAAGTGTGTGTCTTTTAGTCAGTTACCCTTGTTCATGCTGTAGGATACAGGGCTGATGGTCACGCCTGCTTTTCTTGTGATATAGTTTTAAGGTTGTACTTACTAAGTTGTCCATCCTCAAAATTTTACTAAGCTTCACCATGTCCAACCAAAAATTGTACACTTCTTTAAGCTTAATAGTGGATTAATAGCTTGTGTTTATTTTGCAGGGTGGTGATTTTGTTAAACGAGATGGTATGTATCACTTCTAAAGCTATTTCCTTTCATGTCTCATCCCACAAAATGTGTTGAGGTTGCAATTCTTTGGTAATATTTGTTCCCATTGAGTAAATTGTTTATCACCTGTTTTTAGAATTTTTTTTTTTTTTTTTTTTTTTGGGGGGGGGGGAGGGGGTGTCTTCCCTAGTCAGGAAAACTCATCTGTGGGGGTTTCTGTCCAAGGATGGTGACTTTTCATTAAGGAATGTGTTCGAAAGAGCTGTATTATTGAACTAAACTTGCCTGACATGGTGTATATATGGGGCAATGAATGCAGACCATGTTTTGTTTGTGTTGTCTTTACATTGTCAATGCGTCCTTTCTAATGGCCTTCTTCGCATTTTCTTTGCTGTGTGTGTTGTTATCTTATGTGCTTAAACTTAAGGTAGAAACTAGTAAATGACTTGAAGCATATTAGTTGGCTTATTTGCTTAAAGCAAGCTAGTGCCGGTTTGGTAACAAGTTATAATTTTTCAAAGTACAACTTTTTTTGAATTCACCTGTTTTAGGTACAGCTTTTTCAAAAGCTAAAAAATTTTCTGTTCCAAATGTCTCAAAGCCATTTTCTAACTCATATTAAAGCAAATAAGCTCTCCAAGATATAAGCCTAGCCAAACACGCTAGTTTGAACTAATAGTATTGCTGGTTGCATTTTTGGTTTCCTATTGTTGGGAATAGTCCTATTTGAAGCTAAAGGGTCAAAGGTGACTCTATGTTACTGGTATGAAGATGTTGGACTTGGGAGGGGGAGGGAGTTGGGATACAAGATGTCAGGCTATCATCAACCACATGTTAATGAGTTAATTCCTCTCTTGTCATACATTTATTTTTTTGGTTTGGCAACAAGTTGGTTTGGTGGGAATTTGACATCAATTGATGTATGGTTGAATCTGGCCTTTCCAAAAGTGGGGAAGAACAGAAGAAGATTACAGTTTCCTGAAGTTGCAAAATTTCTCTTACCCCCCCCCCCCCCCCCTCTTTCTCCAAAATAAAAAAAGTAGATGAACTTAAAGGCTGTGCTTCATTGTGAGTTCTACTCACTGTTCAATAATCTTTTATCTTTATTTCCCTGGAAGTGGCCAAAGTTTATGTTTTCAATGTCCTTATTCTTGGTTGATCTGTTAAGTAACCCAAGAAATGCAATATTTTGGGTATGGTTTTAATCTTTGTCCAAAAAAATTTGACAATATAAGATGGAACCTTTTTCTTTTCTGGACTTTGAAATTTAATTCTCCTTTCATAGGTACCGGTGGAGAAAGCATATACGGGGAAGAGTTTCCAGGTTAGAGTGCTATACCTATCTCTTTCTATCTCAAACCTCTTTTGAGTCCAAAATTATGGATTGGGTTTTTGAGAAATGGGAACTCTGAAAGGACAATGAAGAAAGATTTTTCAATATCTTATCAAGCTATTTATATTGATCTGAAGTAGAAATCATATTTACCATTCAAAAATTGGATAGCTGAACCTGTTACATGTTTACAAATATAATTTTCAGTTTGATGGTCCTTTACTGTGAGTGTCAACAAATAAATCAAGTGCCATGTTTACTTTTTAAAAAGTCAATATTTTGTGGAGATGATAGGAACACTTTAACACTTACTGTTCAGGTTTGATTTTTCCATTGCTACCCATCCAGTTTAGCATTTAAACATAGACAATAGTTCCTAAAGTCTTTAAAACATGATTGCAAGAGATTTAGGAGTTCTTATCCATACATCATTTTTTCATAAATTGACAGACGTTATGGGAATACTACAATGGAAGGTGGACAATCTCTATGGGATAAGGGTGTAAAATGCTTGGTTGTCTAGCTTCATGGCAAGGTGTTTTATTTGCCTCGTTTGGATGTCAGTATATTAAATCATAGGCTTGCAATATGCATTAGTGCCCTTTTTATGTTATTTTTTATTGTATTAATTTTCCTACTTATTGGGTGTGAGAAGTTTAGTTTTGTATTAGAACAGTAATTGTAAATTTTATTTATTCAGAAAGCTTTTAGCAGTATTGGTTGTCAGTTTGTTTCAGTCTCCACTACAAAATATTTTGTTTGTTTGTTTGTTTTCTACCTTTAGCATGACCAATAACTCAAATGACACATCTTCCGGGAGCTTGTGGGTTAAGGGCCCATTGAGGTGTAACTTGCCTGTTAAGAAATATAGCTTTAACATGTTTTTAATTTCTGAAAGATGTAATGGATTTTTGTATTCATATAAAAAAAGATTGCCAAAAACCAAAAGAAACAAAAAGGAATAATGAGTGAGAATTGGAATTCAATCAATGCAACTCCATGTTTTTCATACTTTTTTTTTTCTTTTCAGGTCATTGTAAGTTCTCTATCTTGTTCAATGCCGGGAATTGGTTATGTAGTTAATATGTGATGCAGTATGTTTTTGTTTCAATATATCTTTTATTTGAAAAAGGCGCTTATTAGTTCTGCATGTATCTATTTTGATATGTGCAGATTAATGAAGAATTGTGATGCATTATATATGTTGGTTCTTTGTCTTCAATAGATTGATTATGCAAGCTGTAATGTTTCTTGGTCTTGCAATTGTGATGTGTAACAATTGCTAGTCATGTTTTTTCAGATGAGTCACCCAGCCTCAAGCATGATGGACCTGGTCTCTTATCAATGGCAATTGCTGATCGAGATACTTTAGGTTCTCATTTCATTGTCACCTTTGAGGCCAATCATCATCTTGACAGGTTTATCTTATCTTTTTCTTTTTCTTTTTTTAATTTTAATTTTAATTTTTTAAATGGTGACAGGGATGTCTAATCTGCTTTATTGTTAGACAGATGATTTTAGTGCTAGTGTGCGTTCGGTATAGCATATCTTTATTGGTTTATTTTGCTTAAAATGTGATTCAGAATGTAAAGTGTGAAAGGCCTAGATCATGTTCAAGCTAAATGTAAATTCTTAAATCCATAATTTCTCTTTGAATCCAAAAGGAAGAACTTTGGAATCTGCCTAAAATAAAGAAAACCTCAATTTTATCTAAAATAAATTGTTATTTTCGTTCTACAGATTGCAAGCCTATTAAAAGGCTCAAAGAAACTTTTCTTTCAAGTAAAATATTCCTAAATAGATTCTAATTGATATGGTACCATTATAGGACTTTAATTTGACTAGGAAAATCCTAAAATATATGTTGTCCTACATTAGAACCTTCTACTTGAATGAAACTTGACTTTGAGTTCGCATCTAAAAATTGAAATTTTCTGCTAAAAATGGAAAGAAGCATATTTGACCATCTATAAAACCTGTTTGAATTTTTTTTTCCACAATTTGTATAACCCAAAATTTCTTCTTTTCACTCTTCAATTGATTTGCAATAAAATCTCTTCTATAAAGTATTGAAGGCAATTAAAATCTTCTAACTCCAGAAAATCAATGGACATTGATATATTCTCAATAAGATCTTGAGATTTGAGGGTTATTGGCTCAAAACTCATAAATAACTTTATTTAAACCTTCCACAAAATTTCTAATAATCTTTGTAACATGATTTTTTTTCCTGTTCTCCTCAATCAACGCCATATATATTTATATATATATACATATATTGTTTAGCCTTTGCAACTTCTTGCAAAAAATTATCTGTGTCTTCAATCTTAATT
Organism: Quercus aquifolioides; assembly: GCA_019022515.1. Classification (NCBI taxonomy): domain Eukaryota; kingdom Viridiplantae; phylum Streptophyta; class Magnoliopsida; order Fagales; family Fagaceae; genus Quercus; species Quercus aquifolioides. Next base: position 81,799,330 of record CM032327.1, read on the forward strand.
TGTGGGGTCAACATCTTTGATAATTTTTACTTGTAAAAAAACATCTTTGATGTTTTCTTCAAAATTTGTTTTGAAGTTACTGAACTCTAAACCTAGCTCCACTTGATACTTGGAAGACAAAATTATTATCCATACTATATGAATTTAATCTTTTACAATTTAGATCCATATGAAACAATATTCTTCAAAATCACTAGGAAAGAAAAAATTTACCCTCATTTTTTCATTCTTGGCCGTGAAGAAATTTTAGGCTTCCCCTTTGCATTTGGAATTTCTCTATATCATTCCACCAATTTGCTGCATCGCTCAATACAAGCTGCACCTTGAAATCTTCTTGGATATTTGCTTAAGCAAAATAATTTTCAAGATCTGATCTTAAGATTCAATCTATGAACTCTTCTTTATATGATTTGCCAGTGGAATATCATTAAAATTAAAACCTGTCAATTGACAAGTCAACAATGAGTGTAATCTTTGACATAAATATCACTGCTATCTTCAAGATCAATGAGCATGTTGTGAATCTCATGGAGTCCACAAGTCATTTCCATTCCCTCACCGTGAATTTGAATCACTGTCCTGAGGCCTTGAACCCCCATGATCATCGTCAATAGGGTCGTTACATTTGTTGTTGCCTTTTTTTCCATTTTCACGGTGCTAATGAGTTTTGAAACAAAAAGCATGAAAGGACTATGCTTTGTTTTGTTGTAAAATATTTTCCTAAAAACATTTTTAGCATTTTATCGTGTTTGATTCATTGTAAAAATTGGTCAAACCTGAAAATGTTTGCCATTGACCATAAATTCATTCCTAAAATTTTGTAAAACGTTCTATCAAAAAAACTTGGTAAAACATTTTACAAAAACATAGTGGCTTCCCCCCCATCTCATGGATGGGCTTCTGGTCTGGCGTCTGGGAGGCACCAGTTTTGGTGGTTTGTGCGTGAAAATTTGTCACACCAAACACCTGAAAATGTTTTGACTGAACATGTTTTCAAATGTAAAATGCTTTCATTTTACAGTGAAACAAACAGAATCCATATAGAGCTTCTTGAATCCATAAGGAAAAACTTTGGAGTCCACCATAAATAAAAAAACCCCAAATTTTATTGAGGATGAGTTGTTATTTTCGTTATATGGATTGCAAGCCTATGTAAAGGCTCAATAAAATTTATTTTTTAAGTAAAAATATTGTTGAATAATTGATATAGTACCAATTGATATAGCACCATAATAAGACTTTAATTTGACTAGGAGAGTTTTGAAAACACCTGAAATCATGGAAATAAATTCCCAAATCCGAAAAATACAAAAATTATATGAAAATATAAATAATTAACAAATGATGAAAATAGGCTCCTATACATGCCTTACATCAAAATATAAGTTAGGCAAAAGTGCAACTATACCTATAGAAAAAATGAAGCTTTGAAAGCTGTACATTCTCTTTTAGGATGAACACAAGCTGAACCGAATGGCGACCTGTGTTAAAATTTAAAATTCATGATACTTCTTTAAGTTATTTCTTGTGTGTACACTCTTTGGTATGTTCAGCAGCCTTTTCTTATATTGACAGGAAGCACGTTGTCTTTGGGAAGCTTGTTCATGGGCATGAATTACTCACAAAAATTGAAAACGTGGGTGATGAAGATGGGAGTCCAACAGTGACAGTTAAAATCATCAATTGTGGTGAACTAAATGACAGTAAGAATCATGGAGCTACAATATCCAAGTTTTATTTACAAACTGTTAAACGAAATACTTCTTCTGTTACAAGTTGAGAGTCCCATTGGGAGAATTCAACTCTTCCTTGGTAAAGGCGACAATGGTCAAGATTATCCTCAAAATCTAATAAATTTCAAATTTTCTCTCCAAAGGGGTTACTTTAGAAACTTAAAAAGTTTTTTATATTTGACTAATCAAGAGGGCCACATTTTGGGGCATCCCAAAAAAGAAAGAGGGGACTCTCAATTTTGAACAGAGAGGGTATTTTTATTTAAAGTTTTTATAATGGATGGCATTTAATTTTTCAATGCTGTAGGCATACATATTTTATTTTCTGTACTTATCAGCTCCTAGTTTTGTGAGAAATTCTCTCTGTGAATGATAGCCTTTTGGTTATTCTTTGTGCAGACAAGAAAAAAGCATATAAATTGAAAATTGGGAAGGACGCATCTTTGGATGCAAATAATCATGAAGCACGGCGGAAGGGAAAACACAAGAAATCATCTAGAGATAGAAGGAAAAGGAGAAGAAGATACTATTCATCTGAATCTGAGAGTTCCTCAGATACTGATTTGGAAACATCTGAATCTGATAGTGATTCAGACTTGGATTCGTCCTCATTATCTGACACTAGTTATTCAAGTGATGAAAGGCGTAAGAAGAGAAAGAGATCTTCGAAAAGAGACAAATACAGACGGGGAAAAAGAAGGGATAAACGACGTGACAAAAGGCGAAAGAGGCGTGATAAAAGATCCAAGCGCAGATCAAAAAGGTTGTGTGCATGAAATCTTTAATTTTTAAATACCTGTGAATTGTGACTTATTGGGAAAATAATGTGTATTGTTTGTCATGGTTTAATCCAGTTGTAACATGTCCATTTCTTCTCATCATTATTTTGCGTGCGTTTAGTTTGCTAATAGTATAATAATATCTTAGATTTTCTGGCTCTTAACCCAAATGATACCCACACAAACACCTCAAAAAAAAGGGCTTGGGGGGTGGGGGGAAGAGAGGGGAGCTTGAATTAAAGAATGTGACATAATATTCCTGTTGTCTTCTGCTTAATGTTTATGCGTATTGTAATGATAAGAAATCACTTAGTTATTATTTATGTGGGGCATGGATGATTGAGATGCATTTTGGAGCTGGGAATGTGTAACATAGAAGTTTGTGGTTGCTGCCATATGTGAAACCTAAGCATTGTGTTTCATGTTTGTGTATAACATCTTCCGATTGACACTGCTAAATTCTGCCTTTCTGTTCTGTAGAGCATCAGATGGTTCTACAGATACTGAAAGTGAAAGTGAAAGCGGCTCTGATAGTGATGACCTGGATGTTCCTGGAAAAGATCCAAAGCGGAAAGACCGTTCTCAGAATACTGGTTAGATTTAACTTCATTGTGCTATTATTTTTTGTTTCATATTCTTGAGGAAAATTCCCTCCCTATAGTATTAGCTGTATTATACTTGGTTTTGTTTCAAAATGATAACTGTATTTCTCTAATTTAAAGTTGTGAATCATTTTATCACTTTGTGATTCATGTTTTGTGTTGCTGCTTTGTTTTAATATTATGCAGCTCCAGAACAGCTTCCCTTGGCCATGAAAGAAGTTGCTCCCAGCCGTCGCAAAAAGAGGGACGAAGCCATCTTGCTTGAAAAGGAAGAGGGAAAATCCCCCAAGGAGAATGGAGAGCAGAGAAGCAATGGCATCGAACAAGACACTAAATCTGACAGAAGCGAAGATAGACAACCTGACGTAGTAGATGATCACCCTGGCAAATCTAGGTCTACTCTCCATTCTTGTCACACCTCAGTTATTCTTTTTGCTTATCGATTGTTCAAGATCTGGTATTTTATTAAAAGTTGATGAGCAGGAGCCGAAGCATAAGTCCTAAGAGGACCATGAGTAAGAGTATGAGCATTAGTCCCAGGAGTCTGAGCAAGAGTCCAAGTGTTAGTCCAAAACAGAGGCTGAGCAGAAGCCTGAGTCGTAGTAGAAGCCCCCCACTTGCTCCAGGGAGGAGTATCAGCAGGAGTCCTGCTAGAAGTCCTGTTAGAAGTGACAGCAGTCTGAGCCCAGTTAGAAGTGTCGGCCAAAGTCCTGCAAGGAGCTGGAAGGGGAGAAGTATCATTAGGAGCCCAGTGGGGGCCCGGTCTCGAAGAATTGTTAGTGGAAGCCCAGTAAGGTCACTGGCAGGAAGGAGCCCAAGTAGGAGCCCACCAAGATCCTCATCACGAAAATCAATTAGCAGAAGCCCTGTAAGAGTTTCTAGAAGAAGCATAAGTGGAAGCCCAGTCAGATCTCCAAGAAGTACAAGCAGAAGCTCAGGTAGGGCCCCTTCTAGGAGAATTAGCCGAAGTCCAATGAGGGCTCCAAGCAGAAATAATCGTCGCAGTTATTCTAGGAGCCCTAGCCTTGCACGTAGAGCTAGGTCACCTCCTGACCGAGGAAGGAGTTTATCAAGAAGTGTTTCCCCAGATGGATCACCCAAGCGCATTAGAAGGAGAAGTGTTTCCCAAGATGGATCACCCAAGCGTGTCAGAAGGGGGCGTGGTTTTAGTGATCGGTACTCTTATGCACGACGATACAGAACCCCCTCTGCTTCTCCTGTGAGATCTTATCGTTATGGTGGTAGAGGTGATCGTGAGAGGTAAGTAGCAACTAGTTGTGAATGCTTTGACCTTCAAAATATAATTATGTAATGTTTGTCAGACTTGAATGACAATGACTGATTGTTCATGCCTGCTTTCCTAGATTTTCAAGTTACAGAAGGTATTCCCCTAGGCGTTTTCGAAGCCCACCACCAAGAGGAAGAACTCCTCCAAGGTCTGTGGTCTCGCATTTGTGGTCGCCAGTTTTGTTTCAACTATTACTTTTTATTTACAAGACCTGATTGCCTTTTTTTTTTTTCCCTTTTGTTTTTTTGGGGGGGGGGGGGGTGTAAGGGTAGGACTGTTGATTTTTAGATTTTTTTTTTTTTTTTAATTTATTTGATTAGACACCTTTAGGAGGTTGAAAAAATGCTGCCAAAAAGTGTAAAGCCTGCTGAGTTTCCCTTTTTCTTTATATGTATCTCATTCTCATTTCCCATGTTTAACACTTCCAGGCTTTTCTTGGTATTAATGTTCTCTTACGGTAGGCTTCTACGTGACCTGTTTGCAGATACAGAAGCAGAAGAAGTAGGACACGGTCTGCATCACGGAGTCCACCCTACCGAAGTCGGCGTTACAGCCGCAGCCGTTCACCAGTTGAGCCGTATAGATCTCGTGCCTCTCCACGGGCTGAGAGGAGGAGATCACCTTCTAGGAGCAGGAGCCCATCAGAATCAAGGTCATCCTTGGACTCCCAATCCCCTAGGCGGGCAAGCAAAGACAGGTCAAAGTCATCATCTGGAAGCCCGGATGGGAAGAAGGGCCTGGTCTCTTATGGAGATGGTTCTCCTGATTCTGGCCAACGGTGAAAAGCATAGCAGTGTGGTGGTTCTCAAGGAGCTAATGTTATTTTTCATAGACTGGAGGCTTGCATTTTTATGATGGAACTTTAACTTCGGATTTTCAATGTTGTCAGATATTTTAGTTGCTAGTTAAATATTTAGCTTTAATGCTCATTTAGAATGTTATCATTTGAGCCGACATGTGTCGAGGATGTTTGTTGAATTAAGAATATTATATTTGCTGGATCATTTTGGGTTTTCCCTTTAAATATTGTGCTATTTTAGTCACAGCATAGGTTATCAATTGTTGTTTAATGCCAAGTGAGATATGCTATGTTGAGAGAGAGAATGCGTGGACAACTTTTGCGCCACAGTTTATGTTACAACTTTAATGTGGCTAACTGTGAACCTGGTAGGATTATATAAAAGTGATAGATATCGGATGCTCACTTATAATCTGGGACGTGACAAAATTGGTGGCACAAAGTTTGTACTCCTAGAAGAACTCATATTGAGAAAGTGAGAAAGCGAAGAATGCTGGTAAATCATGAAAGAACGGAACTTTCTTTATGCAACTTGTATGCACAAATATATTGCTAGTATTTCTAGCCTTGTGCAAGGTTACACATTGTTTTTGGTATCTATCCACTATTCTTTAAAAGCTGGGACAGTTGAACGCTGCAAACAAATAGTTCCCTAGGGATGCACAATATTTTGTTACAAAGCTTCCAAGTTCATTAGAGTTAACCTATTAATTTTCTCACCTCTGTAGATATTTTGGTACAGAAATTATTCATAATATACACACATTATTTTTGTCTTCCAACCTTTACAGCCTAGAGGAGTTGATCATGACTAGGGTTTATAAAGTCTCAATTTCCATTACATCACTTGTAAATTTTTGTAATTACTCACTTTTTTTTTTAAGTTTAAAATATAGGTTAGATATAAAAGGTATTGAAAAATCTAAAATAAAATGAATATTTATTTGTTATACGAGTTAAATGGGTTGTGTTAAATGGGTCATTTCAGGTTTATACAAATAATTTGGCATGTCAAATGTGTCTATTACGGGTCACGTGAATTAACCTGCTTATGACACGTTTCTTATCATGTTGCTTTCGGGTTGACCCATTTATGATCCAAACCTGCTAAGGCCCAACCCTAACCCACAAAACCCGTGTCGTGTTCATGTCATGTTCGCGGGTTGGGTCAAACATTGGTACCCCTAGGCATAATCCAAATTGAAGTTAAAATTTGATGCCTAGGTGGACATACTACTCTTACTCAATGATTGCAATGGTAGAGCCAAATTATGACTCACTCTCCAATATATATATATATGAAGTGTAAAAATAATTAGGCTTATAGCCTTTATATCACTAATAAAATTAAGGGTAAATTGTAAAATACATCCTTAAAATTTAGGGTTTCATGGATTTTACACCTGAAGTTTGGTTATGTTAGCAAAACTCCACCTTCTGTTAGTTTTTATTGTTAACTAACATGTTGGCATGCTGATCTTTATTTTTATTTGCCAAATTAGCCTCTAAAAAACAACATTGTTTCACTTAAAACAAAGAGCACTGATTTGGCAAAATAAAATACATATCAACACGATAGCTTGTCACTTAATGGTCAAAACAAATGGAGGGTGGAGTTTTACAAATGGAATCAAATTTCAGAGTGTGAAATCCAATTTCTCAAATTTCAGGATATAAAATCTAAACAATCCTAAATTTTAGAGGTATACTTTACAATTTACTTTTAATTTTATTAGTGATATAAGGGCTACAAGCCCAATTATTTTCACACATTATAATTTTTTATTTTTTGGGGAGAGTGAGTCGTAATTTGGCTCTACCATTAAAATAATTGAGTAAGAGTAGCATGTCCACCTAGGCATCAAATTTTAACTTCGATTTGGATTATGCCCTACTGAAATTCTAAGAATTTATTTTAAGCCCATCCCACCTCCAATTTTCTATTTATAATTATATTAGTAATCGCCATGTAAAATTACTAATATAGGAATCTCTTCTTACCAACGTGACATGGCCTTGGAGCCTCCATGCATCATTAATGGTATTCTATAGGCGTTGAATTGAGAGTTTCCAAGTTCCAATAGTCCAGACTCCAGAATAAATCCTATTGCACAATTTTACAAGAATGTCCTTTGACTCGCCAGATCTGCAATTTTTTTTTTTTTTTTTTATAGAACATGCAAGTTTTATATAATTATGTAGAACGTAAAATAATGGATATGAGAGACAAATTCATAAGATGATTTGCATATTTGAAAGCATGGATTTCTCAAATTTTGGAAGTTCCTAATTTTATTTAATTACATATCATTTTATTTTCTCATCTTTCATAATTTCAGCCAATGATTCACTAATTGGCTTCTTAGAATGAGTAAACAAGCTTAAGTCAGATTAAAATTAGGAGATTGTTATAACTATGGTTCTCATAAAATTTTAAATGATGCTCCTAGGTACATGAAAACTTTTTCCTATTGACATATAAAGCTCATCTTGTAATGTATATGTTATTCAACATACCATGGTAGAAATTCTTTTATAGATAAATTATATTGTCCTCTTCATTCTCTGACAAGAATGATCATATATATTTTCATACAAACACTCAAAATAGTTAATATTACAAAATAAGGCCGCATGAAGCAAGAACTTTATGTTAATCACTCTATTGTATGGTTGAAAGGAAGCACCAAAGTTTTTTATCAACACAAAAAATTGTAACTGTCTCGTGTATTGCATGGGCCTGCGACTAATTGGAATAAAAATAAAGACTAAAGAACACTTCACTTATAAAACAAGTGTGAAAGCCCATGCTAAATTTGAGGCTGGACAGCCTAACCAACCCACCTTTCAAAATCTCTATAAAAGGGGGAGGATGTAGCAGTAGGAGAGAAGAAGAAATCATTGATACTAGTAAAAAATTAGTTACATCCAAACTTGCTAAAGACTTTGTTCAAGGGTCTAATATATCTCTTTCTCAACAACAACAACAAAAAAAAAAAAGGTGTGTCTAATATATCTTGTTAATGAGTACGAAATATAGATCTTGTTAATGAGTACCAAACATAGCTCCTAGCTAGAATGGCCTATATTGCAACAAAGAATTATAAGTTATTACAACTAAATATTATAAATGCAAGTTATTGATGCAATAAAATGAGATGCCTATCTTTCCAGTTGGAATTTCACGGCCTTGGGCAGTTATCATATTAGTTTGTCCTTGTTGAACTTGCCTTGGAATTAGGGGTGTTCGCAATGCGGTTTTGGACCATTTTTAGCACCGCACTTTGCGGTGCAGTTTAGCCAAAACCATAACTGCATTGCACCTCATTTTTGCGGTTACATGTGTAGTGCGGTGTGGTGCGATGCGGTTTAGAGTTTAGCCAAAACCATAACCACACTGCACCTTATTTTTGCGATCACATGTGCGGTGTGATATTTAATATGCAGTTTGAACAATTTGAAGCTGGTATATTTTTCAAATTTTGGGCTTTTCCTGCCCAACCAAAAACTGATTTTTCCCTTTGTTTTAGGCCAAGTTTTAAACAATTGAGCTAGTTTTTATTTTGGGCTGGTTTTCCTAATCAACACTTGCTAAGGCTATTAAACTTTTTTTTTTTTTGAAAACTAGGGTTATTAAACTATTAATATTATATTTAATATTAAAAAACTTTTTTTTTTGAAAATTAGGATTATTAAACTATTAATAATATATTTAATATTAAAAAAATAAATATATTAATATATAGAGGGTGCAATGTAGTGCGATTTTCTTATTATAAAACCGCAAATTGCATTGCACCATGCGGTGCGGTGCACTATTATTTGCAGTGGGATGCACTGTTACTTGCAGTGCGGTGTGGTTATGCCATTTTGCAACCGGTTTTGGTGTAGTTTTTGTGGTTTGTGCAGTTTAACGAACACTCCTACTTGGAATAATATCAGAATTTTGAAACACAACAACGACATCATCGAATATGAAAGCGATGGAGCCATATATCTGGCACTCTCAATGAGTAATGTTAGGACCACCGAAATTGACACAACTTTGTGCTACAACTCACCACATGGCAAGTTGTGATTAGTGAAAGTGTGTCCCCACACGGCCCACTGACACACCTTCACCAAACACAAATTGCCATGTGGCGAGCTGTGGCACAAAATTGTGGCAATTTTGGTGGTCCTAGCATTACTCCATTCTCAATATAATTGACGATTAGCATGTGGATATAAAGTATCCTGATAACCCCAAATGCCATAGCAATAGTAGACTGCAGGGTTGGAGTTGGATTGAAGTGCCATAGTTTGGCCCATTGACACACTTTCACCAATCATAACTCGTCGTGTGACGAGTTGTGGCATAAAATTGTGCAATTTTGATGATCCTAGCATTACTCCACTCTCAATATAATTCACGATTAGCATGTGGACATAAAGTATCTTGATAACCCCAAATACCATAGCAATAGTAGATTGAAAGGTTAGAGTTGGATTGAAGTGCCATATTTTTGCCATCAGATGGACTTATGGTGTTCTCAAATGTAATGTTTACCACAATAAACTGTTGACCTTTGTTGATGCCCATTTTTGACAAAAGGGCCCAATGGCAGAAGAAATCCAACAATATGAAAAGGATGGAAAAAGAGAATAGTAAAATAAAGACCATTGGGCCAAAATGGCAGGAATAATGGTCAACAGGCCTACCAATATAATAAGTGGTTTGAGAGAAAGCAAACGGGCCGAGAAAGCCCCAAAGAATGAAGTAGTAGGCCCATGAGAATTGTAAGAGATGGAAAGAAAGTAAAAATGGGCCGGGGAAGCCCAAAGGAAGGAATTAGTAAATGGGGTCGGCTCAAAGGCCAATAAGCCCAAAGGTAAGGATGTGGTAGTTGGGTCAGGGAAGCCTAAAGGATTTAGCAAAAGCACATGGGAGTAAAAGAGGTAGGGAAGGATGAAATAGGTCGAGGACGCTCAAAGAATAAAATGGGCCGGGGAAGCCCGAGGTACGGAATGGATTGGCCCAGCAAGAATGCTGAGCAGTAAAGACCAAAAGAAGGAAAAATGTAAGAAATTGACATGGCTGGTGCTTTAGCTTGTAAGCCAAAAGGTAACAACAAGGCAAAAAGATATGTGATATCATAGCAGTAGCAGTGCAGTGGCATGGCGGAAACACTAGTCAGCCGACAGACGCAGGATAAAAAGGGACATGGGCCAAGCTAAAAAAGAGAAAGCCCATACCCAAGCAATGCCCAGCTCAAAGAAGAGATGGGATGCAGAGAACAAAAGCTCAAAGGCCCATGTATCATTCATGCCGCAAGAGTTAAACAAATACCAGAACATGTAGCAGAATCAGACAACTCTGGAGGCAATGGCAAACGCGTGAAAGCCAGAAAAGCAATGGACTCAGACGGAAGTGGAGCGTGCACACAAGGCTCAGACACCACTTGCCTGTACCCAACCAATACAGAGGAGGTGGACCACGGGTCAAAGGTATGAGAATGTGTGGTCTGGCGGTGGGGAGAAGGGGGAGCCTATTTTGGGGTTCTCGCTCAAGCACTTTTGGGAAAAATATCCTACTGGAATGACATCTCACCCAAAAGAGGTAAACATGACCTGGAATCACTAGATGCATGCTATAGAGGTTGGTAAGGGAGATGTTTAACCCTTATCCAGATAGGAGTGTCAAGGGGGCTAAAAGACAAAAAAAAACCACTTTTGTTTGGGGATGAGGCGTGGCATAGCCAACACAGTGTAGTGGTGGTGGCTGGACAGCTGGCAGACCAGTAGGTAGTCTTGAAAGGATACCTACAATAGGCCAAAAGCAGTTAAGGGGTAAAATGGCAAATCTTGTTACGACAGGCAGTATAAAAGGCCATAGACATGCACAGTAGGAAAGGGAGGACGAGAAAAACGGCAAACAAGAGATATAGAAATACAGAGAGAGAAAAAAAGAAGCAAACAAAGAAAGAAAGAAAGAATACAAAAAACCAAAAGCGATGAAAAAATATGAGTGCTAGGAGCAAAAGCATGCATCAATAGGCTACACACTTCTCTCCCTCTCAATAGCCCACTATCTAACGAATCAAGAATCCAAGATTAAGCCATCTAGGTCTTTTTTCCAAAGTGCATAACTTCTACGGCAGGAGATCTCTCTAAAGTTACCCACATTGGAGATTGGTTCCCATTTTTTTTGGATTTGAATATGCTAAAGAGCCAAACCCATTTTTCTAGCTGACTAATCTTATTTTGGTTGATTAATGACTAACTATCTTGCTATTAATTTTTCTTTGTCGTGACCTTGTTTCTCGTAATCATATTGTGATATCTTCCTTCGTGGAGCTAGTCATGTATTATTGTTATTAGTAGAAGATGTTTTAGTTAAAATGTTTTAGTTATCCTACTGCATTGTGTTCCTGCTATAACATTTGCAACTGTCTTTCCTGCCGTGAGTATGTGATACGTTCAAGATTCCTGCCAGGACGCGTCAGCACAAAAAGGGCCCAACTTGCGCACAAGCTAGCCTAAGGTGTGTTTCAGTTAGGCCAGTCCTGACTCTCCTACCCCAGAATCACGGGCCGTAGTACAGCAGGAGCAATCCAGCCCAAAACACAAAAAGGCCCACCACAACCTTCAACAACTGCACATAACAAAAGGAAATTTTAACATATAAGTCATTATATAGCTAAATATTTTAGAGATAAATTGAATTAAAAGAATAAAATAGGTGCTAAAACTTGTTAATTACCAATTATAGATGAATAATATGTCCTCCAACCTTTGGCATGACTTCTGTAGGAGAGAAATTTGTTTCAGCCCCTTGCAAGCTCATTGTCCTCTTTGGGTAGCCAGGCCCGCAAGGTTTTGTCCTCGTCCCCGAGTGCAGGCACGAGCAAGCAAGCGCCTAGCTTGGACTTGTACTCGTCGAGTCCCACATCGGTTAGAGAAGCGCCCCACTAGTGCTTTATATGCTTCTGGAGCTTGCACTAGTGTACCACTACTCACATGTGAGTAGTGGTACACTAGTGCAAGCTCCAGAAGCATATAAAGCACTAGTGGGGCGCTTCTCTAACCGATGTGGGACTCGACGAGTACAAGTCCAAGCTAGGCGCTTGCTTGCTCGTGCCTGCACTCGGGGACGAGGACAAAACCTTGCGGGCCTGGCTACCCAAAGAGGACAATGAGCTTGCAAGGGGGCTGAAACAAATTTCTCCCCTACAAAAAGCGCTTTTTGGGGTTAGGATGAGCCTTAGCTTGCCTCCGCCCCATCTAATTGTCTACCTACCGCGGTGCCAGGCGCGGTGCGGTTTTTGCCCTCGTCCCCGAGTGCAGGCAAGCAAGCGCTAAGCTTGGACTACGTCCCACATCGTTAGAAACGCCAC